>JAUJYZ010001162.1:0-165000 GCA_033675265.1 Actinostola sp. cb2023 | reverse complement strand
AGATTGTGGTGGAGAACCCGGGGCATGGGAAGTACTGGTAGTCATAGGGCAGGGACTAGAGAATTGTGTGTTTTGGTGAGCTCAGTGAAAATGTAGATCCAGTCTCCCTTGTTTTCTACGTGTAGGTGTGGTGGAGAAACCTGGATACTGCTGGTACTGATTCTTTGCAAGTGGTCTTGGGTACCCTGTGTCTTGGGATCCTTGTTTCATTGATTATCATAACCGGCTAGTGTTCACAGACAATAGTAGTTGCACAATTCATGCCCCAGCAATACGGTGACCTGTTTTCTGTACATTCTAGATTGCTAGCTATGGTGAAGATCTAAAGGCAGTGAACAATGAAGACGGAGATGATGAAATGAAGATACAAGTTACACAAACTGAAGGTAAACAATGGAAGTGTGATATTGTTTGTCTTCCTTCCATCTCTTTCTTTCTTTCTCTCTGTCTTTCTCTCTTTCTTCCTTTATTCCTTCCTTTCTTTCCTCCTTTCTTCTATCCTTATCTTCAGTCCTTCCTTCTCATCTTCTTTCCTTCCATTTCATCTCATCCCTTTTCTCCATTTCCTTGTTCTTTCCCATTAACCTGTATCTTCCATCAGAAAAACTCAAACTCAGAGACCCGCCAGTAAGACTAAAGTTGAAGAGTGAAGCCAAAGCAAAATCTGCTCGGCCGAAATCCCTTGAATTGCTTCCCTCCGAGCAAGAGTCACAAAGAAGTCACGCAACGCTCCAGCATACTTGTAGCACAACATCAGGTTCTGTCACACCACACAGACTCAAAGACATTCTCCAAAAAGACCATCCATCGTCTGCTACTTCCAGTCCTAGGATTCCTGTAAAGACTAAACTCAAGAAATCCTTCAGTTTGAGTTCCCCGAGAATAATACGAAAAGACCAGAGTGGAGCAAAGAACACGCAGAGCTCGCACATGTTGCAAAACCGAGCAGCAGCAGATGACTTATTTCCTGGTTATTTTACCAAAGTGAACAAGAGTTCTTCTTCACCCGAACTTTCCTCGCCTACTTTATATAGAGGTTGGTCATTGCTATTCTTTTCAAGCGATCATATTCATCAATAGATGTCTTTTTAACTTTATTTAATCTTCAATTATATGTATTTATATGACTTATTTGTTTTAATAAAGACTATCCATTTCATCATCATCATGTCATCATCATCATCATGTCATCATCATCATCATGTCGTCATCATCATCATATCATCACCATCATCCGTTTTAGCAGCTGCTTTACTACTTACTAGGATTCACTACTTTGGGTAGTCAAACCCTGTACACGCATCACTAGTATCAATCAATCAATCAATCAATCAATCAATCAATCAATCATATTGTGTTTTATTGAAGCTAATTGTTTGTTTTCTGATCAGCATCGATGATTGCTAAGAGTGGAAAAAGCAAAAAAGGTGGCCAAAACTCAGGAACCAAATACGCTGAGACACCTGGCACACCTGGCAAAGAGACCGCTGATCTCACTCCCAGTAGAGACCCACCTAAGTTAGTCCCTTCTTCAGAGTCTTATCGGTACCCCTTGGATCCCAACTTTGTATTCCTTCAGCTGTACCATACATCATTCTATCGGTCTTTACAAGACAAACCCATCCCATTACCTGAAGGAGAGGTAAGCTTGTGGGTGGGCTACCTGTGTATCGTGCAGAACCAGATTTGAGATAGTCAGATGTAGACAGACAGACATGTAGATAGACAGACATGTAGACAGACAGACATGTAGACAAACAGACATGTAGACAGACAGACATGTAGACAGACAGGTACACAGACAGACAGGTAGACACACAGACAGGTAGACAGACAGGTAGACAGACAGGTAGACAGACAGGTAGACAGACAGACAGGTAGACACACAGACAGATAGATAGATAGATAGATAGATAGATAGCACCTTTACAGACAGACAGACATGTAGACAGACAGACAGGTAGACACACAGACAGGTAGACACACAGACAGATAGACATGTATACAGACTGACAGGTACACAGACAGGTACACAGACAGACAGGTAGACAGACAGACATGTAGACAGACAGACATGTAGAAAGACAGGTAGACAGACAGACATGTAGACAGACAGGTAGACAGACATGTGCACAGACAGGTAGACAGACAGACAGGTAGACAGACAGACAGACATGTAGACAGACAGGTAGACAGACAGGTGGGCAGCAGTAGGCAGACTGACTTGAAAAGACAGCTAGGTAGACAGACAGCTAGGTAGACAGACAGACAGACATGTAAACAGACATGTAGACAGACAGGTAGACAGGCAGGTGGGCAGACAGCTAGGTAGACAGACAGACAGGTAGACAGACAGGTAGACAGACAGGTAGACAGACAGACAGCTAGGTAGATAGACAGCTAGGTAGACAGACAGACAGGTAGACAGACAGCTAGGTAGATAGACATCTAGGTAGACAGACAGACAGGTAGACAGACAGCTAGGTAGATAGACAGCTAGGTAGACAGACAGACAGACAGGTAGACAGACAGACATGTAGACAGACAGACATGTAGACAGACAGACATGTAGACAAACAGACATGTAGACAGACAGACATGTAGACAGACAGGTACACAGACAGACAGGTAGACACCACACAGACAGGTAGACAGACAGGTAGACAGACAGGTAGACAGACAGACAGGTAGACACACAGACAGGTAGACACACAGATAGATAGATAGCACCTTTACAGACAGGTAGACAGACAGACATGTAGACAGACAGACAGGTAGACACACAGACAGGTAGACAGATAGACATGTAGACAGACTGACAGGTACACAGACAGACAGGTAGACAGACAGACATGTAGACAGACAGACATGTAGAAAGACAGGTAGACAGACAGACATGTAGACAGACAGACAGGTAGACAGACAGGTAGACAGACAGACATGTGCACAGACAGGTAGACAGACAGACAGGTAGACAGACAGGTAGACAGACAGACAGACTTGTAGACAGACAGGTAGACAGACAGGTGGGCAGCAGTAGGTAGACTGACTTGAAAAGACAGCTAGGTAGACAGACAGCTAGGTAGACAGACAGACAGACATGTAAACAGACATGTAGACAGACAGGTAGACAGGCAGGTGGGCAGACAGCTAGGTAGACAGACAGACAGGTAGACAGACAGCTAGGTAGATAGACAGCTAGGTAGACAGACAGACAGACAGGTAGACAGACAGACAGGTAGACACACAGACAGGTAGACACACAGATAGATAGATAGCACCTTTACAGACAGGTAGACAGACAGACATGTAGACAGACAGACAGACAGGTAGACACACAGACAGGTAGACACACAGACAGGTAGACAGATAGACATGTAGACAGACTGACAGGTACACAGACAGGTACACAGACAGACAGGTAGACAGACAGACATGTAGACAGACAGACATGTAGAAAGACAGGTAGACACACAGACAGGTAGACAGACAGGTAGACAGACAGGTAGACAGACAGGTAGACAGACAGACAGGTAGACACACAGACAGGTAGACACACAGATAGATAGATAGCACCTTTACAGACAGGTAGACAGACAGACATGTAGACAGACAGACAGGTAGACACACAGACAGGTAGACACACAGACAGGTAGACAGATAGACATGTAGACAGACTGACAGGTACACAGACAGGTACACAGACAGACAGGTAGACAGACAGACATGTAGACAGACAGACATGTAGAAAGACAGGTAGACAGACAGACATGTAGACAGACAGACAGGTAGACAGACAGGTAGACAGACAGACATATGCACAGACAGGTAGACAGACAGACATGTAGAAAGACAGGTAGACAGACAGACAGACAGACAGGTAGACAGACAGACATGTGCACAGACAGGTAGACAGACAGGTAGACAGATAGACAGACATGTAGACAGACAGGTAGACAGACAGGTGGGCAGCAGTAGGCAGACTGACTTGAAAAGACAGCTAGGTAGATAGACAGCTAGGTAGACAAACAGACAGACATGTAAACAGACATGTAGACAGACAGGTAGACAGACAGGTGGGCAGACAGCTAGGTAGATAGACAGCTAGGTAGATAGACAGCTAGGTAGACAGACAGACAGGTAGACAGACAGGTAGACAGACAGACAGCTAGGTAGATAGACAGCTAGGTAGACAGACAGACAGGTAGACAGACAGGTAGACAGACAGCTAGGTAGATAGACATCTAGGTAGACAGACAGACAGGTAGACAGACAGCTAGGTAGATAGACAGACAGGTAGACAGACAGACAGACATGTAGACAGACAGGTGGGCAGCAGTAGGCAGACTGACTTGAAAACAGACAGCTAGGTAGATAGACAGCTAGGTAGACAGACAGACAGGTAGACAGACAGGTAGACAGACAGCTCAGTAGATAGACAGCTAGGTAGACAGACAGACAGGTAGGCAGACTGACTTGAAAACAGACAGCAAGGTAGACATTGGAAGTTCTGCCGCATCCATAGCTCAAGCTAACTCCTCCAACCTGTTTCAGGTGATAGAACGAGCTATTAAATGCCTAGATCTTATCCCACCATACGACACGCACAAGATAGGGATCATCTACGTCGGCCATGGACAGCATAACAACGAAACAGCTATCCTACGAAATGTCTATGGATCAGCGCGTTATATGAAGTTCCTTGTAGGCTTAGGAGAGCTTATACGCTTGCGTGACTGCCCGCCTGCCGAGATCTACACAGGGGGTCTGGACAGAGACGGTGGAGACGGGGAATTTGCATACAGTTGGCAGGATAGTATCTGTCAAGGTGAGTTGCCATGGTAACATCAGTTTTCAATGATATATACGATTGGTGCATCTGACAATATAACGTTATCTTTTCCTAGTTATATTCCATGTTGCTACGTTGATGCCCGTTAAAGATTCTGACCCTGGGTGTAACTCGAAGAAGATGCACATTGGTAATGACTTTGTTACTATCGTCTACAATGACTCTGAGGAAAACATTGCCTTTGGTACCATTAAGGTAGGTACTTTATTGGTAATGACTTTGTTACTATTGTCTACAATGACTCTGAGGAAAACACAGCACCGTTCCGTACCGCACCGTACCCCACACTGCACCGCACCGCACCCCACCCCACACTGCACCGCACCGCACCGTACCCCACACTGCACCGCACACACTGCACCGCACCGCACCCCACACTGCACCGCACTGCACCGTACCCCACACTGCACCGCACCGCACCCCACACACCGCACACTGCACCGCACCGCACCCCACCCCACACTGCACCGCACCCCACCCCACACTGCACCGCACCCCACACGCACCGTACCCCACACCGCACCCCACCCCACACTGCACCGCACCGCACCGTACCCCACACTGCACCGCACCCCACCCCACACTGCACCGCACCGCACCGTACCCCACACTGCATCGCACCGCACCGTACCCCACACTGCACCGCACTGCACCGCACCGCACCTATAATTTCAAATATATATTTTCTTCTCTTGATATTCTGTTGTAGGGTCAGTTCAACTTTGCAGAATTGGTGATCAAACCTCTCGATAACGAGTGTAATGTTGTGACAGTCAGGTTTAAAGAAGAATTGAAAAACCTGTTGGTAGACACAGGACCCCGAGTCATATCAGACAATAACCTATCAATGTTAGTTAGACAGCTTGCCATCCATATCAATGTAAGTTATGTATATACTGGTAGACACAGGACCCAGAGTCATATCAGACAATAACCTATCAATGTTAGTTAGACAGCTTGCCATCCATATCAATGTAAGTTATGTATATACTGGTAGACACAGGACCCCGAGTCATATCAGACAATAACCTATCAATGTTAGTTAGACAGCTTGCCATCCATATCAATGTAAGTTATGTATATACTGGTAGACACAGGACCCCAAGTCATATCAGACAATAACCTATCAATGTTAGTTAGACAGCTTGCCATCCATATCAATGTAAGTTATGTACATACTGGTAGACACAGGACCCAGAGTCATATCAGACAATAACCTATCAATGTTAGTTAGACAGCTTGCCATCCATATCAATGTAAGTTATGTACATACTGGTAGACACAGGACCCCGAGTCTTATCAGACAATAATATATCAATGTTAGTTAGACAGCTTGCCATCCATATCAATGTAAGTTATGTACATACTGGTAGACACAGGACCCAGAGTCATATCAGACAAGGGGAGAGGCGCTATGGTACAGGGGGAGGCACTATGGTACAGGGGAGAGGTGCTATGGTACAGGGGGAGGCACTAAGGTACAGGGGGAGGCGCTAAGGTACAGGGGGAGGCGCTAAGGTACAGGGGGAGGCGCTATGGTACAGGGGGAGGCACTATGGTACAGAGAAGGGGCTATGGTACAGGGGGAGGTGCTATGGGACAGGGGGAGGCGCTATGGTACAGGGGGAGGCGCTATGGTACAGGGAGAGGTGCTATGGTACAGGGGGAGGCACTAAGGTACAGGGGGAGGCACTAAGGTACAGGGGGAGGCACTATGGTACAGGGGGAGGCGCTATGGTACAGGGGGAGGCGCTATGGTACAGGGGAGAGACACTATGGTACAGGGGTAGGCGCTATGGTAAAGGAGAGGCGCTATGGTACAGGGGAGGCGCTATGGTACAGGGGGAGGCGCTATGGTACAGGGGGCGCTATGGTACAGTAGAGGCGCTATGGTACAGGGGGAGGGGGGCTGTGGTACAGGGGGAAGAAGGGTATGATCTGTAAAGTGGATGGATAGCTTTGATTTTCGTTCTCCCTTCAAATCGAAAAATACAGGTTTAACTTCTATTGTTAGCAACATATTAGTCAAAATGTGTTTTTCTTTTTTCAAGATGGCGTCTGTCCTTCACCAAGGCTTAAAGCGAACTACAGATGCATATGGCTGTAACTGGCTCGAACGACTACGTCAGATCAAACGTCTCCGCAGCAAAGCGACTTCAGAGACAACAGTACCTTGCAGCCCGCCATCATCACTAGGCAAGACACCACCTGGTCAAGTCAGTCCTACCGCCCTGACACACCCTCATCTTGTAGACTTCACCGAGTATGTCATGAGTGAGAGGAAATAGTTAGCAGCGAACCTGATCAATGAACAATCTAGTTAATTAATTAATCTAAGACAGACAAGCAGCAGTAATATATTCGGTTGCCAGGGCAACAAACTGACGGCGGTTGTCATGCCAACAATCTTATTAATTACTGTACACAATTTACTCGTTTGGCTTCTTTTAGAAACCAGATAAAACCAAGAACAGCATCGGAAACTCTCTCGAACAACGACTCGATCGAACTTCCACTGATTCTTCTAGTTTCGCGAAGAAGTATAGCGACTGTAGTGCCTGTCAGCAATGACTAGGGCGTTGCCATGTGTCCAGACAAACCGGTCTGTCTGGATGGGCCTCATGCTCTAGAGTCCGCTGTGCTCTTTCGGCGCGGGATCGCCCTAATAAGTTCTCTGGCAGGGCGACGTTTCATCTGCTGGACTCTCGAGCATGGATGGGCCTGGAAATCGAGTTGAAAATGGAGGCTGTTTGAATTAAATCATTAGAATCAGCAGACAAATCGGTCAGCCATGTTTGAATGCACCATGAACCAACTTTTCCTTAGTTAGATAATAATTATTGAGAAGATTATGAACTAAAGGAACTCTATTATAAATAGAATAAAGATAGTCTAGCGCAAAAATTTATCAAATTAAATATTGAACAAATATGTGTCAAATAAAAGTTTTTTTGTACCTGTATAAGATCGGACCACCCAATTTCGGTTTCCAAACACAGATTTCCTTCGTATCTCTACCAAGTACTATCTCTACCTACTACCAAAGTGCATTTAGAATGATCAAAAAATATATTTTTCGTTTCGTTTGAAGAAATTTAGTAGGTACTGGTGCAAGCTGCTAAAAAGGGGGCACCTGAACCAGATCTCATACACCCATATAAGGTAGTGCATAGAACTACCCAAAAACACTTACTGCACAATGCGATTTCTACACAAACTAGCGCACGGCAAACGTTAATTTATGCTAATGCCCCAAGAAGGGCTATATTCTACTATTAGAATCTTTTAAAGGCATTTTTCGCTACAGAAGCCCCCAGCACAGCATCATTAAGCGTGACTGGGCGTGGTAGAGGCCGCTCTTCTGAAGGAATCCAGGGGTGAGAGTGATTTCACGATGACGAATCGCCAAAGCTGCTTGCAGATTTTCAAAATGGCACTGATTCAGGAGTGAGATATTGTGTGTCTGGTCGATCTGTGGTGGATTTCAGGACCTACTAAGGCAACCGGTGCAACATTTTGCCTGTAGGTCGCAAAGGGGAAATGCCGCCTGTCACGCACGTGTAGTTCCGTGATTACCCATAATACATCTCGGTCGTGCGTTGAAAAATAGTGGAATAGTGCAATTCAAAGCAGTATCGATTATACGGGCGGTTTCGGGCGCTGTAGCAGTCAAAGGGTTAATTAAGCGCGCAAGTGAGCACCAAAATTAAAATTGACATTAACAACGTTAACATTATTCAAACAACAACTGTGAGTGACATGCAAGTACAGGATACAGAATGTACAGCAAGATGAATCAGAAAATATAACTTTTTGTGGCCGAGTGATCAGTCATTTGAGGCCAGAAGGTTATAAGATCGAGAGTAGTTTTATTTGATATAACTGTATCAGACTGCCAAGCTTTTTGCTGTACAATATGGTACCCATTTCATTGTAGTCCAAACTGTATATCTCCTTCCCATTTAAACGGTGAGCCCTCAAGGTACTAGGGTCAGGGTTTTGACTGAAGCCCTAAAAAAAGTTTCCAGTGTAGTACTGACACGCAGTAGGCGGTTATCAAATCACATAACCATGCAATCAACGCTTTTTGCATTTTTATAACATAAGGAAATTAACAGTCACGTGACTTGTGACATCAAACCAACTTCGGCTAGTTTTGTAAATTATCATCTATGGGGTGATGGGCGATAATTCCAACATACAATTATTACACAGAAATGTCAGCAAATCACATTTTAGGGAGCCTTAACATCTGGAAGATCAAGTGTTTGCGCGCATTACGTTCGTAATTCACTACCTGCATTTATCATCGTAGGCGCATCGTCTATTGCGCGCGCGAGAATGATCTCCCGCCTTTTCGAAAATTTTAATTTCACTTGAAGAAATTCACTGTTTCAGTTAAAGTGTCTTATTTTTGTCTCCATAATATAAGTATGTAGTTACGTCAGAAGTCACGTGACCACATCTCTTATCTTAAAAAACATACGGCAAAAAATGTTAAGTAACCCCATATCGCTCTATATTTCATATTCAAAAACTGTTATACGGTTTCTTGTTTATGGACAACTGAATTTCTTGCTGGCTTGTAGCAACAAGCAACGAGTTAAAAAAAACAGGATAAGAAAGTGCCTATCACCCCCTGTGAGATTGTTTAAAAAGCCACACTCACGTATTTAATACCGGGTTTCTTAATGTATGCATCTCTGTATTGATTTTGATTTGTCCCTGCGGGCTGTGAGTCATAGACGTGAAATCCTGATAGCTTCGCCGAATAGACTACAAAAACTCACACCTTATTATATAATATGAGCCATTGTGCTGATTATTGACAATGGTCTAATAGGGAATATCTGAAGTTTTATGGCTTAGATTTTATAATTTTTCTCCCATTCACTGGTTCTTTTTGAAAAGGACCTATAAGTTTATGTATAGCACCGGGATAGCGCGGGCGGGGCCGAATCCTCACCAAACCTCTATAACTCATAAACTCAAGCTTCAAATGTCTCGGGAGAATCGTCCCCATTATTCATTTATATTTCTAGATTTTTGAGTTTTCACAGGGGTCTTTCCTTTTAATACGAGCCTGACATAGGGTCAGGGTTTTGACTGAAGCCCTAACCAAAGATTTCCAGAGTAGTACTGATCACGCAGTCTCAGGCGGTTATCAAATCACATAACCATGCAATCAACGCTTTTTGCATTTTTATATATCGAAATTAACAGCAGTCTCTAGTTTTGTAAATCATCTATGAAACCACAGGGCGATATTTCATACAATTATTCACAGAAATGTCAGCAAATCACATTTTAGGGAATCAGTATATGAATAGGGGCAAGTGAATGCGCGCACGTTAATTCACTATGCATGCGCATCGTCTGCGCATCGTCTATTGCGCGCGTTGGTTAGTTCTCCCGCCTTTTCGAAAATTTTGATTTCTGAAGATCACTGTTTCAGTTAAAAAGTGTCAATTTATAGATAATATAGTATTAGTTATTCGATGTATGTGTACAGTACTGAATATTAAATAACATAAATTTCTCCTGTAACATATCGCTCTTGTTTCATTGAGTTCCAACGGTTCTTGTTTATGGACAATGCTGGAATTTCTCTGCGGCTTGTAGCAACAAGCAACGAGTAAGAAAGAAGGAAACAACTGCGATAAAGATCTACATTTTGTAAGCGTTAAACCACTTCAGTTTTCTGTAATAAAGCCACACTCACGTATTTGGGATTTTGCTCGGGTTTCTTAATGTATGCATCTCTGTATTGATTTTAACACTGTCCCTGCGGGCTGTTGTCAACACGTGACGTCCCTAGGACTATTACACTACGTATTAGCATATCAATGAAGCTTCGCCGAATAGACTACAAAAATCACACCTTAATATAATATGAGTGACTAGATGGAGCAATGGTCTAATAGGGTTTATCTGAAGTTATGGCTTAGGGGCCGGATATCCTCTCCCTCACTGGCCTTTTGGTTAGGACCTAGTTTTATGTAGCACCGGGATAGCGCGGGCGGGGCCGAAATCCTCACCCTTTACGTAAGTCGATTCGATGTCTCAGCTTCTTAGAATGTCTCGGGAGAATCGTCCCATTATTTCATTTTTCTTTTTCTTTTTTCGAGTTTTCTTTTTCGTCTTTCCTTTGATACGGGAGGGGTGGGACCGTGATCAAAACCAAGGAGCCAAAGGTCTAGAGTTCGAGGTTCGAGTCTCACAGGAGTCGATCTTTTTTTTCTGCTTTTTTTTTTCTTCTTTAGTTAGTGCGTTTCATTTTCTCTCAGTTTTTTTCTTGTCCTTTCCTTTTAGTTATATTGCTTTCATTTTAATCAGGAATTGTCTTTGAGGTATTTTGAAATAAAAAAGTTTTGATTTTGACAAGGCAATGCAAAGGAACCCCAATAATGTATGCAAATATTTCAAAATATGAAAACAAATCTTTTAAAAATACGCGGTTTTCGCCGTTGCAATCTGAACGGGCATTAGGATTTTAAAATGATAGCTTCACCGTAAGCTAAGTTAATTCTGATTATATCTAGGATCATTCAAACAAATACTCGAGATTACTGTCCTTTAGAAGCCGTGATTTAGTATCACCGTCACCGCTAGACTCAAAGCCAGAGAATAACTCACAGCGCTATATAGCACAAGCAACGAGTAAGAAAGAAGGAAACAACTGATAAAGATCTACATTTTGTAAGCGTTCAACCACTGCAGTTCTCTGTAATAAATACTCGACTGAATAAAGCCACACGGGACTTTCCTCGCGTATTTATTTTGGCCCGGTTTCTTATGTATGCTTTGAACACTGTCCCCGCGGGCTGTTGTAAATTCCAACCTTATCACGTGACGTCCCTAAGGACTATTACACTACGTATTAGCATATCAATGAAGCTTCGCCGAATAGACTACAAAAATCACACCTTAAAATAATATGAGTGACTAGATGGAGCAATGGTCGTTATCTGAAGTTATGGCTTAGGGGCCGGATATCCACTCCCTCACTGGCCTTTTGGTTAGGACCTAGTTTTATGTAGCACCTAGTTTCGCAGCCGTACTAAGTGTCGTTTGAGTACGACACTTAGCACGGCTGCGAGGGAGACTAGGATAGCGCGGGCGAGGCTGAAATCTTCACCCTTTACGTAAGCCGATTCGATGTCTCAGCTTCTCAGAATGTCTCGGGAGAATCGTCCCATTTTTTGATATTACTAATGATTCAGCATAGATCCGAAGGTCGTGGGTTCGACCCTCGTACCGGGAGACTTTCAAATTTCTTTTTTTCCCGATTTTTTATTTCGTTTTGCATCCGTAATTCTTGAAATTCGGCTTTTATAAATATTTTTTTGACTTTATTCTAAAAAGAAAACATACTTGAGGAATCTTATCCTCCAGAGACACTGTACTGGGATTCCTGTGTTGAAAGTAGCGAAATTTTTAGAGATTTTCTGGACACATCGAAGGAAAAAAAATTGATTCCATAAAAGGAGAAACTATATTTATAAGAAAGACAAACGCAAGGAAATTACGACGTTTCGACATCGTCCGCTGTAGGAATTCATGGTAAACTTAATTTCCTTGCGTTTGTCTTTCTTATAAATATTCTTATATTTCTTTCGTCGCTGTTTCGTTGCACCAAGAAGGCCTATTTTGCATTTAGAGTCTTTTAAAGCCATTTTTCGCCACAGAAGCCCCCACTTATAACTAGCTTATAATAACTTCACCATGAGATCGGATGTCAGTCGATAACAAATATAGTGGAGGGGAGAGAAGCCAATAAAGAAATGAAAAAAATTATCTCAAACGTTATACGCAAATTCAAAGTTTTAACTTTTAAATGTAAAGTCGAAAAGAAAAGAAAGTAAAACAAACATAGAAAATCAAGGCAAAAGATAAAAAAAGATAAAACAAACCGTGAACACTTAGGTTTTTTCTAACACATATTTATAAATTATCCATTGAGCAAATTGATCAGAAAAATGATTTATTTTGATCACTAAGTGTAAAAACTCAATGGGGCTATGAGGCAATAGAAAGTTCGGAAAAAAAAGCTCGAAAAAAACTTGAAGTGTTCACGGTTCGAGTGTCCACACTGTAAAAGAACAAAAAGAACAACAACAACAAAAAAAGATAAAGAAAAAAGAATGGCTTAAAAGTGATACTCCAAATTGTCTTATAATTAAAATTGCAAAAACGCAAAAGGGGATAGGTCAATGAAAATACTCTAAATTGGCTTTTTTATTTATTTTTATTTAAATAATGTTGTCGCATGTGCTTGTCGATGGTTAGAATAGAAGTGGATGTCTTTTTCGACTTCAGAAAATCTATCGCTAATTAAAATCGGAGGAAAACTTCGAAGGGTCTGCCTCACAGTCTATAATTAGGATGCACCACCAATTACACAACTATCGGTATTCTTAGTACCTCACTGGTATTTGTAAGGCATTTTATGCTTCAGCTAGTGATCTATAAACTTGGTAGGCCATCTAATGGCACTGAATATTTTATGGATAAAAAATGAATTGTGCCGTTATTACAAAGGACGTTTATTTGTGAACATTCATTCTCATACTCATTAATTATTCATGATGTAACCAGCCAATCAAATGTGCAGAATCAAACCACGTGATGTAACTGGAAAGTACGGAAAGTACTGGCGAGAGTAACTGGAACTTTTTCCAGTTACTGGAAAAATTTCCAGTTACTCTCCCCAGTACTTATCATGAGGGACGATTAGAACTAATCGTTCCTCATGACTGTACATGAGTTCTTATTATTATTATCCCTCATATAACAATCATTGGGACCTTGGACAGAGTAGAGGCAATACCACTCTGTCCTAATTCTCTTTAATATGAAAGCAGGCTCTACTCCATGCTACTCAAGAGTCCAACACATGTGAGATACGATGTCCTCGACTCTGCGCATGAGCAGAGCATATGCAAAGACCAGAATTCTTGCTTTTCCGGGCTAAAACCTTGGAACTCTTTATTTATTGCCTTTAGGCCATTGTATGTAATAATTAATGAGTATGAGAAGTCGTTCCAAAGCATCGAATTCGGACTAGACGGGGCTTCCAGTCCTCGGCGAGAA
Organism: Actinostola sp. cb2023; assembly: GCA_033675265.1. Taxonomy (NCBI): domain Eukaryota; kingdom Metazoa; phylum Cnidaria; class Anthozoa; order Actiniaria; family Actinostolidae; genus Actinostola; species Actinostola sp. cb2023. The sequence goes on along the minus strand of JAUJYZ010001162.1, from coordinate 151,055 downwards.
ACCCTGTCTAGTCCTCATTCTCAGCTTTGAATCAAAATTGCATATCAATTTATTATCATAAACCCATTTTCTCAGCTTCTTTGGCCTCGAAGAATGTGTATGAAAGAATAATAGTATCAACTTTGGCCATTGCTGGGTCTTCACTGAACTCAGGATCAATGTAGAAGAATACAGGCATATCCACCTGTTCACGAGGGTTCAGTCGTTGCTCCTCAAAACAGAAACACTGTGACAAAATAAAGCTACATGTCAGAGAGACAGCCTAAATTTACAGTCATAGTAGAGCTGGGGACAATTCAATAAAGCTTTTACAACTGTAATTTACAAGTGTAACTATTGTTTTAGCAGCTAAAACAATAGCTACACTTGTAAATTAGTTGAGAAAGTTTTATTGAATTGACCCCTGGTGATCATAGCACACTTAGTACTATTAAAACCAGGCTGAGAGTTGTAATTGATCTTAGTGAGAAATAAGTAACACCTCCCATCCCCTCTCCAAAAAATGTTTTTATACATAGCATTCATGAAAAACTTTGTAGAGTGCAAACTATATGTCCGTGAAACAGTACTAACTAATTAGTACTAAATAGCACTGATGAAACAATAGAAAATAATAGAAATAACACTATTTAGTACTATTTAGTAATAGTACTATTTCACGGACATATGGTTTGCACTCTAACATACTAGGATTAAAACAAACTATTTATTTGAATGAATGAATGAATGAATGAATGAAGACTTTATTTCAAGAGAGTAAAACACATAAAAGTGAAATACATGTACACTTATAAACTTGTGGCCCTCACTAAACTTCATCAAATTTATTATTGGATAGTATATGGATATATAACTACCGGTATTAATTGTTATACATACACAATTAATAGTTATATATCCATATACCATCCAATAATAAATTTTATATACCGGTATTTACAACACTATTAATTAAAACACAACATCCGACTACAGCCAACTCACCCTAAAACATACATGCAATGGCTGACCCGTTAGTAGCCATTGTTCAAGGAGAGTTATAAACTACAGCTAAATGCTCTGATACGACCACAGCCAATATTTGGTGTCTAAATACCTGTATTTTATTGAAGTACTGCCCTGCTTCAAATGGCACAACGTTATAAGTTGATATTCCTGTGACTGCTTGGTCTGTTGGGTTTGTTGCTGTGTAGAAAGCCAGGGCAGTTTCTCCTATTGCAACCTGAAAGAGACCAATCAGGGTTTTATCTGAAACATCTTCATATTCACATGGAATATTTTGAGTAAGAAACCACCTCATTCTCATTCACCAGTATTCCATTTTCATGTTGTCTGAATGCAAGCTGATTTTGTGGACATAATATAATGTGTACAACTGCCCCTCAATCAAGTCTGACAGAACCTGGAAATACTTTGACTGCTTCCATGCCTTATCTAGTTACCTACTCCTCCAGTGTCACAGTTGGAGGGAGGAGAGGGTATAGAAAGCTCTACCTATAAAAGCAGCTTACTGACAAGGTCAGCTACATGCAGAATTGCTGTCTATACCTTGACTTGTGTTTGTTGAGGTTTAAAGTGCCACTGCATTGACGAGCTGGTGTCCGCATTGAATTGGATTTTTAATATTCTATCAGGTTGTCTTTCCATATGTTCTATTTTCTCACCAACGTCCACCTGTTTAACTGTGCCACCCAAACCAGACGCCTGTATAAACATTAACAAAACAAGATATGGTAGAACAATTAGCAAAAGGGCAAAGAAGCCATAACTAACTATGTAGAACAGGAAATACTATGTACTTATTGACTGAGTGGGAGGGGCAGACAGGAAAATATTTGGCTTGAGGTCATGGAAGCGTACAGAATGACCGAGAGCCAAATATTTTCCCGTCCGGCCCGACCTAACTCAGTCAATAAGCATTTTATTATATGACCCTTTCATATGGACCATTTTGGTACTAAAATCATTCACAGCCAAGGAAAAGTGAACACAAATGCGCGATTACTCCTGATAAGAACGAATTTTTGTTTTAACTTTTTTTTTCACTTTTCAAGAATTCCACATTTAAAAAATAACTTTTGCAAAAAAAGTATAAAAAATTTCCTGACAACAATCGAAGCCGGGGCCGGATACGGCTTTGTACGGACCAGCTCCAAAAATCCGTATCTGCCCAATCACGTGACTTTCTCCGAAGGTTTTATTAAGAGCGCACGCACGGGGAAATACGGGTCATATGATAAATTATGGTATGATGTAATTGAATCAGGGAAAGGACAGATAAGTAGCCAACATAATGAAAGGAAGGAAGAAACGGGAATGGGAGAGGAGGGAGGGAAGGGTAAGTAATTTATCCCAAAACTTTGTATTCATACTAGATCGAGGGCAGGCCTTCTCCAAGAGTTACTAACCTGACAATAAAGTCTGTATAAAGGCACCGCAGCATACGAAAAACCCAGAACAGCGACAGCAAGTGCCCCTACATACAACACTCGTCTTGTTGCGATTGAATGCCGAATCCTTGACCTTGGCCTTGTTTGAAAATCCACGACAGAAACCATTTAACACATACTTCGATGAAGAAATCCGTAAATACGAAAGACAACATAGTTCATTTATTGATGTTGTTCTTCTAAGTCCAACGTGTAAAGGTCTTTTCAAGATAGATGAAGCAGATGTGAAGGGAGACAACGAACCCCACAGTGCACGTGATGCACAATAATGTAGTCTGTTGAAGACTTGTCTTGACGTAGTGAAATACATCTTGTGATTTGAGTGTTAAAATCCTTGGATATTTGACCCAATGAGGCGTATCTTGTCTAAATTCATAAAAGTTTATAAAATATGCAAACACGTTCGTCCGCCATCTTGTTTGGGACTGGTAACTACTACACACAGGAATCCCGAACCTACCCTCGGGCATTAGTCGGGGGAAAGCCAAATTCACTACCTTTTCGTTCCCCGGTAGGCAGGGAATACACTTCCTTTCATCCCTTCACCTCCCAGAGTGGGGAATAGGCGGGGGATTCGCGACTCACATTTTTCTTCTTCAAAATATTAATTTTCATTTCTGGAGTTCATTTGACAATGTGAGTCCTTTTAGAGTGCAAACAATATATCCGTACTAAATAGCGCTGATGAAACAATAGAAAACAATAGAGATAACACTATTTAGTAATAGTACTATTTCACGGTTATATTGATTACACTCTAGTACAAGTGGCCTATTGCCTTCACTTCTTACAAAGAGACTGAAAAAGTTGCAGTCGAACAGACATAAAGAAATTTAAAATTAAAACACACCAAAAAGCAAGAATGAAATTTCTTTATTAAATTTGTAAAATTCAATATTCCTTTATTGCCATAATCTCCTTTGCAGCTGTCAGGAATTTCGTAGCGTTGCGTGACAAAATCCCAGACGGCTGCAAAGGTGACTATTACTGTCATTGTCTACATGTAAATGAGATCATCAGTACTGTATTTACAATGTCATAAGCAATGAAACCATGTCTTCATTTTAGTATATAATAATTATTAGTATTTACAAAGTCACTTTGTTTTAGCAGTGGATAATTTGTAAGTAATAGATACAATATTCGCGTCCGAACTGTATGGTATTTACAATGGCTCGCCGAAGTATCTGACTTATCGAATCCAACGATGTATAAGTGGATGTTTTACTATAATTTGGATGATAGGAAACAGTTTGGCCGAGAAAATCCAAGTTAAAGTTGAATGCAAATGAGGACGATTCTGTATCCGATTTACAGATGTCTGCTATGCTTATGATTTCTATTGTATTTCCCTCATTAATTATTCATGAATTTGATAAAGGTTATTGCTGGTTTGCAATCAATCCCTGGAGATTGAACGTCCAAAGACAAAGCGGCCATGTTGGTGATACAAACAAGAGAAACTAATGAGGAATGCTTTGTTATCGGGCACCAACATGGCCGCCATGCTTCACATCCTTCACATGGAAACCAACAATAAGATAAGGTAGAAATAATGAGTCAGCGAGTAGAGTGTTCTTGTAACCCAATCTGAATGTTACAATGTACATAAATAATAGTTTTAGTTTTTAATGAACATTTTCCAGAGCATCGCTTATAAAGTCTTCTCTTTTTTGCCAGTCAGCTTCTTCAGAGTCCTTGTCATAGTCTGTTCTATTCTCATCCATCTGATACAAAGAAGCATAACATAAGTATCAAGCAACATACTTACATGTAGTTAACTGTAGTAATTGCTTGATATCAATCAGCTGTTAAAACTCGACCTTGAATCTCGTTATTTACCTTCAAATGAGGGGTGTAACAACTGCCCTCCATGTGCTATCAAGCAGAGAATATTCTATTGAAAAGGTGCAATTCAGCTGGTACAAATTCCTCACGAGACCGGAAATGATCATGTCTATTGATATCAAGCGATACTAATGATGTAGGTAGTGAGTGTGAGTGCCAGTAGAAGAATAGCCACCTCATGGATCTACTGAGTAAAATATTTATTTTTTATTTGATGTATGTGTACCTTTGTTTGTTGTTTGTCCAAGATATCTTGTGCCACCACTGAATTTACATGTGACAGAGAGCTTTTCAAGATGGCTACTACTCTGTTGATGTGTCTGTAAATGATAGAGTATTCACATTATTAAGGATTAAATAATCCCAATGATTCGCACTGATCAAGTTATACTAGTTACCTGTAAGAACGGAGTAAGTGACTTTTGATCCGAACCCAAATTCGCCTTTGAAATTCAAAGAAGCTTGTGTAGACTGTGAACAGTCCATCCTTTTCCCTCCAGAATCAGTCGAGTTTTCCTCTCCCCTCTCCCTGCCTCAAACTCGTCCCATTCTCCATGCGTTCGGGTCTTCCAAAACTCGGCACAACTGATTCTATAGGGAAAAGAATGGACTGTTCACAGTCTAATCTTGTGAGGAGAACTTAGATTTTGATCAGAGATCACTTACGTTGTTCTTGCAGGGCGCCCTTCAATCGCTGTCATCATCATTATCACAATCATCATTATCAGTAATTTAGTATTATTACCATCATCATTTCCATCATCAACTAGTGAATGACTTACTTTTGTAGCCTCTCAGCAGTTTCCAGTCTTTGTCTCCTTTGTTTCTCCATCATTACTCTCAATGTTTCTCTTGCCTTACAAAGAAAGATTTTCATCCCTTAAACCTGTACACCCACATCCTCGGGAACCCAGGGGTATATTCTGTCGCTCGTTACTCGCTCCCAGAGAAATACCCCTGGGAACAAAGTCTGTTGGAACTTGTTCCGGAAGTCAAAATTAATCTCGTTTCTGATTGGTCGACCTATGAAGGTCGACCAATCAGGATCAAGTATATTCTGGTTTGAATAGGACAGCTGCCATTTTGAATTTTTAAATACCGGAACAAGTTCCAACAGACTTTGTTCCCAGGGGTATTTCTCTGGGATAGGGTAACGAGCGACAGAATATACCCCTGGGTTCCCGAGGATGGTACACCCACAGGGTCTTAGAAATACAAGATGATGTACAGGAGATGATGTACATACAGTGTACGCGTAAATGCTTATCTGATGGCTTACCTGATGGGGCCTGAGTTCATTGATCAAGTGATGCATATTTATAAATAAAAGACGCATATCTTCAAGCTTTGCATCTCGCTGCAATGATTTATAACATACAATAATGCATCACTACTCAATGTCATGTGCACTATTACTCACAATCATATTCCAGGGACCACGGAGATGGGGGGACTGGGGGCGCTTTGCCCTCCCCCCCCCCCCCCCCCCCCCCACTTTTAGCCAAAAAGATTGTCACAATACGTTGTTGTCTGATGTATATACACCTATTTCAAAAAACGTTGGCATCTGAAATCTAACTCTGAAATCTGAATCTGTGACCTAAAAACACTCGCAATCATAGCCACACTATTCGCCAACGCAGGTCTTCGCCAAAAGGATAGATCACAACTCATACCCACAATAATAATAAGATTTCAGATTCAGATGCCAACGTTTTTTGAAATAGGTGACTATACTAGTATAGTGTAGTGTAACTGTAGGTTTTTAAGATATTTATATTATATCGTTATTTATTAAGTTTCGTGAGGGCCACAAGTTTGTAAGTGTATTTCACTTTTATGTGTTACCCTCTTGAAATAAAGTCTTCATCATCATCAGTGTACTAGTATATCCAGCCCCCCCCCCCCCCCCCCCACTTTCAAGGGTGCTCCATAGTCCCTGTATTCACAATGAAAAATGTCACACATATAGACCCTATGCAATACTCGATTTCTGTACTTTGCATAAATTTGCAAAAACTGAAAGAATAACGAGTTAAGTAAAGGTAAATCAATAGATTGAAAGACCATCGACAGTTTAGTATTTACCCCCAAAAGTGCATTAATAAAAATGAAACTATCATCAAGTAATAAGCGTTTGAAAGGTGCAAAATACATGGAAACGAGGCATCTAGGGCCAAAGTCCGGTTTCTGGTACAAATCTTTGTAATTTCAAATCACTATAACTTTTCAACATTGCATAGTACAGCCCTAAAATTTGGTATGTTCATTATTGAAAACCCTCTCTTCAAAGAGATGGTCGGATATTGCTGTAATATATTCCCAATAACAAAGGAAATCAGATTTTACGATTCTACCATTAATGCATAGGGTCTATACACATGCATGTACCTTTGGTGATGATGGTGTTTTAATGAGTACATCTAGTAATTCCAGGAAGTTTATTAGAATAGAATGATTTAGCTTCTTTAATTCTGATATGCGATCTAAAATAAATATTCATATTGAAAAAATCAACAAACAAAAGAAATCATCAATCATTACAATATCATCATCATCATCATCATGTCAGCATAACAAACATCATTCATGCTGTATTCAAAGTACATGTAGTACCTAGTCTTCGATGCTGAGAATACAGACGAGTAATCCCTTGGGCCTCTAATGGCTGAATAATGGAATCATCACTCTGAAAACATACAAAGAACTCATTTATAATTAATTATATCGAAACGACCTGACATGATGTTTGAACTACAGACTTTCAATCTCTCAAAGAAATCCACATAACTACCTCAAACGAAGCCCCAAACATGTTATAATTGCCTTCAATAGGTGGTGGTGGTTTAGGAGCTTTGCCTTGCTCAACATTCTCGTCTGTATACAGCGTGTAATACTGGTTTGGAGGGAGAGGGAATGGCGAGACTCCTTCCCCCGCCATCTTGGATTGCACGACCGCTAAGCATTATGGGCTGAGAAAGACTGGGTCGAGTACGCGGTTAAACCGCGAAGTTTGAGTTTGGTTTTGTGGACTTTGTGTTAAAATCCTTTAATTTCGTAGTATTTGAACGTTATTTTTAGGCAGAATTAAGTGTTTTATCTTTATTATGGCATCAGCTAGTGAAGGACCATCTATTCGTATTATAATACAACAGTGTTTGTCTGCTAAATTGCAAGTACAACCACAAAGGGATGGACAAGAGGCACAGTATGTTGAGGTGGGTGGGTCATAGTTTACCCCTCTGTTAACTATGGGTGGGTGGGTACGTGACATATTAAAATGCTGAATTCTCTGGCTATTTTGATACACCATATATTTCTTGTATAGTTTGAAGATGAATTGTTCTGCAATCATACTCCTTCTTTGTTCTTTTATTTCTCTTCTTTTTTCATTTCCTTTCACCAGACCAACCGTGGTATAGTTTTACTTCTGTGTTTTTTAAAAGGTGCAACAGTAGATCTGATACCAAAAGCAGGTATGACTTTCTTAGACTAGCTGTAGCTCAGGTATGGTAAAGAAGTGAGGGAAATAAAAGGGAATGTGGGAGTTGGGATTGACTTCTTTTCCCATATCTTCCATGTGTTGTTAGTCTATGTTCTGTGGAGGAGGGGGTGGGGGAGGGGTTAGGATTAAAGTACACTGTCAGTATTGTAGGCTACTATTACCATACCATGTATTAAGTCTCCTTTGCAGGCTGGGATTAGGAAGGAAGAACGGTGCTAAAAAGCTCCTACAAGAAGGCTACATTAATGCATTATGTTGCTTCTGGCCAACCCAATCTTTGGACATTACATACATATTGTAGCTGACTGCAGCGATACTCGAAAGGCGAGGTAGATCGTAGCAGGCAGTTGAGTGTTCAATTAGGGGCTATTTTACGGATTGAGGAGCGACGACAAGTTGATAGGGGCCAGACAATTCTCACTAATGACCGAGGCGAAGCGAAGATGTGATTCGTGAGTCTTGAGTAGCGTATCAAGCTTATTTTAATCCTTTATCAATCTGGATATCAATCAATCAGGATAGCATTCAATCGTAAACTGCAATAGTAATAGTATAACAAGAACTAAGCTAAGGTTAACTACAATATTTGACATTCCAATCATTCCATTAAAATGAATCAAGTACAATTCGTAAAATAGGCATCGAATAACGTTCTAAAATAGCTAAATGCGATTATAAACAATTATACATATAAAGCTGAATACTAATACAACAATCAATAATGGCGATTCTAGCGTATTCTATAAAGACTTTGAAACAAACTAAAGCCACGAACTACAAGAACTATTAAATGCGGTCTTTAAGTCTTGTGCATTACTAAAAACGTACAACTACTAAATAGAGAAAATTATACTCACATATCGGTCCCACAATACTGCCAAAGGTTACCGAAGTATAACAGTTGCACACAAACGTTGACGACCAAAACTTTACACAACCGTTCCCAATGAATCTCGAAGTACTACTAAACTAGGAGTGGTATTTGCTACCCAATATCCGAGTTTGGGACGTGAGTACCGCAGATTAGATCATCAGGATATTGTGACGTTAACGGAAACTGTGTGGAACCACAACTAAATTAAACTAACTAAAACAACTATCTAATCAGTATCTAATCAGTTCTAGGGGAAATAGGCGTAGTGTCCTTTACATGGCTCCCCTGAAATATTTATATTTCAAATAAATCAAAATGTTCAAAGCAATGTTCAAATTGTTCATTCTTAAGCTTACTTTCAGAGTTCAGTTCCTTGTGAGGCTCTTCGGCTGGGACTTACCCTGGTCTTGCTCACCACTATACATCAACAGCACTAACTTTTGTACAGGCCGATCCAGACACCGTAGTGGACCGGTTCTCTTACCTCTCTTGTCCAAGCAGCTATCCGCAAAAGCCACTTGGACCTTGCGCACACATCCATCTGAGCTTGGGTAGACTGCTGACACACGTGCTAGTTGCCATGCGCTTCGAGGAAGGTTTTCTTCTTTCACAATCACGACATCGTCGACTTGCAGATTTCGTCGAGGGCGTGTCCACTTCTGACGATGTTGCAGATTCAGAAGAAATTCCTTCCTCCAGCGGGTCCAGAACTCGTTTGCGAGATGCTGCACTCGTCTCCAACGTTTTCTACAGTAGAGGTCAGCTGACTGGAAGACACCCGGTGGCGACAGTACAACCTTGGTTTTCATCGTTAGTAGGTGGTTGGGCATCAAAGGACTTGGCGAATCCGGATCTGTTAGCTGGTTAATTGTGAGGGGACGACTGTTGACTATCGCTTCTACTTCACACATCAGAGTCCTGAGGGACTCATCGTCTAACTGAGCTCCGTTTGATTGTAGTAGAGATGAGAGGACGTTACGCACCGTTCTAATCTGGCGTTCCCACACTCCTCCCATGTGACTTGCTGCTGGTACGTTCATCTTAAATGTAAACCAGTCGCAGCTGTCTTCTAGTAGTTTGTTCTTGATTTTGTCCTGGTCCATTTCGGCCAAGGCTTGGGCGAGTTCACGACGCGCTCCCACGAAGTTGGTGCCTTGGTCGCTTCTTAGCTGGCGGATTGGACCTCGTCGACTGATGAACCGCCGTAGGGCATTGATAAATGCATCAGTCTCCAGAGAATTGGCGGTTTCGAGGTGAATTGCTCTCGAAGCCATGCAGGTGAAGAGCACCCCATAGCGCTTAAGGTCTTTGCGTCCCTCTCGTACGAGAAAGGGACCGAAATAATCCACACCACAGTAGGTAAAGGGTGGAGTGGCTTGCAAGCGATCCTCAGGTAGATCAGACATTCGTTGTTCTTGCACAGCTCCTCGCAGTTTCTGACACTTGACACAGGAGGATATCACGTTTGCGACTGCTGACGAACCACCAATCACCCAGAAACCATTTGATCGTATCTCATTTAGCGTCATTCCTTTACCTTGATGACTCACCCATGCGTGGAAATGTCTGATGATCAGCGTTGTGACATGGGTTCCCCTCGGTAGTATGATGGGAAACTTGATATCATCAGACAGGTTTGCACGCCTTAGACGTCCACCGACTCGCAGAACGTCATTGGCATCTACAAATGGATCGAGTTTGTAGAGTGAACTTTGTGACTTCATGGAAGCGTTTCTTTGAAGGGCGAAATCTCTGTTGTTGTGGTCGGCGTATTGCTGCTTGATTTTCTGCAATGTGGCTAGCTCTTCTTTGAATGCGTCGTTCTGAACTGAGCGAATAATTGCATGCTCTGCCGCTTCTAAGTCGCTGACCTTCAACTCACTTGTTCCTTCATTGCTATGCTGCTTTCCACGTACACGATCTCTGAGGCGCTTGACGTAAAGTAGACACAAAGCCACGGCTCGTTTAGCACGATACCAGTCAGAGAAGTATCGTACTCTTTCTGCAAGGGTTGCCTGCGTATTTGACTGTACTTGTGGCTTTGTCGCTGTGGTTGCCATGACAACCGTTTTCTTTATTTCCGGATCGTCCTGTGCAAGCTCGTAGTTGGGTTGACCAGTGTCCTGTTCAGAGTTTGGCCATTGTTCTTCCTTCTCCCAGAGGAATGCTGGTCCGGTGATCCATCTCGAATCTGGGAGATCTTGTGCCTTCATACCACGCGAAGCTTCGTCCGCTGGATTTCGTTTTGATTCGATATATTTCCATTGACTGGCGGCAGTGTTTTCTTGAATCTCCTGCACTCTGTGAGCAACAAATACATGGAATCGTCTGCTCTCATTGCTTACATAACCAAGTACCACCTTGCTATCTGTCCAGAAGTATTCATGATCGATATGATACGTCAGCTCACGACGCACCTGCTGGCTAATCCTTAATGAGCACACAGCGGCGGTAAGCTCCAGCCTTGGTATGGTTACTGGTTTCAGCGGGGCGACTCTGGACTTACCCATAACGAAGGCGCAGTGGATTCTCTGGTTTCTCGTCTATCAGCCGCAAATAACTACACTGGCCATAACCCTTGACGCTTGCATCAGAGAAATGGTGGAGTTCTGCGGTTACCACCTGGCCAAAGTCTTGTGGCTTGTAACATCTGGGGATTGAGATGCGCTGTAGATTGATCAACTCTGTTCGCCATTTCTCCCATCTTGCCTTTATATCATCAGGTATCGGTTCATCCCAGCCCAAGCTGTAACGGCACAACTCCTGCAAGATGGACTTTCCCTCTAACAAGAGTGGAGCGACGAAACCAATGGGGTCGAATATCGACTAACTGTGGAGAGGATCCCTCGTCTAGTGCACGGCTTGTCCTGTAGCGTAATAATAAACTGGAAGCAGTCGGACTCGATACACCATTGGACTCCGAGTGTGCGTTCAAGGGGGAGCGAATCGAGGTCTAAATCTAGTTCTTTGACACCATCTGCTCGGTCAGACTCTGGAATATGCTTGATTACCTCTTTACTATTGGAAACGAATTTGTGGAGATTGAAGCCTCCTTTGGCACACATCCCCTTTATATCTTTGATAAGCTTGATTGCCTCTTCGACTGAGGGCACCGACTTTAAACCATCGTCGACATAGAAGTCATTACGCAAGAAATCTGCTGCGGCACCACCGTACTCATCCTCATGATCCTTTGCAGTGGATTTCAAGGCAAAGTTTGCACAACCTGGCGATGAAGTGGCTCCGAACAGGTGTACTGTCATTCTATACTCTTGTGGCTCTTTAGTAGTATCACCGTTCTCCCACCAGAGGAAGCGCAACAAGTCTCTGTGTTCTTGAATGACTTTCACCTGGTGAAACATAGCTTCTATGTCGCAAGTAAAGGCGAACGATTCCTGCCGAAATCTGTATAACACACCTGTCAAATTGTTTGTCAGGTCGGGGCCTTGCAGCAAGTGCTTGTTTAAGGATTCGTTCTGATATTCGGCGGCACAATCAAAGACAACACGAATTTTGTTCGGCTTCTTCGGATGGTAGACACCGTGGTGCGGAATGTACCAGACGTTATCCTTTGTCTCTGTCACAATTTCTGTAACCTTGCTTTCTGCCTCCTTGCTCGTTGGAACTCTTTCCGCGTATCCACTCTCGATGACTTTGTTCATAAATGCTATGTAATCTTCTCGATACTTTGCACCATTTGCAGCTAATAACTTTCTTTTTAGCTGATTCAGACGGCGAAGCGCTGCTTCTCGATTGTTGGGAAGCTTGACGCGCTTATCCTTCAAGGGGAGCGGGAGCTCGTAGTGGCCATCTTCACATTGGTGAATTCCCTGCTCAGCTATTTCTAGAAATCGTCGATCTTCCTTTGACAAACCATAGGTTGACGCACCTTTGTGTTCGGCGAAATCTATTTCGAACATCTGTCTGACTGCTGACGGATGTATTATTTCTTTAGTAGGGCTACTTAAGACGAAACTATGACCATTACGAGTTTTCGACACGATTTCGCACGTTGCGATGCTATTACAAGTTGAGGCGTTTAGGGCGTGGTCTTCCAGTGGGGTGTCCGACGCACCGACCGGGCCAACTATGCACCATCCTAGGGTGGTTCTTACTGCGTATGGATCCCCACTCTTTCCCAAAATAACTTCTTTGGGCTTGATTGCTTCGGGACAATTGCAACCAATCAGCAATCCAATTTCTAAGTCGTGTTGGTAAGGATGCAACTCGTCACGGATTGTTTGCAGGTGAGGCCACTTATCCGCCACTTCTGGCGTCGGTATCTGATCTCTTCTAGATGGAATACCTTCTCTGGTGTACGCTCTAGGCAGCTCCACTTGTACTTGCTTGTCAGATCGCTGTACTACTAAGCCTTCTATCTTTTGCACAGAAATCTCTTGGCGCCCAAGCATTGTGCTTAGACTAAGCATGGTTTTGAGTCCTTGTACACCGAGTTCACGCTGGACTTTGGTCGTAATGAACGTGGTGTCACTAGCATCATCGAGAAGTGCATATACTCTAGTTTCTGTCTCTGGGTTGTCTTTGTGAAACAAAACCACAGGGACTATGCGCGAGGTGGTAATACTAGCGTGGTCTCCAACTGTATTGTGAGTTACGCTGTTGGCGTTCGAATTCGCAGATTCAGCAACTGGTGTGGCTGCACCATTGTTCTCAGCCCTGCCGGGAGGCTGCGAGTTGGGGCTAGGCTGTTCGTTGCTGGCTCTTGTCTTCGGTTGGAACCATGCAGTAGGGTGTGATGACGCTTTCCACATTCTTCACAACTTGGTCTTGAAGGACATTTAGACGATATATGGCCTCTCTTAAAGCATCCAAAGCAAAGGCCTTTAGCGCGAATAGTCTCACTGCGTTCGTCAACTGAGCTCTTGAGAAATCTATTGCATTTCGTTAGGGCGTGTTGACCATCACATTGAGGACAAGACAGACTCGGTGCTGCTGTGGACTGGCTTGGTGGACTAGGCTTATATGGACGTGCTGCCGACGTCGCGAATGAATTAGAATTAAATCCAACAGGTTTGTTATTCGCTTGTGGACTTGATCTGTTGTAGCGCGATCGAGCTGGATTTCCTATCGTCTTTCTCCTTTCCCTTTTCAGGGCATCAGGCGAATAGATCGGATCGTTGGCGAGCTCGGATTCCTCTTGAACGAATTTAGCGAAGTCTCTAAATGTAACAGTTCGTTTCTTCTTAGTTTGGGCTTCGTGGGCGTGTCGGCACCACTTTACCCCTGCATACGATGGAAGCTTGGCGCTGGCCTGGAGGATAGTCTGGGCGGTGTCGAGATCATCCATGGACTGCATGGTCTTCATTGCTTCCTTACAACGTACGAGAAAATCAGAAAACTGCTGCAGACCGTCACCATCTCCGTCACTTATTTGCGGCCATTTCCTAAGACTAGCCTTGTACGATTCAGCGACGTGTACTGGGTTGCCAAAGCGATGATCAAACAACTTACGAGCCTCTTGGTACGCACTGTCGGAGCTCATGGCCAAAAATCCTTTCACCACTTCATTCGCTTTACCTTTAGTGTACTTTTCGAGGAAATAGAGGCGGTCTTTATCGGAGGATACATTGGCCGAGATAATAGAGTCGAAAGCGGTAACAAAGGCTGGGAAATCAAATGGATCTCCAGAGAAAACCGGCGGTTCTTTAACCGGAAGGTGTATTGCTCTTTGTTGATTAATAATTAAAGAACTTAACTCGGTTTGCTTCGCTTGTAAGTTAACGATTTCCTTTAGGGCGAGGTTCACTTCTGAAGGTTGGCTTTGCGATATTGCCAGATCAAGCGGTTCGTTCTTGGTAACCTTGGTAACAACAGGAACGAAAGGCGGCATGAGCGGGTCAGTGTTTTTAATGACGTCTTTATCTATTGTCATTTCCTGTTTGACCTTATTGACATCTTCATTGTCGGTTTTACATTGCTTAATTTCTTCGTCAATGAATTCTTTGATCGTTCTTTCCTCTGCGTTGGCGAGAGCGATTTCCTTTCGTAATTGCAGGCGTTTTAAATCCTTTTCCTGTTCTAAGTATGCCAATTCAACTTCCAATTTAGCGGCTCTGGTGGCTGCACCGACGAGTGCTAGTGACAAGCTTTTAGATTTATTGGATTTAGAGGATCGAGAGCTTCTTTCGGATCTCGTTTCCGTCTTGTAAGCCTGCCTTTCTAGCGCATGAATTCGCTCACAAACTCTTATTCTGCACTCGGCATATTCGCGCTCAGCAATATCGAAATATCGATACGAAGCTTCTTTCTCGTCTTCCGTCTCGAGTAGTTTGTTATGGTTTTCATAAGCTTCATTGAAGCTGTCCTTTAATATGTCCAATTGATCCCTATCGGCACCTAGAGTGTCTAAGTCAATTTCGAATAGGTCACGCAACAATCGGTTCATCAGATCTTTCAAGTTCCTGTATGCCTTTCTTCGATTTGCGGCGTTGATCTCTAATCGAAATGATTTTCCCTTGGCGGTTAGCTTTCGGGTTCTTTTTAGTCTTGTCGAATCGATGCCTGTCACGCTTTTAGGCGACTCACGTAGAGGCGCTTCGAACAATGAGTCATCCCTGTGGTCGGGAAGATATGCAGGAGCGCTGCCAATACTCATGACGATTGTGAGTAGTACGAAACGAAAGTTCGGAGAAACAAAGTTCAAATAACCATTGACAGATTAGCCACGATATTTTACTGTAGCTGACTGCAGCGATACTCGAAAGGCGAGGTAGATCGTAGCAGGCAGTTGAGTGTTCAATTAGGGGCTATTTTACGGATTGAGGAGCGACGACAAGTTGATAGGGGCCAGACAATTCTCACTAATGACCGAGGCGAAGCGAAGATGTGATTCGTGAGTCTTGAGTAGCGTATCAAGCTTATTTTAATCCTTTATCAATCTGGATATCAATCAATCAGGATAGCATTCAATCGTAAACTGCAATAGTAATAGTATAACAAGAACTAAGCTAAGGTTAACTACAATATTTGACATTCCAATCATTCCATTAAAATGAATCAAGTACAATTCGTAAAATAGGCATCGAATAACGTTCTAAAATAGCTAAATGCGATTATAAACAATTATACATATAAAGCTGAATACTAATACAACAATCAATAATGGCGATTCTAGCGTATTCTATAAAGACTTTGAAACAAACTAAAGCCACGAACTACAAGAACTATTAAATGCGGTCTTTAAGTCTTGTGCATTACTAAAAACGTACAACTACTAAATAGAGAAAATTATACTCACATATCGGTCCCACAATACTGCCAAAGGTTACCGAAGTATAACAGTTGCACACAAACGTTGACGACCAAAACTTTACACAACCGTTCCCAATGAATCTCGAAGTACTACTAAACTAGGAGTGGTATTTGCTACCCAATATCCGAGTTTGGGACGTGAGTACCGCAGATTAGATCATCAGGATATTGTGACGTTAACGGAAACTGTGTGGAACCACAACTAAATTAAACTAACTAAAACAACTATCTAATCAGTATCTAATCAGTTCTAGGGGAAATAGGCGTAGTGTCCTTTACACATATGCTTGACTTCAAACTTATGATTGTGGCTCTCCTTTCTGATGCTGTAATTGTGTTTGAGCCATTAATTGTTGGTATATACCAGTATGCTTATCAATCTATATTTCATTAATTGCTCTTCAGTTAAGTCAGTCTTGAATGTCAAGTTAAGTGAGACAACTGAAGGGAATAAAGAATCAGTTCTAGACTTGCCAGGAGATGTACTTATAGTTCCACAGGTAAATCAAAGGATCCAAGAACAGTGTAAGTGACTTGTGATCAAAATCCAAATACTCCAGTTTTGAGTTGTTTACACACCGCTGTACTCCTTGACAAAAGACGCATTTGCTCAGGCTTAGCCTCAATCCAGAGAATAACCCGTACAATTAATAATGGTTTCTATTGTTGAATGTCAACACTTTTTCGCATTCTTGTTGGTATTTGAGCATAATTTACACTGCATTGAGGCTAGCCTGAGCAAATGCATTTTTTGTCAAGGAGTACAGCGGTGTCTAAATAACTCGAAACTGGAGTATTCTCTTTGAGAATTCAAAGAGCCTACAGGAGAATCTAGATTATGATCAGAGATCACTATTACATTCTCATTGCACTTTTTTGGTCACAGCGTTGGAGAGATGAATGCCACAGATTTGATTTCTACAGGCAACACTTGGTGGGAAGATGAAGGGAAAAGGCATGCAGTAAGTTTATACAGTCGAACCTCCACTGATGGACATCTTCCATAATCGGAGACCTCTTGTAAGCAGGCACATCCTGAAATGGGATGCCTACATGTACGCTTGGTCCCAAGGGTGTCATCTTATGGGAGGTTCCACTATTACATGTACTTTGTGACACTAGACATTATAAAAACTCATCAGCACAGATGAGCTTGGGAGAATATGCCTGGCTAAATATTCATTTAGCCACATTGATAACAATAATACTCCAGTTTCGCATTGTTTAGAGATGACTGCTGTCCTTAGCAAAAAACGCATTTGTACAGGGTTAGCCTCATTTCAGAAAACAGTCCGTGCAATTAAAAAATGTTTCTATTGTTTCATGTCAAAATTTGTTTGTGTTCTTGTTGATATCTGTGAATAATTTACACTGACTCGAGGCTAACCCTGTACCAATGCGGATGTTGTCAATAAATACAGCGGTTTTACAACAGGATCTGTGAACGCAAAAAGGGACTATTATTTATTGTTTTTCCTCTCACAGCTTTCTGGGGAGAGGACTTTTATTTTTATTATTATACATATGTAACCACATTGAAAAGTATGACTGCCTACTTCTGTTGCGCCAATCACCCTATAACAAGCCTGGACATTTGATTGTGTTTTGTCACTAGGTATCATTCAAATATAGCAAAATGTGAAGCTCTTAGTCTTTACCAGGAGTTTGTGTCACTGTGTGAAGTAAGTAATAATATTAACAATGATAGTCTATGTTTATAATAATTTAATATGATGATGGTGATGATGATGATATTTGTAATGGTGGTGGTGATCATAAATATTGATGGTAATGATGGTGGAGGTGAAGATGATGATGATGATATTTGTAATGATCATTGTAATCATAAGTTATGGTAATGGTGATGATGATGGTCATAAACAAGGATGGCAGTGCAGTCAGATGATGATGATTTTGGTATTGATCATGGCAATGGTGATGATCATGGTGATGATCATGAACAATGATGGTGATGATGATGGATGATAATGATATTGGTAGCGATTGTAGTGGTGGTGGTGATGATGGTGATGATCATGAACAATGATGGTGATGTTGATGATAATAATGATCAATGATTGTGTGATACTGCTGATTCAGACAGAGAGAATAAAATGGAGGAATGAATGAAACAAAATTGCTTTTTTAAATTTTTTTTTTTTAATCAACTGAAAATGAATGAATGAATGGAATGTTAAAACGTTCATTCAACAGAAGACAGTCGCTACAGAATCAAAGACAACATCAGAACACACAACTGTCCCACAAGTCAAATGGGGTATGTATCGTCAGGCCGCTTCTGTATAACAAAAGTAATCACTTGATGCGATCACCTTGCATGAACCACGCACACTTGAGCGATGCCTCCAATCCAATAAATTCCCGTTAATCCTCCCTGGTTCGCTCAAACTCTCTCTTGAAAAGCCCACAGTATCGTAGTATAACAATAATAGTAGTTCGGAGGACTTGCCAAATATTTAGCAAATCGTTTCTTCAATATTTTTTTTAAATGCGAGACTAAAATAATGTCCGTTGTTTTCCCTAGCGATGCTAGTCTCCTTCACAACCGTTTTTAGTCTGCGGCTGCGGCTGCAGGAGATTACAGCGACGGAAGCATAACATGGGAAGCCACAGGTATCTCCCAGTTCAATAGTGGCGATCAAAATACAGTAAATGTATGGCGTCTTGGGGCGTCTTTTGAACGCTATAATCATTACTCGTGCCCTGGCCGAAGGCCGGTGCAGGAGTCTTAAATTGCAGATCGTCTTTTTTTGTTGTTGGTCCGGTTATGAATTGGAAGGTGGAGACATGAAGTCTCATCACAAGAGAGATTACAAATCACAAACCAATCAGGAGGCACCGGAGGTCAAGCAGGGGCAAGTTTAGTTAACTATGTCAGAATCTATCCCTATATACGCTATACGGGTATGTGCCGCGGGATAGGGTATGGTTTTTGAGCTCCCTCTGGGGTAGGGTATCATTTTTTGCCTTTTTAGGCTGGGATCGGGTACGTTTTGGTCTGGTATAGGGTATGGTTTCCGCAATAACGCCACTATCAGTCGCTATCAGTTTACATATCCCTTTAGCACGCTTTCAATCTGGGATAGGGTATACATTTTTAAGCTTTAGTCTGGGATAGGGTGTACATTTTAAAGCTTTAGTCTGGAATAGGGTATGGAAAATCAAAATTTTAGGTCTGGGATAGGATCAGGGTTTTGAGGTGTCCGCGGCACACCCCTACCCAAAAATATCCTTAGTGCCCCCCCCCCCCCCCCCCCCCCCCCCCAGTACTGTACAGTATACTTCTTTCATGCTACAATGCATCCCAGTGCTCAAACAAGCGTCTAGTTTGGTAAAAATTCAGTTTGAATAAAATATCGAAAACACTAACTTGTTTGTACATTTACTGTATTTTGATCGCCACTAATATTGAACTTGGGATACCTGTGGGGAAGCTTGTGTCACTCACGCGCGCGTTTTCATAGTGACATAACGCCTTTTGTGCTACCCTGGTTCCAGAGACTCTGGAACCAGGGTACTCTTGTGCTTGCGTGAAAAAACAAGTTATAAAACTCAAAAAACACTGTTATGTCGTTCCCCGCTCATATTACCATTCATGACTGTTGGAAAATTTTAAAAAATGGGAAAATGTTTATGCTCGGTTCAGGCTCGTTTTCACAGTGACACAAGACATTTAGCCTTCGTTACATCCGAACAAACCCTCGAAAGAGGGATTGTTCGGATGTAACGCAGGCTAATGACATTATGTCCTGGTGGCTCATCACCTTACACACTGTAACCATATTAGGAGAAAACTCGTGAACATTTGACCAAATGTTACTGATTGTAATATCCGTATAATTAGTCGGGCTTCCTGTGGAAGACCCGACTCTAGAAATGAGAAGCGTTCTTCGTCGACCCCAGAAAGCATGGCTTATCATGAAGGAGACTCTACAGCGCAATGCTCCCCAATGTTTGGCGGGACGCGGGATCGGCCATAAGATAATCACCGAAGGCTCAAACTACATGGCTTATCATGAAGACGCAGCGGGACGGGATATTAAAATGATTTATCGCAGTTAATTATTGATCACGTCGTCCTCTTTCTTCACAAACCACACTTGTCGAACGTCACAGACGAAGGTTATCATGTCACAGAGGTCTTGTTTATCCTTTACCATTCTTTCAAAGTGATCTTGGACTATGAGACTCATGGGCACATACCTTATGGAAGACACGTCAAGAAACTAATGGCAAAAGCTATCTGTCCGCATTTCTATGATTCGCTGAGTTTGTGAAATCGATTTTACAAAGAAAGCATGTTCTACCGAGTCATGCATAATCACCCAAGGCTCCGTAAACAACATGGTTTCTTCACAAACCTTGTCAGTTGGAGGAAGGTGGCGGGATACTAGTATGTCGTCTTGTTTTTTATTATTTTTATGTCGTCTTGTTTTTTATTATTTTTCTCCGTACGCGTCAACGTCGAGCTAAAGCCGAAGGAGACATGAAGTCTGGCCAAGAAAGATTAGAAAGCACAAACCAATCAGGGAAAGCACCGGAGGTCATAGGGGCCAAAATATATTTTTTCTCGTCTAAATCTAAATTTAGATTGAAACAGGATGCTCTAGTAGCGTGAAGTATATGCTGTAAAGTTCGCAGTACTGAAATTGCAAGGAAAGCATGTTCTATCGAGCTCGAGTCACGCAACGACGAGCAACCAAAAACTGTTTCATTGTACATATACAATACTTTATGATCATTCTAAACCATAGTGTTTTATCTTTATAATCTATCTCTGAAACATTGCAACACGTATACAATCTACGTATTCTGCACGGTTTTCGCTGAATAAACAGATTAGATGACTGTTATCTTTATAATCTATCTCTGAAACATTGCAACACGTACAATCTACATGTGTACGTATTCTGCACGGTTTTCGCTCAATAAGCACATTACATCACTACCTTGCCTACATGTTTGATGCATTAGTCTACGGCGCGCGGGCTCTTGCTCGAGCTTTATTGCCATTGACAATATTTCATTCACAATGGATATATGGTCGAGAGCAAATCAGATTCAGTCGAGATTACCGATCGCAGCAACCACTGCTTGCTTTAAGAAGCCCGACTTAACGCTACAAGAGCGTCTAGTTGCGCATATCCTGGACTGCGTCGGTTCTACTATTTATGGACTTGATGAATCCCATATAATGTATCAACCGGACTGTGTTTCAAAAACGCAGTTTTAGAAAGCTACATTCAGAATCTTCAGCGCTTTGATGTTTTCTGGAAAGAAAGAAAGAATATAATTAGCTGGCAACTGTATAGGTACAAACTTGCCTCGAATGTTATAAAGAAATCCATAATGGATGTTACATAACTTCATGTTGCGTTACACAGCTGGATAGCGTGACATAATCAAACAGGAAGACTAAGAAAGTTCATTTACGTCATTCTTCGATAGTACAGTCTCCACGAGTGATGGTAGACGTGATGGTTGGCTAGATTACTTTATCCTATCATAGTACAAAGTTAGATGAAAGGTTGTTTAATTAGAAGCAAAATGGAGACCGAAGGCTTTCGTGATATTTTGGAGGACAAACGCCTTGAGTTCATTGCCGGTTTGCACTTGGAAAGGACGTTCTTGTATGACTATCTACGCACTAAGTCAGTGTTTGATGTCGGTGATTGTGAGCTAGTCTGTGCAGAAAAAACCCGAGAACAGAAAGCAGGCAAATTCCTTGATATTCTAAGCACCAAAGGCGAAGAAGGCTATCGTCATTTCATCGATGCTCTACAACTCTCCAACCCTACGCTTTTTGAAAAGATCACAGGAGAGAAAGCAAACGCGAGTAAGTCCAGAGTTATATTCTTTATATGTTGTCATTGATTAGTTCTAAAGTGTTTAGGAATGCTTACAAGTGCTAGCTAATGCAGTATCTAACTATGATGCAGTTCATTTTATGAGTGTTCGTCACAATTGTTCTATTAGATTAATTTAATTATTAGTACTTTGAGTGTAAAGTGAGTAGCTCTTCGTACATTCCTGTATTAAATCAGAGACCTGCAACAAACAATGATCAAACAACACTGTGCTAAGATTTCAACGATAAAACGAAACATTTATTTCGCGTTTCAGTTATAATGCTGTCTGTTCTTGATGTTCCAAATAATTTACATGTCTGCTAAGGCTTTTGGTCAAAATACTAGTAGGTGATATTTGTACTTCACAACAAGCAACATATAAGTGTGTAACATATATATAGTGAAGCTTACTCTGAAATTCATTGTTATCATTTTTTTTCCTCTCCACTCCATACAGTGGCGGATCCAGGGGGAGGGTCGGGGGTTCCGCCCCCCTGTCATACGTGAGGTTCAATAAATGATTGATTGTTTTATCCTAGAATCTAGTTTTGACACAGGTTTGAAGTAAATTCTGTATGAATACATTTGGACAATCCCTCCACCCCTGCCTCAATTTTCCATATTTTATATTCAAATTTCTATTAGAGTCGGCGGTGGTATTGCACCTCAAGTGTTACAATAATCACCACAATTGTGTTTGTAATAGTATTAGGGTCATGTTTTTCATGGGAATATAATAATTATGATAATTTCAGAGATCTACTGGTTCGTTAGGGTTAGATCGATGTACATGCCTTTTTAAGAATCAGTCATGCAACTATACTTTAACATCTCTTGCATGACGAGTAGTACGTGTTATATTACACAGTTACTCATGCAGTACAACACTAACTTATTAAATAATATGCTGCAAACAATCTACTTTATGTATAAACATACAACAAATCAAGCCCAAATCCTCTTGCTAGAAACTGAGAACCTAAATGTTTGTTATTAAATGCTTTTGTTAATACCCTGGCCCCTATTTGTTTCATTATTTGCAGAACCCAACCCAATCATGACACTGTTGAAGAAAGGGTTTGTTGGTAAGTCAGTCAGTATATAATAATAATAATAATACTTACCATAAACAATCTATCTAGTAGATAGATAGATAGATAGATAAACTTTATTGAAAGTGTCAGGTTATTTAAAAATCTCAATGTTATTACAAAAGTATTAAGATATTTAATTTGTTTGCTTATTGTTTGTCTGTGTTTGTTGATTTCCATATGATTCAATTTATAATGTTGATAGTGCAGTATTGACCACCCAGTAGCTAGTATTTTTGACACTATAACAATGCTTTATTACTGTGTATATGTATATATACTCTGGTAAGAATTGAAGCTTACATGTTATTCAAGGAATCATGGTATAATTACATGTATCAATAAGTTATTTCAAGAGACCATAAGGGACTCTGTCCCTCATGGTCTCTTGGTTATTTATAACTCTAAGTTCATAGTTGATGAGCACAAGCAGAATACAGCATAGCAACCATTATTATACTCACCCTTAGTAGCTCATCCATGACAGTTTCATTTCCTGCGCTTAATTCCATCACATGTAAACTCATGCATACACCCTATGCAATACTCAATTTCTGTACTTTGCATAAATTTGCAAAAACTGAAAGAATAACGAGTTAAGTAAAGGTAAAATAATAGATTGAAAGATAATCCACAGTTTAGTAATTACTAAAAATAAAACCATCATAAAGTAATAAGCATTTGAAAGGTGCAAAATACATGGAAACGAGGCATTTAGGGACAAAGTCCGGTTTCTGGTACAAATCTTTGTAATTTCAAATCACTATAACTTTTCAAGATTGCATAGTACAGCCCTAAAATTTGGTATGTTCATTATTGAAAACCCTCTCTTCAAAGAGATGGTCAGATATTGCTGTAATACATTCCCAATAACAAAGGAAATCAGATTTTACGATTCTACCATTTATGCATAAGGTCTATGCGGGGTCTATGACATGATTCCTATTGAAATTAAGTAATAGATAAAATATGAGAAGCCATACTGTATGAAGTACAATGTCGAGCCGCAGGCAAATATTGTATCAGACTTATATACACAGATGATTATAAAATAACTATGCTATATCGGGCTCAGATATTCAAACATTTTTGTAACAAATAAAATTGAAAAGTTGCCTTAAGATCATAATTATTTTTTTATAAAAGAAATAGGGAACTTGTCCGCTGTGTTCTGTGCAGTTATAGAGCATGTGGGGACTGATCAGAACACTCGAGAAGTGTCGAGAAGCATGCGCTCTGCTATGCGCTGTGCTTCTCCTAACACTTCTCTCGTGTTGTGTTCTGATCAGTCCATGTGTTCTATAACTGCACAGAGCATGCACACATGTTTTCTATTTCTTCAATAATATCTTGTTAATTTTAAAGATTACCATTATGTAATCTACACACAGTGGGCACAAATGACCCCCAAAACGAGCAGGTTAAATGTCTAATTTTTCATAAAACAGTCATATTTAAAAAAATCTTCAATCGAACCACGGGCAACAGGTCACGTAGAGTCAGTATTTTGGGTAATATTTGTATTTTCGTATCGGTTATATATGATTTACTGTCAATGTTCTTGTATTGTTCTTGATAATATAGTTCAATGTTCAATGTCTTGATCTTCCTGTTGCACAATCTCGCCGATACGTCGTCTTGCTGCTTTGGGCGGCTGCTCTTGGCTGAAATTCTCTAGCCGTAGGGTTCAGTGGACGGTGGAGTAGTCTATCGCAGGACAGCTCCATTACTGTTAATAATAACTGTTGAGACGCACGCTCCAGTTACGACCTCCCTGTTCTCAGCTTCACCGCTCTTACTACGCCGTCTCTGCCTTCGATGAGTTTGTCGACGATCCCTATGTTCCACTTTCCCCGATTTCGTTCATCACTTTGGATCAGCACCACGTCACCAATCTTTAGGTCGAGCTCTTTTGTATTGTGCTTGAGGTTGTGCCGTTCCCTCAAACTCCTCCGCACATATTCCTTGGTCCATCTTGACCATAGCACATCCTTACAACGGCGAAGGTATTTCGCTCCATTCCTCAAGTCAGTGTCATCAAGCGAGTCAGCATCCGAGCTGCACATCCTCCTCCACGTACGTTAGAGGACGGTTGTTGATTGCCACCTCCACATCCCGCATCACTTCCTCAAGCTCCTTCCACGTGAGGACTGCTATGTCCACTGATTTGTATAGCGCTTGCTTCACAATGCCAACCAGTCTCTCGAATTGGACACCCCACCATGGGGCTGCCGGCGGGGCTCTGCTTAGGTTAAACTGCCACACATTGGATTTGTGGGCTAGGTAGGTTTGCGTACCTTCATCTCTCATGACGTTTCTCAGCCACTTTGCCGCTCCAACAAAGCTCCTCCCGTTAAATCTTGCGGGGTCTACCACGCCTGGCTATATGAATCGTTTCAAGGCAGCGATGAATCCTTCTGTGGTTTGGTCGGGCAACAACTCGATATGTACAGCTCTAGTAAGACTGCAAGTGAATAGTAGCTAGTATATAAAGCTTTTCCCTCCTTCTTGGGTGTCATCTTATACATTATGGGACCTGCGTAGTCCACTCCCACCACTTGAAATGGGTTTGAGCCTACTGTTCGGTCGATGGGTAGATTACCTGGTGGAGGACTGTGGAATGCTGTAGTATGGAACTTTTTACAGCCGTAGCATTTTCTCACCACTGACAAGTATCTCAGTTTCGGAATCCAATAAGTCTGTCTGACGTAAGACATCGTAAGACCGGCTCCCCCATGAAGTGTGCACCAGTGTGCGTCCTGGACGATCTGACAGTGTTGTACTGGGAGGTAGGTAGATGGGATAGTTTCCTTGGATCCGTCCTCTGCACTCGTATATTCCCTCATCATTCTTCTGCAAGTTAAGACGTAGTTGGTCTTCCTGAAACTTGTCTGTCGCGCTGTAGCTCTGTTGTTCTCTCTTAATCCACCATTTCACTTGCTTCTCAGTCTCAGATGTTGTTAAAGGACCACGGTTTGACTTCTTGTTACGGCAATTTTGTACAAATCTAGTGATCCATGCAGTAAATCGGACTGCTCTCCAAAATGTGTGTTTCTCCAGGATTTCAGCATAGATATTCCATATTTTATTTATAGTGTTTTATTTGTATAAACTAAATATATCGACACTGAAATAAAGTCATCATCATTATTATTATTATTATTATTATTATTATTATTATTATTATTATTATTATTATTATTATTATTATTTATTATTATCCACGAGTTAAAAATGATCCTAGCATGATTTTCAGACGGTCAGCGGTCCTCCGCTACACTACACATCCAGCGGAGGACCGCTGACCATCTGGAAGTCTGGCTTACATACCTTAGTCGTGTAGTCTCCATTCCAAATTGTACAAAAGAAGCGTCAACTGTTCATGAGAACTGAAATTGCTAGAAGTGAATTACAGTGCGAATCGAAAAACCGTGGGCATCCAGAAATATTTCAGAAACTGTTTATCAGGCGTTTGTTGAATAATCTGAAACAACTCATTGAGGACCTCAACGGAGTGACTGATTTGTAGTCAAATAAACTTCTTGCAGTTAGAGAGTCGTTTCTGATTGTACCGGCAATAAACGGTTTCTGAATTATTTCTGAGTGCCCCACGGTTTTTCGATTCGCACTGTAATTATTTGGCCATCGGAGCTTTTCTGTATTTACTGGAGAAAGACACTCGGAACAAGAGCGCCTCAAGGGTTGAACAGAGGCAAGAAAAATAGATGGAAGAGAATGAAGTTCATTCTAAATCCCATTGACACGATGCTTAGCTGTCTTGGAATCCACCCTCGTCTTCCTCGTCCTGTAACTTTAACTCACTAGTTTTACTGATCAGTCCATGAGTTATAGTCATCTTTAGACTTAAACTGAACTAAATCATAGACAAATAGTCGGTGCAAGGAATGTAAATACAAATTCTCTCACTCTACCTAAAATAGATTCCCTTGCTCTGGTGTAACTCTTCTGAATAAGATTAAAACCAGACTTGCCTTTAACTACTGGTTTAAACAGATAGTCTGAACTATTGCTTATGTTGATCGATGCTAATGCAATATGACTGAGCAGGTCACTAGTTTTGATCTGTTGTTACAGCTCTGTTTTAGCTTCCTTTACAAATGAACACGCTTAATGGTGCTACGACGCACTAGAGCCCAAGGTGACTGATCAGAAGAGCTGTTGTGATTGGATAATACAAACAATAGAATTCCGCGTCCTCGACTCTTATAAGGTCGTGACATCCAATACAATTTACATTTTTACTTCCTCGACAAATCGTTAACGTGGTCAGAAACTACACCGCATCCTAAGGATCGCATGGAAAAGGTATCCTATCCCGGCATAGAATTATATGTTGTATATTTTATATTTTAGTTTTATTATTTTATAATGCGCAGTTGAAAATACTCCAATTGATTATTATTATTATTATTATTATTATTATTATTATTATTATTATTATTATTATTATTATTATTATTATTATTATTATTATTATTATTATTATTATTATTATTATTATTATTATTATATTATTATTATTACTATTATTATTATTATTATTATTAATTTATTATTATTATTATTTTATTATTATTATTATTATTATTATTAGTGTTATAATATATTATTATTATAGTATTATTATAAATAAATTACATAGAATACATTGTAGATTCGTGATTCTGCATGAAACGCTAAACTGATTTTGTCTGAAGGTCGTCTAGTAGTCTGTTTACATCTGTTTATATGACTAAGAACCCTTGGACCAGGGTCTTCCCTTAACAAGCGAGATAACTATTGCGGTAAAGTTAGTCGGGTTCTGTTCACTTTATTAAAACTGTTCATCCGTATGAAACTTAGTAAAGAATTAGGGGAATGGGCTCCCTGTGGCGACCGAGAAGAAGCTAACACGACACAAAGAGGTCAAAGAGGAGAAGGGACAGGAAGAAAGCGATTTATTATTTTTCTAAATTATTATTATTATATAAATCTTTATTTATTTTTGGCAATTCCATATGCTTCGTCATAGTGACGTCAATACGTTGCTATAGCAATATTGTTTATGTCAAATCAAGCGAGCCCAAAGCACATTTCCTATTTAGATATTTACAGCGATATTTTTGTAAAAAAAAAATAGATAGTATTTGTTAGCTATTTCCTTTATCGCCGGGACTTTCCCTGCATGCCTCAGTGCGCTATTATAGATCACAAGAGCTAGTGGCTCAGCGACATGTTATAAAACATCCATATTTCTTCCTGTTCCACAGAGGATAACTACATCCCTGACTTGGATATTATGACCAATCATCTGCAGCGAGCTTACACTGATTTGAATGACATGACGGTGAGTTATCAACAAATGAGCAGAGAGAAAAAGTCGCTGGAGAAGAATTTAGTCGATGCCATGGACAACTTGCAGACTTTGCAGAAACACGTCGAAGAACTCGAGAGGGAAAAGTCAGAAACCAACTCAGACGTCATCTCTTCTCTGTCGTCGGTTAATAGTGAGAAAGAGACGGCTGTGCAACAGAAACAGACTCTTCAGAGAGATCTTCAAGAGAGAAATGCCTACATTATCGCTTTACACATGCATTTGCTGACGGCACAGGAAAAAATTGCGAACCTGAAGAGCCGTCTGCATGACGCTGAAGATGCGAAGCAGAAAATGCAAGCAGAGCTCAATTTTGTCACGATCAACTATGATCACCAGAGACACGAGTCGATCAAGCTTTCAGAGAAACTCGAATTCCACAAGAATGACCTTCAGAAGTACACCGATTTGAAGATGAATTACCGTGAAATGCAGTTCTTTAATCAGACAATGAAAATCGAGAGAGATGAATCAGTGAATGAACTAAATAGCCTGAAGGAATGGATCGAAGTGTTTAAAGCAAGGTACGACATTGTAGAGAGAGACAGTGAGCAGACGAGGGAAAGCCACGAAACGATAGCTGCTGACTGCTACCAACTTCGTCAACGAGTCGATGAGCTGGAGCTTAAGCTGAGGACACAGGGTCGTGAGCTTGAATCGACCAAGAAACGACACAGCGAATCAGAAGAGGGAATCAAACAACTCAAAGAACAGCGGGATATTTTGTCTGAAAGCAGGTTAGTCGATCATCACGTCATTGCGCATGCTCGAGAGTCCAGCGGTGCTCTTCATCCGAGCCCGCGCCGAAGAACCCCGCTGGACGCTCGAGCATGGTCATTGCGATTTAGAATCGTTTTCGTACGAGTAGGAAACCTACGGTACCATGACACTCAAATGGCTTCCTTTGGTGGTGATGGTGGTACAGGGTAGAGCGACAGTTGGGTAGAGCAGAATGGCTTGATGATGCCAAGCAATTGCTCAGTTCTTTTCTTTCCTTCTTTATATTCACGGATTTTTACATTCTGTTTTTATTAATTAAATTAGCAGTAGTTTCATGTGATTTTTTTTACATAATTTCTGTTTTTGTTTTTATTAATCAGTAAATTAGCAGTAATTTCATGTGTCACGCTTTGTTTTTATTAATTAAATTAGCAGTAGTTTCATGTGTCACGCTTTGTTTTTATTAATCAGTAAATTAGCAGTAATTTCATGTGTCACGCTTTGTTTTTATTAATTAAATTAGCAGTAATTTCACGTGTCACGCTTTGGTTTTTTTTACCAGGAAGGAACTAATGCTCGAGCGTGACCAAGCACAAACGGAGCGTGACCAGTCCATTCAGCGTTATTCTGAAGTACTTAAAAACCGTGACGCTACCATCACTAGACAGACTGGCCATTGCAAACACTACGAGGACAAGTACGAAAAAGCTTGTTCAGAGCTCCAGTCATTACACATCACCATCAAGGAGCATGATATGGAGGAGATACGAAGAGCAAAGTTTGACAGAGAATTGTCCACCGAAAACACGAGTTGTCCTCAACTACCTAACGTGGTAATACTCCACTCCTTCTTTTCTTTCTCTCACTTCATCTTATTTTTGTTTCTTTTCTCTGTTGTTTCTTTACTAATTTTCTGCATCTTCTTTCATTTTTGCTCTTCATCTGTCTCTCTCAATCCTTCCATCTGTCTGTCCTTCTTTCCATCTTTGTCCGTCCCCGTCTTTCTGTCCATCTGTCTGTCTGTCCTTCTATCTGTCTGTCTGTCCTTCTATCTGTCTGTCTGTCTGCCTGTCCTTCTTTCTGTCTGGCCTTCTGTCTGTCTGTCCATCTGTCTGTCCATCTGTCTGTCTGTCCATCTGTTTGTCTGTCCATCCGTCTGTCTGTCCATCCGTCTGTCTGTCCTTCTGTCCTTCTGTCTGTCCATCTGTCTGTCTGTCCATCCGTCTGTCTGTCTGTCTGTCCATCTGTCTGTCTGTCCATCCGTCTATCTGTCTGTCTGTCCATCTGTCTGTCTGTCCATCTGTTTGTCTGTCCATTCACGCTGGGTCAAACCACTCCCAAAAACGATCATCAGAGATTCGATTTGCAATAACTTTCTATACCGTACGAATATTTTAATTAAACTTTGTCAGTGGGGTAACATAGTTCTGAAAAATATTTTTACCTTTTTTTGGGCCAAAAAGTCGATACTGTGACGTCATAATAAATGTTGCAATATTTTATCGATTTTTGGATTTAGGAATTCAAATATTTTGAATTAGGAATTTGAAAGAAATATATCAGGGGAGTTCAAAGCTAAAAGCTGTTTCTTGATAGCATCAACAGTTGTTGACAATTTAGGAAGTTGAATAATGGCCCAACCACCCCTCCCCTCAACCTCATTTTAATAGAAGATATAGGAAAACAAACCCCTAGGTTTAAATTTTTCGTTATTTCATTAAATCGATCCATTCTTGTTTTAAGGTACTTTACTAAAGCCTTCTAAGATCGTATTGGTTTTGGATTTTTTAATCTCGGTCTCCGCCTGAAGATATTAAGGACCATTTAATTATGACGTATCCTTGATGACGTCACAACCACAAAAGTTTTTTCGTTTAAAAGAGACGATAAAGAGAAACTTGTGCTTCTAAATGTTACGCATATTCTTCAATAGACTAGTACAACATATTTCCCAAGGTTTTGATCTTACGACTCATTGCAACTCCAAGTGTATAATTAATTTCGAAAGACCCAAATGGTATGCCGTAATTCAATTCAAAAGTCAAAGTTAGAAAAAAAAATACTCCTTCGATAATAATGCTATGAACAATCCTCTGTCAGTATTCATCTTTGTATTATGCATCGCTGGCAAATCAACATACATAAAATATTATTCCTTATCGAAAATCGTGAAAATGATTGCAACATTCGTAGTGACCAATAATATCGATGTTTTCCGTCAAGCTTGAACCAAAATATCTTCATTCCGTATCCTCGTACCTGTTTTGACGAAAAATACACTGTGCCCAGTACAGCTATGATGAAAATGACGTGTTTACGTGTTTTTCAGAAATAGCATGAGCAAACGAAAGCGAAATCTTTGACGTAGAGTGATTGTCTGTCTGTCTCCTCTCTCTCAAGAAACCCTTTCGACAAAGAGCAATGGCGATAAGGCTAAAGGACGATGAAAGGCCAAGGAGTACTTCCGCACCTCCAGATTCTACTTGTGGTGAAAACATGTCATCTGTAATCTATTTGTATTTTGTATTATTGTTGTTGTTTTTCTGCTTGCTAGTTAAAACATTGTAATATATATCGATGTGAACCCCCTAGATAAGCTACGTTGCTTCTGGGGCAAACGTTTAAATAAAATAAAAAACTACAAAACATGTCATCTGTAATCTATTTGTATTTTGTATTATTGTTGTTGTTTTTCTGCTTGCTAGTTAAAACATTGTAATATATATCGATGTGAACCCCCTAGATAAGCTACGTTGCTTCTGGGGCAAACGTTTAAATAAAATAAAAAACTACAAAACATGTCATCTGTAATCTATTTGTATTTTGTATTATTGTTGTTGTTTTTTTCTGCTTGCTAGTTAAAACATTGTAATATATATCGATGTGAGCCCCCTAGATAAGCTACGTTGCTTCTGGGGCAAACGTTTAAATAAAATAAAAAACTACAAAACATGTCATCTGTAATCTATTTGTATTTTGTATTATTGTTGTTGTTTTTCTGCTTGCTAGTTAAAACATTGTAATATATATCGATGTGAGCCCCCTAGATAAGCTACGTTGCTTCTGGGGCAAACGTTTAAATAAAATAAAAAACTACAAAACATGTCATCTGTAATCTATTTGTATTTTGTATTATTGTTGTTGTTTTTTCTGCTTGCTAGTTAAAACATTGTAATATATATCGATGTGAGCCCCCTAGATAAGCTACGTTGCTTCTGGGGCAAACGTTTTTAATTGAAACATGTCATCTGTAATCTATTTGTAAAATAAAAAACTACAAAAAAGCAAATGTCATCTGTAATCTATTTGTTGTTGTTTTCTGCTTGCTAGTTATTATATATCGTTGTTAGATTCTACTTGCTGCTTGCTAGTTAAAACATTGTAATATATATCGATGTGAGCCCCCTAGATAAGCTACGTTGCTTAAGCTGGGGCTTCTGGGGCAAACGTTTAAATAAAATAAAAAAACTACAAAACATGTCATCTGTAATCTATTTGTATTTTGTATTATTGTTGTTGTTTTTTTCTGCTTGCTAGTTAAAAACATTGTAATATATATCGATGTGAGCCCCCTAGATAAGCTACGTTGCTTCTGGGGCAAACGTTT
This sequence comes from Actinostola sp. cb2023, assembly GCA_033675265.1. Lineage (NCBI taxonomy): Eukaryota > Metazoa > Cnidaria > Anthozoa > Actiniaria > Actinostolidae > Actinostola > Actinostola sp. cb2023. Next base: position 118,444 of record JAUJYZ010001162.1, on the reverse strand, counting down.
AAATAAAATAAAAAAACTACAAAACATGTCATCTGTAATCTATTTGTTTTTGTATTATTGTTGTTGTTTTTCTGCTTGCTAGTTAAAACATTGTAAATATATCGAAAGTGAGCCCCCTAGATAAGCTACGTTGCTTCTGGGGCAAACGTTTAAATAAAATAAAAAACTACAAAACATGTCATCTGTAATCTATTTGTATTTTGTATTATTGTTGTTGTTTTTTCTGCTTGCTAGTTAAAACATTGTAATATATATCGATGTGAAACCCCCTAGATAAGCTACGTTGCTTCTGGGGCAAACGTTTAAATAAAATAAAAAAACTACAAAACATGTCATCTGTAATCTATTTGTATTTTGTATTATTGTTGTTGTTTTTTTGTTGCTGCTTGCTAGTTAAAACATTGTAATATATATCGATGTGAGCCCCCTAGATAAGCTACGTTGCTTCTGGGGCAAACGTTTAAATAAAATAAAAAACTACAAAACATGTCATCTGTAATCTATTTGTATTTTGTATTATTTTGTTTTTCTTATTGTTGTTGTTTTTTTGTTGCTTGCTAGTTAAAACATTGTAATATATATCGATGTGATCCCCCCCCCTAGATAAGCTACGTTGCTTCTGGGGCAAACGTTTAAATAAAAAAAAAAAACTACAAAAAACATGTCATCTGTAATCTATTTGTATTTTGTATTATTGTATTATTTATTGTTTGTTTTTCTTTGCTGCTTGCTAGTTAAAACATTGTAATATATATCGATGTGAAACCCCCTAGATAAGCTACGTTGCTTCTGGGGCAAACGTTTAAATAAAATAAAAAAAACTATCAAAACATGTCTGGGGCATCTAAAAAACTAAAACTACCCTTGTCTATTTGTGGTGTTGTTTTTTTTCTGCTTGCTAGTTAAAACATTGTAATTGTGAGCCCCCTAGATTTTCTGCTTGCTGGTTAAAACGTAATAAAAACTACAAAACATGTCATCTGTAATCTATTTGATAAGTATTATTGTACGTTTTTTCTGCTTCTAGTGGGGCAAAGATTTAAAACGTTGCTTCTGGGGCAAAAAAAATAAAAAACTACAAAACATGTCATCTGTAATCTATTTGTATTTTGTATGTAATCTTTTATTTGTATTTTGTACATTATTATATATTGTTTTTTTGTCTGCTTGCTAGTTAAAACATTGTAATATATAAAACGATGTGAACCCCCTATTTGATAAGCTACGTTGTTGTTTCTGGGGCAAAACATTTTAAATAAAATAAAAAACTACAAAAAGCTGTCATCTGTAATCTATTTGTATTTTGTATTATTGTTGTTGTTTTAATCTGCTTGTATTTTTAAAACACATTGCTAATAAAACATTCGAATGTGAGATGTTATTAAAGAAACCCCCCTAGATAAAGCTACGTTGCTTCTGGGGCAAACGTTTAAATAAAATAAAAAAAAATACAAAACATGTCATCTGTAATCTATTTGTATTTTGTATTATTGTTGTTGTTTTTCTGCTTGCTAGTTAAAACATTGTAATATATATCGATGTGAGCCCCCTAGATAAGCTACGTTGCTTCTGGGGCAAACGTTTAAATAAAATAAAAAACTACAAAACATGTCATCTGTAATCTATTTGTATTTTGTATTATTGTTGTTGTTTTTTGCTTGCTTGCTAGTTAAAACATTGTAATATATATCGATGTGAGCCCCCTAGATAAGCTAAGCTACGTTGCTTCTGGGGCAAACGTTTAAATAAAATAAAAAACTACAAAACATGTCATCTGTAATCTATTTGTATTTTGTATTATTGTTGTTGTTTTTCTGCTTGCTAGTTAAAACATTGTAATATATATCGATGTGAGCCCCCTAGATAAGCTACGTTGCTTCTGGGGCAAACGTTTAAATAAAATAAAAAACTACAAAAACATGTCATCTGTAATCTATTTGTATTTTGTATTATTGTTGTTGTTTTTCTGCTTGCTAGTTAAAACATTGTAATATATATCGATGTGAACCCCCCTAGATAAGCTACGTTGCTTCTGGGGCAAACGTTTAAATAAAATAAAAAAAACTACAAAACATGTCATCTGTAATCTATTTGTATTTTGTATTATTGTTGTTGCTTTTTTCTGCTTGCTAGTTAAAACATTGTAATATATATCGATGTGAGCCCCCCCTAGATAAGCTACGTTTTTCTTCTGGGGCAAACGTTTAAAAAATAAAAAAAAACAAAACATGTCATCTGTAATCTATTTGTATTTTGTATTATTGTTTCCTTGTTTTTTTCTGCTTGCTAGTTAAAAATCATTGTAATATATATCGATGTGAGCCCCCTAGATAAGCTACGTTGCTTCTGGGGCAAACGTTTAAATAAAAATAAAAAAATCTACAAAACATGTCATCTGTAATCTATTTGTATTTTGTATTATTGTTGTTGTTTTTCTGCTTGCTAGTTAAAACATTGTAATATATATCGATGTGAGCCCCCTAGATAAGCTACGTTGCTTCTGGGGCAAACGTTTTTAAATAAAATAAAAAAATTTCCCCAATCCTCTTTTCCTCTTCTACTTGTAAAACCTGTAATCCATGTCCTCTGTAATCTATTTGTTTTTTGTATTATTTTCCTTAAAATTGTTTTTCTCTTATTGCTGTGCTAGTTAAAACATTGTAATCCTCTTCCCTTTACCCCCCCAATAAGCTCGTTGCTTCTGGGGCAAACGTTTAAATCCCCTTTCCTTCTACCCCCTGTAATCCCCATTTTTCCTTTTTCCTCTTATTGTTGTTGTTTTTTCTCTCCCCAATCCCCTTTCCTTCTTCTATATTCGATGTGACCCCCCAGATAAGCTACGTTGCTTCTGGGGCAAACGTAAATAAAAAAAAAACTACAAAACATGTCATCTGTAATCTATTTGTATTTTGTATTATTGTTGTTGTTTTTCTGCTTGCTAGTTAAAAATGATTGTAATATATATCGATGTGAGCCCCCTAGATAAGCTACGTTGCTTCTGGGGTAAACGTTTATGCTGCTGCTAAAAAACTACAAAACATGTCATCTGTAATCTATTTGTATTTTTGATATTATTGTTGTTGGTGATGGTTCTGCTTGCGAGTTAAAGACAGTTGTATGGTGGTGATGGTTGTGAGCCCCCTAGATAAGCTACGTTGCTTCTGGGGCAAACGTTTAATAAAAATAAAACACTACAAAACATGATGGTTGATCTGTAATCAGTTGATATTTGTATTTTTGATAACGATGTAGACAGTTGATTGTTGTTGTTTTTTGCTTGCTGTTAAAACATTGTAATATAGTATCGATGTGATTGTTGATAATGCAGTAGTTGATGGTGGTGATGGTTGATGTGACAGTGTAATGCAGGTAGTTGATGGTGGTAATTGTTGTAATGCAGGTAGTTGATGGTGGTAATTGTTGTAATGCAGGTAGTTGATGGTGGTAATTGTTGTAATGCAGGTAGTTGATGGTGGTAATTGTTGTAATGCAGGTAGTTGATGGTGGTAATTGTTGTAATGCAGGTAGTTGATGGTGGTAATTGTTGTAATGCAGGTAGTTGATGGTGGTAATTGTTGTAATGCAGGTAGTTGATGGTGGTAATTGTTGTAATGCAGGTAGTTGATGGTGGTAATTGTTGTAATGCAGGATGGTGGTAGTTGCAGGTGTTGATGGTGGTAATTGTTGTAATGCAGGTAGTTGATGGTGGTAATTGTTGTAATGCAGGTAGTTGATGGTGGTAATTGTTGTAATGCAGGTAGTTGATGGTGGTAATTGTTGTAATGCAGGTAGTTGATGGTGGTAATTGTTGTAATGCAGGTAGTTGATGGTGGTAATTGTTGTAATGCAGGTAGTTGATGGTGGTAATTGTTGTAATGCAGGTAGTTGATGGTGGTTGTAATGCAGGTAGTTGTGGTGTAATGCAGGTAGTTGATGGTGGTAATTGTTGTAATGCAGGTAGTTGATGGTGGTAATTGTTGTAATGCAGGTAGTTGATGGTGGTAATTGTTGTAATGCAGGTAGTTGATGGTGGTAATGGTTGTAATGTAATGCAGGTAGTTGATGGTGGTAATTGTTGTAATGCAGGTAGTTGATGGTGGTAATTGTTGTAATGCAGGTAGTTGATGGTGGTAATTGTTGTAATGCAGGTAGTTGATGGTGGTAATTGTTGTAATGCAGGTAGTTGATGGTGGTAATTGTTGTAATGCAGGTAGTTGATGGTGGTAATTGTTGTAATGCAGGTAGTTGATGGTGGTAATTGTTGTAATGCAGGTAGTTGATGGTGGTAATTGTTGTAATGCAGGTAGTTGATGGTGGTAATTGTTGTATGCAGGTAGTTGATGGTGGTAATTGTTGTAATGCAGGTAGTTGATGGTGGTAATTGTTGTAATGCAGGTAGTTGATGGTGGTAATTGTTGTAATGCAGGTAGTTGATGGTGGTAATTGTTGTAATGCAGGTAGTTGATGGTGGTAATTGTTGTAATGCAGGTAGTTGATGGTGGTAATTGTTGTAATGTTGTAATGCAGGTAGTTGATGGTGGTAATTGTTGTAATGCAGGTAGTTGATGGTGGTAATTGTTGTAATGCAGGTAGTTGATGGTGGTGATGGTTGATAACGATGTAGACAGTTGATGGTGGTAATTGTTGTAATGCAGGTAGTGGTCGTCGCGCACACAGTCTTACTGTATCTTGTTGTTTTTAGGAGACAGTCCGATTCTTGATACCATGATTTTACCAGGTAAAAACAACATTTGCCAACCTTGTAGTTCCCATTCTCCTCCCTTAATCTCTTTGTTACTGAGATACGAATTTGGGGAGAGAGTTGGGATGCTACGGTGACTTTGTCAGAGTGACCTGATCAGACCTTATCACAGGCAGCCCTAATTCAATAAAATGATATTTGCGTCTTTTTTTATGGGTTTCCTGTGGTAGAGCGCGCGTCGCAATACGTATTATGATGGGTTCCCTGTGTTGAGTAATGTCCTATGTTGGGATCCCTGCCTGTGTGCATCCTGCGGGACGCGCGGGATGCACACAGGAAGCCCAACATACTCAACACAGGGAACCCAACATAATACGCATTGCGCGCATGCGCGCTCTACCACAGGAAACCCATCAAAAAAGACGCAAATATCATTTTTATTGAATTATTTAGTAGCCTCAAAAGGAATGGTTGGGCTGCCTGTGACCTTATCAGACGTTATCAGAATGAGAAGCATTTCACAACTTATATGATTAATATTTGTTCTTAGTTAGTTTATTTTTAATACAGTCTGCAATATATTATCTAGCATTGCTATGTAGAGTATGTCGAGTATGTCGTAGTATCAGTAGTAGAATTGTAAGTAGTCGGTATTGTAATGTAAGGTAAAGTAGCATATATCCATAGAATATCGAAATGTAATGTTAAAATAGCAGTATATATTGTTAGTATCGTGATGTATATATATTTATTACATTAAACATTTAAAAAAAGAAAAGAAAAAAAAAAGAAAAAAAAGAATGAGAAGCATTCTTATGCTTTCTCTTTTCTTTTGAGATTCAGGAGAAGGGCTCTCCCGTCTGATCGATCAAGACATACTCAGCAGTCACTTGAAGCGTGTCACGGACGACTTGCGTGACATGACGTTGCGTTACAATCATCTTCTGAAGGAGGACCAGGGGCTTCGCAAAGCATTGCAGATTTGTAATTGCGAAAAAACTGCACTGGCTAATCGCTTAGAGATCCTCGAGAATGCGCTGGATGAGTCTGAAGCTGTGGCATCCAAGACGTACAGCGATGCAAGCTTTACACTTCTAAGTCAATACGAAGTCATGCAACAAGACAGAAATGGAAATAAAAATTTCATTATCCAACTACAGATGAAGCTGTTGCAGAGTCAAGAGGAGTATGAGAAACAAAAGCGTGAGGTAGGCTAAGGCCCTGTTTACATGAGAGAGAGATACCCCTAGCACTAGGGTCAACTCTATTGTTAATATGTTCTATCTATCTACATGTATCTATCTATCTATCTATCTATCTATCTATCTATCTATCTATCTATCTATCTATCTATCTATCTATCTATCTATCTATCTATCTATCTATCTATCTGTCTGTCTATCTGTCTATCTGTCTATCTGTCTGTCTGTTTATCTATCTGTCTGTCTGTCTGTTGATCTATCTATCTGTCTATCTATCTATCTATCTGTCTGTCTGTCTATCTGTCTATCTGTCTGTCTGTTATCTATCTGTCTGTCTGTCTATCTGTCTGTCTATCTGTCTATCTATCTATCTATCTGTCTGTTTGTCAGAAATGATGAACTTCTGAGTATAATAAAGTTCATTCATTCATTCTGTTTATATGTCTGTCTGTCTGTCTGTCTGTCTGTCACAGGTTGACGTTTATAAATCTAAATGTGATCAACTGGAGAAAGAAATTTCTCAGATCAACGAAAATTACATTTTTCAAAGAAGTGAAACAATGAAGTTGTCAAACAAGTTGAAAACTCGGATAAAAGAAGCCAAGGACTGCGCAGAACTCAAAAAGCAGTGCAGAGAGAAACAATTCAAGGTAAAAACACTAGTCATGTTATACAAATAAGTTTATGTAACCAACGTGAACTCAAGACTATCAGACAATACCACTATATACATAGTCCAACACTGACCCCACCTTTCTCAATAAATATATAAATACTGGGCGCGAAAGAAATGTAAAGACTACGAGAAGCGCGCGCGTAATGTAAGGAAATTGCTCTCTCTCTCTATCGCTCTCTAGCTCTCTCTAGCTAGCCCAGCTCTTCTCTTCTGCTCTTCTAGTGCTCTTCTGCTCTTCTAATGCTCTTCTAATGCTCTTCTGCTCTTCTAATGCTCTTCTGCTCTTCTAATGCTCTTCTGCTCTTCTAATGCTCTTCTAATGCTCTTCTGCTCTTCTAATGCTCTTCTGCTCTTTTAATGCTCTTCTGCCTCTTCTGCCTGTCTTCTAGTGCTCTTTTGCTCTTCTAGTGCTCTTCTGCTCTTCTGCTCTTCTAGTGCTCTTCTGCTCTTCTGCTCTTTGCCGCGCGCATGTAGTTAAAAGTGGGTCCAGTTCTGGACTACTATATACACTGCTAACGTGCTAAATTAGTTTTAATTTCTCGATAGATCGTTGAACTTCAAAGTGAGGTAGATGATTTTTCCAAAGAGCTTGGTGACCTAAAAAACTGGGCGAGCGCGTTGAAACACAAATACGATACCGTTCTTTGTGACAGAGATGAACTCAAGGCTAAACAACAAGAAACTGTCGAAGGCTTGTCTCTTTCTCAAAATGATATCACAGACATGGACATCAGAGTGAAACGACTTACTCGAGAGGTGACTGAATTCAAGAAAGAACGAGAAAAGCAGGACAACGAAACGGTTATGCTTAAGAGTCAGGTCAATTCCGAACACCATGCTTATGTCAAGGCCACGGAGAAGGTTGAAGAAGTGAAGGCGTATTTTAACGAGCTCATCGAGTCGAAAGAAAAAGAGCTGAGCGAGAAGATAGAGTTCGTGGGGTATTTGCAAGAGGAGGTGGAAGACTTAAAGCGTGATCTCGTCCAAACCAAGGAAGAGTTGTCTGTAGTGCTGGATGGTAACGACGATCTGATGTCTAGTTTGAACAAGCAGCGAACAGAGTATGATTGCAAAGTCCAGTCAATGGAAGAACAGGTACTATGTTATTAGTAGTAGAATTCAGTGAACATTTTAAAAGCTATATACAACAACAGCAGTAGCAACAGCAACAACAGCAGTAGCAACAGCAACAACAGCAGTAGCAACAGCAACAACAGCAACAACAACAGCAGTAGTAGCAACAGCAACAACAGCAGTAGCAACAACAGCAGTAGCAATAACAGCAACAACAACAACAGCAGTAGCAACAGCAACAAAAGCAGTAGCAACAGCAACAACAGCAGTAGAAACAGCAACAACAGCAACAACAACAGCAGTAGCAACAACAACAGCAACAACAACAGCAGTAGCAACAGCAACAACAGCAGTAGCAATAGCAACAACAGCAACAACAACAGCAGTAGCAACAGCAACAACAGCAGTAGCAACAGCAACAACAACAACAGCAGTAGCAACAGCAACAGCAACAACAGCAGTAGCAACAATAGCAGTAGCAATAACGGGACAATTAGACAAAGTATTTTAAGTATTACTGATAAAGAACTATGATAAGTATAGAAATGGAAACTAATGAGGAATATACAGAACAAATGTTCGGAAAAAATCAGACGCCTCGAGCGGGATTCGAACCCACGACATCCCGATTTCATGACAGGTGCTCTACCCACTGAGCTACCGAGGCAACTACAGTGGCGTGGAGTTCAAATTAGCTCAAAGACGCTGATTTTAAACCGAACATTTGCTCCCAGGCCTCACGGAACTGGGAATTGCTTCTGTAATGACATACGAACCGCATCACGCAGTCACATAGTCATGTTAGTACAGTACATTAATGGCTTAACTGCATCACGCAGTCACATTAAATCAGAGTAAATGATATCAGAGCCATCCAACCATCCATCCAAATTACTGATAAAGAACTATGATAAGTATAGAAATGGAAACTAATGAGGAATATACAGAACAAATGTTCGGAAAAAAATCAGACGCCTCGAGCGGGATTCGAACCCACGACATCCCGATTTCATGACAGGTGCTCTACCCACTGAGCTACTGAGGCAACCTCAATAGATTCCATTTCTATACTTATCATTATTATTATTACAACTGAATATGCAACAGCGACATTATCAACAGCGTACGAAAGATACCTCTGGTTCATCTTTACCGCGCGTGGTCATAGACTTCACGAGACTCAAACAGAAGAATTCCACATTGGAATCACCCCATTTCTATACAGCAACATGTCGTGTTTCTTACGAAAATAGTCTTAAACCTACGGCACGGAGTTACGGTCATGATTCCGAAGACATCTATTCAACCAATCACAGCGCGCAAAATCATCGCTCAACCAATCAGAGTGCTTGGATACCGTACGATCATGGTGCAATAGAGCAGCTTTCGTATGACTGTGAAAAACCACGGCGCACGGCACGGTCACGGCACGAATTCATCAGTTCGAAATCCTAAATCGGCACAGCACGTCCGTGCCGTAAGTTTTTCACAGTCATACGAAATCTGCTCTACCGTCACTGCACGGCACGAACCGTACCGTAACTACTTCCCACTCATACGAAATCGACTCTAATGCGCTCTAGATTTACTGTAAAATACTCTCACATTTTAGAACTCTGAATGGAAAAAGAAATTAGAAGAAATCAATATGTTCCAAAACTTACAGTCAAAATATGATGTCAAAAAGGACGACATTGATTCTAAGGAAGACAATACAGGAGTTAATCAGGAAGAGCGATCCGCAAGGGAACTGGTGAAGAGTATTAGAAGACGGTTTCAAAAGTGGTTCGTATTTTAGGAAAATGTGTATTTTGATGTATTTTATTTCAGTCAAAGTTATTTCTTGTGACAGTCATAAAAACTGTCATGATTTAGAACAGCGACCGTGTACTTTATACATAGTTCCACAGGTAGCCCAACCATGTCTTCCGCACTCTACCACAGGTATAATTAAGTATACTCAGAAGTAATGGTTGGGCTGCCTGTGATATTTCATGTCGTTATCATCTACACAAGAGTCTTGTCAGACTATGCACTAGTAATAATGATTATAATAATTTAATACTTTTAGTGCGCATGTTCAATATATGCTCACATGCGTATAACTAGGCTATCAGTTCCTCAGATAACCACACACGCACCACCACCACCACCATCATCATCATCATCATCATCATCAGATCATCATCAGATCATCATCATCAGATCATCATCATCAGATCATCATCATCAGATCATCATCATCAGATCATCAGATCATCAGATCCTCATCATCAGATCATCAGATCATCAGATCCTCATCATCATCAGATCATCATCATCAGATCATCATCATCAGATCATCAGATCCTCATCATCAGATCATCAGATCATCATCATCAGATCATCAGATCATCAGATCATCAGATCCTCATCATCATCAGATCATCATCATCAGATCATCATCATCAGATCCTCAGATCATCATCATCATCAGATCATCATCATCATCATCAGATCATCATCATCAGATCATCATCACCAGATCATCATCATCGTAAAAAAAAACAATGAAAACTATCATAAGAATATCCCCTTAAAATTGTCAAAGTTATTCGTCATCCTCGTCAACAGATTCAGTGCCTGACTCATGGATTAATTGACTGATTGACTAATTGACTCATTGACTCATTGACTGATTGACTGATTGACTCATTGATTAATTGACTCATTCACTGATTGACTGATTGACTAATTGACTAATTGACTGATTGACTCATTGACTGATTGACTAATTGACTAATTGACTGATTGACTGATTGATTAATTGATTAATTGACTGATTGACTCATTGATTAATTGACTAATTGACTGATTGACTAATTGACTGATTGATTAATTGACTGATTGACTGATTGACTAATTGACTCATTGATTAATTGATTAATTGACTGATTGACTGATTGACTAATTGACTGATTGATTAATTGATTAATTGACTGATTGACTAATTGACTCATTGATTAATTGATTAATTGACTAATTGACTAATTGACTGATTGATTAATTGACTAATTGACTGATTGACTAATTGACTCATTGATTAATTGATTAATTGACTAATTGACTCATTGACTCATTGATTAATTGACTAATTGACTGATTGACTGATTGATTAATTGATTAATTGACTGATTGACTAATTGACTCATGGATTAATTGACTAATTCACTGATTGACTGATTGACTGATTGACTAATTGACTGATTGACTAATTGATTAATTGATTAATTGATTAATTGACTGATTGACTGATTGACTAATTGACTAATTGATTAATTGATTAATTGACTAATTGACTGATTGACTGATTGACTGATTGACTGATTGATTAATTGATTAATTGACTGATTGACTGATTGACTAATTGATTAATTGACTAATTGACTAATTGATTAATTGACTAATTGATTAATTGATTGATTGACTAATTGATTAATTGATTAATTGATTAATTGACTAATTGACTGATTGACTGATTGACTGATTGACTGATTGACTAATTGACTCATTGACTCATTGACTCATTGACTCATTGACTCATTGACTCATTGACTCATTGACTCATGGACTCATTGACTCATTGACTCATTGACTCATTGACTCATTGACTCATTGACTCATTGACTCATTGACTGATTGACTGATTGACTCATTGACTCATTGACTCATTGACTAATTGACTCATTGACTCATTGACTAATTGACTGATTGACTGATTGACTAATTGACTAATTGACTGATTGACTAATTGATTAATTGACTAATTGACTGATTCACTGAATTCTTCTCAGTTGTTCTCTACAATCTGAACGCCCAAAAGACAACGAATTTCGAAGAAGCCAGAGCTGGAGTGTTTACTCTTGGTTTGATCCATCGACTCAAGTTGATAGCCAGAAAAGCAGACAGGCGTTTAGTTTAAACAGATCCAATCGGATGTCCATGCAGCCATTATCCTATGAGGCAATGTCCTATATGTATTCTAGTGAAAATGAAGTGGGTAGTTTTCCCTCTCAGCTTTATCAAGCAAGTTTAAGTCGTGACAGGCCAAAATCTATGAGGGCTTGCAAGGGAAAAAGTCTTGATCGCCACTTGGCTGATAAAGCAATTGCAACTGGCACGAAGGAGGTGAATGGAGGAGACGAACTCACCCAAGATAAAACACAGGTAGCCCAAGCTGTGTATCAGTACATTATTATAAGAGAATGTATGTGGATAATGTCAATAAAATCATTAAAATAATAAAATGAAAATGAAATCCTCTATAAAGTTCTGTGTATCTTCTTCAGTTATTCCTTTATTGCCTGTGAAGATTTGAAGCGATTTGGACGAGAATTGAGCGAGTTGTCCAAATCGCTTCAAATCTTCACAGGCAATAAAGGAATAACTGAAGAAGATATTTTCATTTTATTATTTTATTGATTTTATTGACATTATCCACATGCATTCTCTTATAATAATGTACTGATACACAGCTTGGGCTACCTGTGGTTTGGCATACGTAGCTGGGCCGCCGTAGAGGAGGGGGACGTTGAGGGGTAGCTGATACCGCAATACCGCATCAAAAAAATAAAAATACCGTAATACCGGATCTACAATTGAAAGTTGAAACAACGGTAGTAATCAAGTAATTCTTTGCTGGTTGGTGTAGACATGATGAGTTTGTTTGTTTCTTCAACCAAAACATTTTTATTTTAAAACCAAAAGACCCGCTACCAAAAGAAAAGAAGACCGGAGTGATTTATTCCATCCCGTGCGGAGAATGTGAAACGTTTTACATCGGAGAGACCGGTAGATCTTTGGCCACAAGACAGAAGGAACATCAGTCCTATGTTAGACTTAACAAGACCGACAAGTCAGCTCTCGCGGAACACGCACACAATACAGGACATTCCATCGCCTGGAATAACACCAAGATCCTTGAAGTAGAAACAAGATGGCACCAAAGGAAATGGTCAGAAGCATGACACATTGCTAAGAGTACAGATGCCATTAGTAACAGAGACACTGGCAGAATTTTGCCACAAAATTACACTGCTCTATTTAAGAAATTTTGATCTGTCATCTATTACACATTCTTAACTTGCTAATTTCCTTGCTCGCGCAAATTGTCTTTTTTGTTTTGTTTTTGTTTTTGTTTGCGCGCGCTATTTGTTTACAACGTAATAGCCGTTAGTTTTGACGAATTACTACCATTTTACACCCTGAAGATGGGCCATGTGTCCGAAAGCTTGGTTTTAAAATAAAAATGTTTTGGTTGAAGAAACAAACAAACTCATCAACAGTAGTAATGTTTTGAAAACCAACGGAATACCGAATTACGCTAAAGAAATTTGAATTTCACCGAATACCGTAGCCCCAAATACCGCAGACCAGGAAGATACCGCAATACCGCTCGAAATACCGTAATATCGCACAAAAAAATCGACAGATACCGCAATACCGCAAGCCCCCACGTCCCCCTCGTAGAGCTTAATTACATCCTAAACGTTAAAAAACAACACAGCCGAAGAACGAAATCCTCAGAGATTTGATGTCGTGTGTTGTTTTGAAAGTCCTCCAAAGTTCACGAGCGTTTTTTTGTGCGTGAGATCGTGAGTTTTCTTGTACAAATAGTAAGACTGTTGAGCCTCGACGACAAAAAAATTGTCAATTTTTCCTTGTCAAGGAAAACTTGTTCGTGTAGATGCGGCTTTACTATCGACTGGAAGGTCGGAAAACAGTGCATGGAACAATAGCATTTGACATGTGTGCATGATAATAAAGTTGATAGTTTTTTTTGGTTTTGTACTCAGGACATCATTGCAACTCCGTGTTCTTTAGAGCGGGAAGTGTCTCAGTGTTTCAGGCCTCGAACTCGTGCGATTGATGTGGATGCCCGCAAAGGATCCTGGTACTTGAGTAGAAGACTGACGTCCAAGTCGCCCTCACCTTAGTCTGAAAATATATATTGTATTTTATCATATAGTGTTTGTCACTATTTAGTATTACCCTATTCAAATAAAGCTGTTATTATTCTATTATTATTACTACTTATAGTCTATAGGTTCATGTATACGCAAGGCTACATGTACATTTTTATAGTCTTTTTTTTAATTATTATTATTCCTTTTTTATATCACAAATTTCACCATCTTTTTTTGTGTACGTTTGTTGAGTTTCCACTAAAGCCTTTCTTTAATCTTTTTCTTGTACATATTCAGTGACATATTCCGCAATAATAAAAATAAATAAAGTGTGATATAGATAAACTTGTACTTTTGTTGGACAGTAAAGATGTTGTAAATTGCATTTGTTTGACTGTTGAATCTATTCACAACAGTAGAAGGTTTGATAAGAGGAACGCGCTACAGTCGACGCCCTGGCAAAAGAGAGTTTACTGAACCCTTGATATTGTTGACTGATGGATAGCAAAAACAGACTCGAGGGTTTCCCGATGGTGTCCCGAGGGTTTCCCGATGGTGTCCCGAGGGTTTCCCGATGGTGGCCGAGAGTGGGCTGAATGTATTCAGTATTGTGTAAACATTTTTGCTTGTTAGCTGAGCGAGATAATGGCAGCTTGATTTCCAGAGTTGCGAGAGAAAGAATATCGAACGATTTAATTGAACAAAGGAACAGCGAAAAAATACTAATTAAGCGACAAGTTTCCAAAACCGTCTTCAGACGATACTAAAGAAATATCCAAGAAAAAGAGCAATGTCCTTGAGCCTGCGTTCCTTATGGTCTGCGACAAAGAAACGAATTCCGGTAGCTACTTCATATATGCCTCGTTTATAATAGAGGACATTATAATGTACCATATATGAAGTACCTACCCGAATTATTAGACTTCTAATATTATACTTCCGTGTTAACACGTGGTTTTGAGGAAGTTTGGTGTAACGTATTACATGCATGGGGGGAGGGGGTGGGGGATCATAAGGTCTATAATTGGTTATTTCGACTTGTGTTGGACATTGCTGAAACTACATGAGAAATTAATCAAAAACGTTAAAATCGAGGAGCTATTCAGTATGTACAGAAGGTACTAAGAGGGTAAGTTCGTTCGGTGGTTTATTCCATACTGACAATCTGCATGTGGAATTACCTCTGACCCCTCCCCCCTTAGTTCCTTCGATCATTGTCTGCGGAATGAGACGTGTGTTGGAACTAATATACCGGCTGCACCTATATTTCTCAGAATAAATCTGTTCAGTTTACTGAACACGTGGGAAAAAGCAATTTTGTCAACATCGAACCGATTTTGAGCGAGGTTTTCGATCTCATGTCACATGATTCAGCGAGTATAAGTAACGCTTGGCAGGTTGTGTCATGATGGCTGATTACGAAGAGCATTTAAAAATTCTCATTCAAAACAGATTCAAAATAGTACAGAGCCTGCAAGTAGACGTACATTTTTGTTCGATTATTTGCTGAGCAAGAACGTGTTTGATCGTGATGATTATGACTTGGTACGATCACAGAACACTCGTGAACAGAAGGCTGCAAAAGTGTTGGACGTCATCGAGACCAAAGGAGAAGAAGGTTTTAATCATTTTAAAGACGCCTTACAGCTGATAAACCCCAACCTGTACGAAGCACTGACGGGAGAAAAGGCTACAATACGTAAGTGAACTTCGTAATGCTAGCTATATATGAGTGTATGTCAAAGTTAATTTCTCAACGGTAGAAAGTGAAATCGCCGTGAACATTGTTATATCCAGCTAGGTGTGAGAGGAAATGGATGTTTCACTTTTCTCTAACGTTTATTGACATTTATTTCTCGATAAACTGTATTTAATGTTACCAAAATATCCTTGGGGTGCAAATCAATATTAAACATTTCATAAGAAATACTGCAGTACTGCACAACTATGTCGTTTTCAACGAAAACACCGCAACTTAAATGTGGCAGTCGAAAATTAAACAATCCACAGAGTGATCGAAAGAGTATCAAGTGGAAGTCGAAAATGAACCGATTTCCAGGGAAAGATGAGTGTTTATACTGAGTATTGGGGTCTATTGTCATTAGTCTTGTGATCATGACCAATAAACAATAGCTTATAATAACTTTCGATTCTTGTTTTCAGGAGACTGTCCTGTTTTGAATACGTCGGACTTTCTAGGTAATAAAAGTGAATCAAAACCAAGAGATATATGTATATATATATATAGTGATGGTGTGACATGTAATCTTTGGTCTAATCATCATCATCATCGCCGCACCGTGTCATCATTATCACCGCACCATTAAGTCATCACTACCATTATATCCCATCATGCAAATCATCATTCGGCATCATCATCATCTTTACTATGTACCGTGACCGCATCAAGTCATCATCATCATCAACACTCCACAAATCATCATTCGGCATCATCATCATCTTTACTATGTACCGTGACCGCATCAAGTCATCATCATCATCAACACTCCACAAATCATCATTCGGCATCATCATCATCTTTTTCACCTTGGTTTCTTAGTTATCAGTTCTTTTCTCTATTTTGTTTAAGATTCCGGCGAAGGACTTCCACGTCTGATCGATCAAGACATTCTCAGCAGTCACCTGAAGCGTGTCACGGACGACTTACGTGACATGACGTTGCGTTACAATAATCTCCTGAAGGAGGACCAACAGCTTCGAAAAGTTGTTCAAAAGTCAAATCGTGACAAAGCTGCACTGGTTAATCGCTTAGAGATCCTTGAGATATTATTGGCTGAATCTGAGACTGTGGCATCCAAGACGTACAGCGATGCAAGCTTTACATTAATAAGTCAATACGAAGTTATGCAACAAGATAGAAATGGAAATAAAGATTTCATTATCCAACTACAGATGAAGCTGTTGCAGAGTCAGGAAAAATATGAACAAAAAACTCGCGAGGTAAGATGCTTGATCTTAGTGCGCATGCTTACAGTGTTGGAGGGTTCTGCGCATGCGTCGGCGCCAGCTTTCTTTTCGATTGGATTGGTGAAGGAATGAACCAGAAATAAGAATGAAAATGACGTTTTCGCGCCGATACGAGGCGGACGTGCACCGCTCTGCATTTAAAGTCAGACCAGTTGGTCTTGTTCAAATAGAAAGCGTCTTAAGATCTTGGTGTTTTTATTTTTAGTTCGATGCGTATAAAATCAAATATCAAAACCTAGAAGGAGAACTCTCGAAGGTCAACGAGAATTATTCTTCCCAACGATCAGAGACGAAAAAGCTTTCTGCGACACTAAAGACTCGAACTGAGGAAGCTAAATATTGTGACGAACTTAAAAAACAATCCAGGGAAAAACAGTTCAAGGTAAGATCCTTCACTGAAATTTATATCACATCAAAACGCGCTATTTCGCACGATACAAAACTGTTTCACCATGAGACAAAAGCAATAGGCGGGTCACGTTAGTGCATAGTGGCCTATTGTTTCTCTAAGTGCCTACAGTAGGTACAGAATCCTCTTCTCTTAACCCTCTCACTCTTACTCATGAGTGTTATTTGTTACATAGAAGGAACTATACTCACTACATTTTTTCAACATTGAGTTTTGGGAGAGACTTCTGCACGGCGCGCTCTTCCTAAAGCAGCTGGTTTACACTTACTCTATGTGTTGGCAATAAAATTCGTTTTAGATCATGGAACTCAAGAATGAGCTAGATGATCGAGGTAAGGAGCTTGACGAAATCAAGAATTGGACGGCTGCCTTAAAACAACGCTACGACACAAATTTGCAAGAGAAAAACGAAATCATGAATAAACAACACGAAACCTTCGAAAACCTGTCACTTTCCCGTAACAACGTCACAGACATGGACATCAGAGTGAAACGACTTACTCGAGAGGTGACTGAACTCAAGAAAGAACGAGAAAAGCGGGATAACGAAACGGTTATGCTTAAGAGTCAGGTCAATTCCGAACACCATGCTTATGTCAAGGCCACGGAGAAGGTTGAAGAAGTGAAGGCGTATTTTAATGAGCTCATCGAGTCGAAAGAAAAAGAGTTGAGCGAGAAGATAGAGTTCGTGGGGTATTTGCAGGACGAGGTGGAAGACTTAAAGCGTGATCTCGTCCAAACCAAGGAAGAGTTGTCCACAGCATTGGACATCAATGATAGGCTGTCGTGTGATCTTCACAAACGTAAAACAGAGTATGACACGGCTGTTGAGTCACTGGAACAACAGGTCAGTAGCATATGCAGCGCCTGTGTCTAGAGTCAGTCCAGTGTAAGTATTGATACCCAGGATACCGGCAGAGATCCACGAAAGTATCTCTGTGTTCGCTGTCAGTTGTAAATACCTACAGTCAACCGAGTTAAAATCACGCTATTTAATGTCTGATGTTAACAGTCCAAGAATTGTGGGATCTCCTTAGATTCACTAGCAGCAAAGCCAAAACGCGTGTGATGTAGCCGGGGAGGACTGGGTTAGAGAGGTTTTTTAATAGAAGGGAGGGAACCCATCCAGAAATAATCTCTGGAGAATGGAGAAGAGAGATTAAAGTTTTGTTTGTTCTACTTGCTTCGTTAATCCAGATCTCTGAATGGGAGAAGAGATACAAAGACGAAAAGACAAATTTAACTCCAAATGATTGTGAAGAGAACAAGGATGACGTTCAGAATTCGTTGGATGATGATGAAAGCCCCAGTCAGGCGGTCGCCAGAAGACTTTCTACCTCTGAACTTTTGAACAGCATCAGAAGACGATTTCAAAGGTTTGTTAATTTGACGTCGGATGCTGACGACGTACATTGGGCTCCCTGTGGTAGAACGTGCGGGATGGTGCATGTGGCTAAGTGCGCGGGATAATACATTGGGCTCCCTGTGGTAGAATGTGTGTGACAATACATTGGGCTCCCTGTAGTAGAGCGCGCGGAATAATGCATTGGGCTCCCTATGGTAGAACGCGCGGGATAATACATTGGGCTCCCTATGCTAGAGCGCGCGGGATAATAAATTGGGCTCCCTGTGCTAAAGCGCGCGGAATAATACATTGGGCTCCCTGTGCTAGAGCGCGCGGGATAATAAATTGGGCTCCCTGTGCTAAAGCGCGCGGGATAATACATTGGGCTCCCTGTGCTAGAGCGCGCGGGAGAATAAATTGGGCCCCCTGTGCTAAAGCGAATACAAGCGGGATAATACATTGGGTTTCCTGTGCTAAAGCGCGCGGGATAATACATTGGGCTCCCTGTGCTAAAGCGCGCGGGATAATACATTGGGCTCCCTGTGCTAAAGCGCGCGGGATAATACATTGGGCTTCCTGTGCTAAAGCGCGCGGGATAATAAATTGGGCTCCCTGTGCTAAAGCGCGCGGGATAATACATTGGGCTCCCTGTGCTAGAGCGCTCGGGAGAATAAATTGGGCTCCCTGTGCTAAAGCGCGTGAGATAATACATTGGGTTTCCTGTGCTGAAGCGCGCGGGATAATACATTGGGCTTCCTGTGCTAAAGCGCGCGGGATAATAAATTGGGCTCCCTGTGCTAAAGCGCGCGGGATAATATATTGGGCTCCCTGTGCTAAAGCGCGCGGGATAATACATTGGGCTCCCTGTGCTAAAACGCGCGGGATAATACATTGGGCTCCCTGTGCTAAAACGCGCGGTATAATAGATTGGGCTTCCTGTGCTAAAGCGCGCGGGATAATAAATTGGGCTCCCTGTGCTAAAGCGCGCGGGATAATATTTTGGGCTCCCTGTGGATGATCCCTTGCGGAATCGGTTATATTTAGTTTGGGCTGCGTGTAAGTAAATGTGAACTTTCTCCATGACCATTACCTAGGGCTGTCCACAAACAAGTTGCTTGGCAACTTTTGCGCAACTTTTCCGATTTCGGGCAACTTTTTTTATTTCGAGCAACTTTTTTTCTTTCGAGCAACTTCTTTCTTTCTTAAACATTTCCACAAATTAAAACAAATTAATCAGGCCTTTATTCGCTTTATGGGTCATAATAATACAGTTTGTAAACAGCATGCAGTGTTCAGGACTGAGTTAGTGCATTTGGAGTAGCAGTGCGCTGTCTGTGGCTATTTGAAAAGGCGATTCAGGTGGTCAGCGGTTACTTTTTATACTACATATGGAAAGAAAGAGAGAACAGTGGCTTTATGTGAAATGAGAAAAAATGATGAAAAATAGAAAGTAAAAAATGAAATGTGGGTAGAGAGATAGAAAATAAAATAAAGGGTACAGGCAGGAGCCTCCATCTGGGATGTGATCAGGCTATTTTTAGAACACCAGTTTTGCCGCGAAATTTTAACACCAGGGATTTTTGATTTCGGCTTTGTTACGGAGTTTCTAGCTTTTGGCTTGGTAGGTTTACTATTTGATGTTTTTTAGTTCCTTGAGAAACAGAACACGAACTTGAAGACTCTTGGTCACTTTCCGATGAAGTACTAAACTCTGCAAAAGAGTCACTGTAACTATCACTATCATTTTCGCTCTCTTCACTTTCAGTTTCTTCAATTTCGCCAATTTCTTCGTCCGCCACTTTGTTCATATATCACAAATAAATACAAATCATCTACCTGATTGGCTCTGTTTAATTCCCATGGGGGATTCCTATTGATTGATGATTAGTTCGCGGGAAAAGGTGTTCTAAAAATAGCCTGATCCGGTCACAGGTCGTCTCACAAACCCAGTACAGTAGATGGAGGCTCCTACTTATGGGCTCCTGGTACAGGAAATTAAAATCAAAAGATAAATAATGAATGAAGAAAGGAAATGAAAAATATGAAAAAAAGGTAAAAATATAAATATTTTGCATAGACAGGGTAGGAGAGAGAGACTGTGGCAAAGAGGAGGGGAGGGAGGGAGGGGAGGGGAGGGAGGGGAGGGAGGGGAGGGAGAGGAGAGAGAGGAGGGAGGGGAGGGGAGGGAAGGGAAGGGAGGGAGGGGAGAGAGGGGAGGGAGGGGAGGGAGAGGAGGGAGGGGAGGGAGGGGAGGGAGAGGGAGGAGGAGGGAGGGGAGGGAGGGGAGGGAAGGGGAGGGAGGGGGGGAGGGGAGGGGAGGGAGGAGGGAGGGGGAGGGAGGGAGGGGAGGGGGAGGGAGGGGAGGGAGGGGGGAGGGAGGGGAGGGAGGGGAGGGTGGTAGTGTGAAATTGCATTTGCCGTCTATGAAAAAGAAAATGTTGTAAATTCCTGTTAAGCAATATTATATGGAAAAAAAAGAGAAACGGTTAGAAATATTCCTTTGATTGGGTAATTAGCATCTTATTATATATAGTAAATACGAAGCAACATTGTAGCAACTTTAAGATTTTTGAGCAACTTTTAGAGTTTTGGAGCAACTTTTGAGCAACTTTCTGAGAAATTTTGAGCATCTTTTTAAACAATTTGGAGCAACTTGTGGACAGCCCTACCATTATCCCTATATCTCCTCCCAACAAGATTAACAGATAATCATTTCTCTCTTTCATATCCATCATGTTGTAGTCCTTCACCAGCTTCTTATGTTCAAGAAGAAAATATACAGTATCAAAAAAGTCGAAGCCTTGATTTTTCTGCACAACGGCCATCAAGAACACTACCTTACGAAGCCTTGTTGTGTCTGTACTCCAGCGGTACTGACACCACTGGACAGCTCAGCAATTATATGATTGGTAGATCATCAAAACCTTCAACATTTTATAATCGAGAGAGATTGCAGCATGCTCGTAAGAGTTCCAGTCCTTTTCCACTGATGGGATGCGACCCACAGTCCATGTTGTATTTGCAGAACTGCGCGCGCGAAAGTTTGGGGGACGACGCCGAGGAGCAGAGTGAACAGATAATGGAAGATGGACATGAAGGCAGCACCAGCCAGGTAGTCATTACCATTCATTTCATTGTACAGACACACGGTACTACTACTTGTACAGACACACGGTACTACTACTTGTACAGACACACGGTACTACTACTTGTACAGACACACGGTACTACTACTTGTACAGACACACGGTACTACTACTTGTACAGACACACGGTACTACTACTTGTACAGACACACGGTACTACTACTTGTACAGACACACGGTACTACTACTTGTACAGACACACGGTACTACTACTTGTACAGACACACGGTACTACTACTTGTACAGACACACGGTACTACTACTTGTACAGACACACGGTACTACTACTTGTACAGACACACGGTACTACTACATTGCGCACATTGTCGCAGCATGTGTCCACCTTTGCAATAGTCCCTTTTCGCGTTCACAGATGCCGCTGTAAAACCGCTGTACTTATTGACAACAGACGCATTTGTACAGGGTTAGCCTCGAGTCAGTGTAAATTATTCACAAATATCTACAAGAACACGAAAAAATGTTGACATGAAACAATAGAAACATTTTTGAATTGCACGGACTGTTCTCTGGATAGAGTCTAACCCTGTAGTAAATGCATCTTTTGTCAATAACAGCGGTCATCTCTAAGCAACGCGAAACTGGAGTATTGTTGTGGCCAAGATTACTTAATACCTTGAAACTGATCGTACATTCGCAATGTTGCCATGTCAGTCTGTACCTTAAACGTTTCAATGGCAACTTTATATGAAGATAAACTTGTAATCCTCTCAGAATATTTTAAAAATACAAGCACCCTCAGTGGTTCATTTACGTGTGTCCAATTCAGGTGTAGTGTACTGGTGAGGAGGGAAGGGACCGCCATTTTACGTGGTAACAGGAGCTACGCCATGCATGTATCGTTTGCATGGTTCGTTGTATACGTTAGACTTATGATTAACACATCCTTTACTTCATATATTTTTCTGATGTTCTTTTATTCCAAGGATTTTAGCTCGTCTAAAGAGGACGACCGCAAGGCCCCAACCTTCAGGCCTCGATCGCATGTCGTAAGACGACATTCTGACATATCCTGTATTTTGAACAAAAACAAAGATGCGTACATTTAGACTGTAACAACGATCAAAGCATGTGGATGTATAACGAAAACGTTGGACAACAGTTCCTATGGAATATTTTCAGTTCTATTGAAGTTCAGAATAGAACAGAATTTGCGCTATATAAATGACTATATACAGTACTTTATTTCAATTTAGTTAGGATTAAATTGTTTAAGACGTAAATAAAAATACTACTGTATGTTATAATTGAGCTAGTGTATAGCATTTTATAACCACCACTTCTACCCTTTCAATTATAATATCTAATGTACAAAAGCTTCTTCCATGGCGCTGTAGGTCTACTACATTGAGTTCCATACATCTAGAACGTTAATGAAGAAAACTGAAATCCCATAATAATATAATTCAGGGACCGCGTAGAGTGTTTCACATTGAGGGAACTGAAACCTTCAAAACACCTGAAAATGGATGAATTTTTATAGAAAATGTATGGGAAAAGGTTTCTCAACTGTTTGTTCTTGTTTTGATTTTAATGCACGTGCGTGAGGATTCAGCTTGTAAATAGTAGAGTACACTGTCTTGTTGTTTGCATTAATTGCTGTGGATTTTGAGGATAAATTTCTGGAAGGAGTGACAGCCACACTCCTATCCTCTAGAGGTATTGACGGTTAATATTACAGACATTATTTATTGTTTTAATATTTCCTGGAGTTGCTGTCTTACGTCACCAACTGTCAGCACGTCGTGTACAAAAGGCTCGTTGCACTTTGGTCCATTATTTATTGTTTTAATATTTCCTGGAGTTGCTGTCTTACGTCACCAACTGTCAGCACGTCGTGTACAAAAGGCTCGTTGCACTTTGGTCCATTATCTTGGAGTATAAACAGAAGTTCATACGTACTGAACCCTTGGGGAGCCAAAGACAGAGCCTTTAGTAACACTTCCTTTGGTGCACAGTAACACAGAAAGGCTTTAAACATCATGATAAACAGAACAACTAGTGTGTTGGTGTCTTCTGGGAGTGATGAAAAGAAGTCTAAAGCTTGGGACCACATCTGATGACGTAATATCACCTGCATTGATTGCATTTCTTGGCCAGCGGTCCATAGAAGGATGGCATGTGCGTGCGTAGACTTGGCACTGGGGTCGACTATGAGTGCAGGGAGACAATCGAGGATGGACTGAGTAACATGATCCTAAAAAATGGACAACGATCGTTATCAGTGTATCACTCTTAGAAAGCTAGTGATTGAATGGATGCATGGATGAATGAATGAATGGGTGAATTGAATGAATGAATGAGTGAGTGAATGAGATGCCAATACTGTTAGCAAGGCTTCATAGTACAACTTTTACATTCATGGAAATCCCTCTCAATGAAAACAGTAAGACATTTATCATACTTTGGCACATTCATCTGCATCTTTGGCATTCACGACAGCCATTCCATTGTCATGGACTTTTAACAGCCAGTCAGGCTCTTCATTGTACAGAAGGTTACAGAGCAGACTAAGGGATGGATTGTTGGGACTTTCCATTGCAACACGTTTTTTCTGCCATCTTCCATCCTTCCATTCCATTCTACAGAACAAGAACAAATGCTAAGTGTGAGCCAGTTTACACTGAAGAATCAAATGTGTGCAATCATTACTAAAACACGGTAGTGTTTGTATCATGCACTTGCTGACTAAACTAACTGGTGCAACTAATTGAAGCTACTTATCCTACGGCTCCCACTCTTGACTCCTGGAGTTAAACTGATGATTATATTTCCAAGGAAAGAGGGAGCAATTGCCTGCTATCAGAGCTAACAGTCATGGTACCATCATATATTTCATTCATGTTTTTGAGAGCCTTGGCAGTAAGTAATATATATATATATATATATGAAGGATATAAACTGCATCAGCGTATGTAAATAATGAAAGAATTTGAAAAAGAAATGAAATTTCCCTTTCAAATGCTTTCAATATATTAATATAAGTTCTCAACTAACCTAAAGATTTCCCTCCATCGTTGGCTGTGTATCTTTATGTCCTGGGTAGCCATGTTGTCTTCATAAGATCCAAGACCCATTAGTTGAGCTACAGACTCGAACACTTCCCTTGAACTCCCACTTTGCAGATAACTAAGCCTTGATAGTGATTGGCTGTCAGGATTGGCAAGATTGAGTTTGTGTAATATCTCTGTGATTTCTGTATGATCACACACTAAGTTGTGCTTAGCAATCACTTCAAACTTCTCAGATAGAGAAAGAAATTGCTTCATGTAGGGATATAAAGAATGATTTAAAGCTGTTTTGATGACCTTTTCATCTGATTCTTCCGGTTTGTTTTCAAAATTTTGTAGAAAGTTTTTCAAGGCCATAAGTACTTTATCTTTATACCAAGGATGACTATAGAGAAGAGTTAGTGCAGCCACTGGACTTTGGAAAGAATTGCTAAGAAGTATGCCCAACAGTTCCTTTTCAACAACTCCTTCATAGTTTACAGAGTCGTTACCAATAATCTTTAATACAACTGAACTCAAAGCTACTTTTGCAGCAAGAGGGGACATGTTCCACGAGTGTAAGAAATGTGTAGCTGCAACTGGCCCAGAAAATGTTATATTAACATTAGAACACACAGACATTGGATCAATTGGATGAGGTTTGTAACCAGGTAAACATTTAGGACATGTAATGTTACCAGGATATGGCTCCTTTGCCTCTGCTACCACATTATTTTGTTCACTGTTTTCCTCAAAATCTGTGCATGTTTTCTCATTCTGTAAGTAATCAGAATTTAACTTCATTGAATTTTGCATGACTTCAGCAACATCTGAGATCGACTTGGACTTTAGTTCCCAAATGCCCCCTGCAGCCCAAACGCCAATGCCAGGTACACAACCAGTGTATGCCCATATAGTTAGTTTAAGGTCTTCAAGTTCTGTAATGGTGCATAATGCAACACCACTTCTAGAATCAAAGACATCCATCAACCCCGACTCCCATACCAGTCCAACAAATAAACCAACTGCAAAGATATTCTTTATTGTCTGGTCCTTTCCGAGTCCAGGAAGACTGTAGAGTTTGCTCAGTCTTTGAATGCAAAGTTCACCATCATGAATAGAAGCATAAGACACTACATAGGAGTTGTCTAGTATTAGTAGCTCTAGTGTCGTTGGGTGTGCTGTCAATGAGATAATATATTCACTCTCTGGTGATGAGTATGAGTTCCATGCTGGTAGGAGATGCATGATAATAGACTTGAAATCTGTTTTGTCCAGGTTACCAATAGTTGCGTGATTCCAGACATATACCTACAAAACAATGCAAGAAAATGTTGAAGACAACATTACTTGCAATACTACTGGTAATCATGATTTCAGTGTGTCCACCTCTGCAACCTTGTTGTACGCAAAATTGCAGTCTATAAGTACAGTACATGTAGGATCGCATTGTAATTCAATAAACTTGGCCACAACAATGCATTGCAGAGGTCGACACGTCACACTGCAATCATGTTGCATGCAGTACGTGTTGCACTGTGTTTCCGAAACTTAAGGCTATCTATTTTCATGCTAATATTATTACAAATATTTTTTCTGAGCATGTAGTTCTATGGTGCAAAGTTTTTTTATGCATTCCAATTATACAAGTACTTCAGATGATTTGTTTATCATTGCCAATAAGGGACCCTTTCAGCCCACATGCCTGCTGGATGGGAAATCATTACTTCCTTGAGCCTCTCCTTAGGGTTACAGTACTTAACAAGAACTTACCTTCAGTGATCTAGGAACAAATGTCCAGAAAAACAACAACTGTTTATGTTCATCAGGTAAATGTGGCAGCATACAGACACCTTTGTTGATAACCCACAATGACATCATAGGACAACTGTGAAGTATTGCAACGACAGGACCAATGCAGGACAAAAAGTCCATGTCCCAGCTTTCTGGTACTTCTCTCATGCACACACAACACGATGCCAGCCCCAAACTAGACCCACGCCTCTCACACCAGAAGAACATACTAGTGTGTGGATGCAATGAAACACAAAGTATTTCAACTCCCTTGGCATTGCTAAGTTGAAAACTATGTTTCTTTGTCCACTGATTTGTAGCACGATTATGTTCCATGCAATCTGTTATACTATTGCTATAGATGACATATACTTGGGATGAACAACTTGGATTTTGAAACACTGCAATTATGTGCGAAGAAGCATCTGAAACCAAATGCAATTATTGACATTATACAAACTGTAACAAAATGATGATTGTCACCATCATCAACAACATGTGAGCACCTCTGGCTTGGTCCCAAGAGTCTTTGAGCTGACTACATGTATATGGGAGGTTCAACTTTACCATCCCCACCCTAGCTAATCCTCCTTTTGGATGACGAATGAATGAACAATGACCAGTATAAACAAACTCCAATTTTGACTGGTGCATACCATATAAGTAATCGTTTCTAATTCTAGCTTCTAGTTTCTTTGATCATTAGGCATAAACATGTAATAAGCTTATATATAAGGCGTTTATATACAGCAATATGCAGAAATTCTGATCCTTTTGACTAAAATACATATATATATCAAAAACCTACTTAAAATTATGGGATGGCTACGCTGATATTTTTTTCTAGTTGTCTGCCAGTGAGGCTTTATGAAAAAAATATCAGCGTAGCCATCCCATAATTTGAAGTAGGTCTTTGATATATATGTATTTTAGTCAAAAGGATCATAATTTCTGCATGTTGCTGTATATACATGTAGTCGTTTATGTTGACTACTACTTGTACTAGATATATACTTTTATACTTTTATACTTTTCTGGGCATACTACTGATACCAGACCTGCCAACTCTCCCGGTTTAGCCGGGAGTCTCCAGATTTTGGACCTCAACTCCCGGTCTCCCGGTTTGAAGACAAAATCTCCCGGCTAATCACGTCACGACCACGATTTACGGTGAAATTGCGTAATACAGCGTAACGATCTTTTTCAATATTAGAATATGAGTCTTTTTATGTGAACGCTCATTTATTCGTTTATCAGGCGATACAAATCGTCTTCTTTTTTTTTTTTAAGAAGGGGGGGAGGTTCGGAAAGGTTCAGGGCTGTCCGCCATTTTGTTTTTGTATTAAAGCACGCTAATGTAGCCTATTTTTTCCAGTCTCAAGATTTGAGGGCTCGGGGGGTTGGCAGGTATGTGATACCGTACTACTAAATAGTGCTATTTCTATTGTTTTCTATTGTTTCATTAGTGCTATTTAGTACTAATTAGTTATTTAGTTTTCAAGCTTTTCTAAATTGCA
The DNA here is from genome assembly GCA_033675265.1 of Actinostola sp. cb2023. Lineage (NCBI taxonomy): Eukaryota > Metazoa > Cnidaria > Anthozoa > Actiniaria > Actinostolidae > Actinostola > Actinostola sp. cb2023. The sequence goes on along the minus strand of JAUJYZ010001162.1, from coordinate 90,638 downwards.
CTCTACTCTTCAGAAATACTATAGTAAGCTTATATGCATGTTCATGTAGCATGCAGTTGTTTTTACGTTACAAATTCAAAACCTTACTGTCTATTATCAGAGCATAGCTTTCTGCCCATCTTGATCGAGGAACAGAGTCGGTCACGATAATCTGCTTCCCCTCGTTGGTACTGATGTAGACTTTTCCTTCGCTTCCCCACACACCATACACAGTAGTGTTGCAGTCACTTCCTTCTTGACTTCGAGACTGTCTCACAGTCAGAGCACCTCCTCCAAACTTTGAACCACCGACATTCCGTAAAGTGAATGCCATTTCTTTTGGACATTCATGTCATTTTGCAAATATTAAATGTACAATTTGATTTCTATAAGATTTCTTTCCGTAGATTCAAGCTAAAAGCCGTGAAGAATCTATGATTTCAGCATCGCACATCTCGTGACATTCAGGCCGTCCGCCATCTTGAAAAAGGTAACCAAGCCTTATAAATTGATTATAGAAAAATCATGGGTACTGATATCTCATTAAAAATAAAGTAGTATAAAGATCATGAATAACGAATGCATCAAACGTTCTAGTCTCTGATTTCTGGCCTACACAGCAGACCATATAGTTGGCCTGCGCAGCACAGGGGCGGATCCAAGGGAAGGGGGGGGGGGGCATGGGGGTGCCCCCCCCTTTGAGTTGGGCCCGATACATATTCGCCCACGTCTCCCCACCATTTGATGCCCAGAATGGATGGAAATTGCATTTTCGAGCTTCTAGATTTCAAAATTTTCTGGGGGGGGCATGCCCCCACACCCCCCTAGGCCCCTTAGTGGTGCACCCTCTTTCTAAATCCCTAGATCCTCCCCTGCAGCAGACCATTTAGTTGCTGAAGATTAGCAAATATTCAGTTGTTAAAATACACATAAACTTTGGGCCATCCCCACTGCACTGTGGGGAAAATCAATGTATCACGGTTGTTCTTGCAGGGGAGGGGAGAGTAACATTATGGGTGATATGTATCAATCATCATAGACCAGCCATATAATAAAGATTATTTTATTGCCTGTAAACTTAATTATTTTAGTGATGACAATGATTTAATTAAGATGAAATTCATATTACATACACATGTACCTACAGTTAGTAACATATTTCCTCAATTCATGAGTTGTACTTTAGTTTTCATAAAGTGACTTTTTTTAGTCTGGGTATTGCAAGATGACATTTTTATGCAAAATCTAAGAATTCTACATTGCTTTGAACACAGCTACCTGACAGCAGTAACTGTTCTCTCTCTAACATACCACTGTATTTTGAAAACCCATTATCCCTAATTCCTCAGCCAGACACCCAATTATTACTCAGGTATTCAACAATCACCTACAAATATCCATAGTTGCTAATGAGAGGTTTCTGCAGTTAAAAACTTTAGTAGAGTTTGAATGATAAAGTTCTTTCTACTGCCCTCATTACAAGATGATCTTGGCTTTGCAGAAATTCAATGTACAATATTGACAAATAACATGCCAAGGCTACTACATGTGACAATGAACACAGGTACAATATGAAGCTACGTGTGTAATACCAAGCTCCTTATTTTACATACATACAGCCATGTACGTAAGTCCAGTCAATAAGTTATTTCCTGCTACACTGTATTACATTTATTCCTTGCTAAAAACACTACAAGTTAGATCTGAAAATGACACATCTTGCCAGTAACACCTATCCTACATTAGAAATAATTCCCTTTAATAACAAGAACAACTCTTGCAATGACAAAAAATCCTATTTCCAAACATCAGAAGGATTCAGAGTGACCTGTGTGTTACCAGTGAGTTCAAAACAGTTTATACTTAACACTAGATTTTGAAGATATTCCACAACCGCTCTCCAACCTCCATATATTGTATTTATATGACATTACTTATAAAAGTACCAAAATGAGCAGAAGTTAAAATAACATAATATTTAATAAACTGTACGACTGTAGTATTGGATTTACAGTCACTCTAAAAGCCTCTGTAAACAATGTTTACTCTGATAATATCAATACTCTGCTTCAAATGATTGATTCAACAATCTCATAGGTACATTTCTTGGTCATGGAATTTAGGCTGGCAACTTTAGGGACTTTCCTTTTAGAACTGCAAAGCACAAATTATATATGAATTAGTAATTGTGCACAGGAAACAGAAATTTCAAAACATGTTTATTTAGGCAAAAAAGGAAGAGGATGGGTGTGGCATGGGCATGGGATGGGATGGGAGTGACAGTTTCCAGACTTTCCAGTGTATTTGTTAACAAACTAATAATAATAATAATATAATTCATCAATAGTTTGTATCATCAACCTGTGGTATTTTATTTTAACCGAGCTTTCGAGCAACTTGCTCATCTTCAGGGTTACAGATGTTTCAAGTGTAATTCCAAAAATATAATATAATATAATATAATTGGTACAGTATATGTTGCAGGAGATATTGAAGTCTGTAGGTTAGTTACCTTTAGTAATATACAAGTAGAAGAAATCACAGTAGAGAGCTGTCTGTACACAACCAGCAACAATAGCAATAAAGTCATAGAATCCTTCGAAGTAATAACGGTAAACCCAGTTCATGATGTAGAGACCACGGTACAAACCAAGGAGAAACAGGTAGTGACTGGTAATGGTCTCTGCTTCGCCAGTCTTGGAAATCATGAATAATTGTGGCATGATGGCAACCGACTCTAGGTAGATGGAGAAAGTCCACAGAACCTGAAGAACAAATAAGATTGTGTATAAATTGTACAGACAAATTCCAAGATTATCAGCATTTTATCAAATACTGCACAGAAGTTGTGGTATGGATGCCAAGGGGACTTGACAGTGGTGGATTAGGGGAGGGTCACTGGGTGCATGTGCACCCCCCTTGCTGCTCAGGAACAATAAATATTCAATACGATTTTTAATACAAAAAATCGGCCCGTGCAACATTTCCTTGTGGGGTGAACCCCCCACCTCAAAATCCTAGATCCACTCCAGAGCTATGCCACACTATGTGCACGTACAATACTAATATAATAATACTAATACTAATAATAATACTAATAATAATAATAACAGTTTATTAGCAATCCAGGAGGTGGCTCTTCTATGCTAATGAGCTACTTTCTATACATGTAGTAATGCTATAACTAACCTCCATAATAGTAAACTCATGGTTAACCAAACAAGCCAAACCAGCTACTGGGATAAGTAGGAACTCCACACGAAAGGTGTCATGATTTGAGTCATATGTAGCCTTGAACTTCAAGTACATAAGATACACAGTACCCCATGAACACAACAGGTAGACGCACTTCATCACAGAGTTGTACACAGAGATGAAGCTAGTAAACAAATCAAGATAACGAGTAGCAAATACCAGGCCAAAGAGTATCTGACTTTTGCCGGATAAACCTGTGAAATGCAAAATTAAAACATTAATTAAATATATTTTATTTAAGGGGGGATTAACATATTTCGTTGCTATAGTAATTCGTTGCTATGCAGGGCTTGAGTGAGAAGAATTAACATCATTTTAGTTCATTTTAGTACACATCGTCAACAAAGTCCACCTTCGAATTCAAACATGTCTTCCAAAAAGTCGCATAATCCAGAATGTAACCTTTCCAAATTCCTAGGAATGGCACTGCGCATGATCAAAAGTTTGCGACTTCTGGTTTTCGAAAGAAATGCCGTTCTTTTCACGTTTTCAAAAAAGTTAACTTTTTTCTTCATATATATATATATGTGCTATGAAAGATATTCTCCACAAAATTGAGCATAGATTTTAAAAACAAAGAAAAAACGGTCAAGTTATGGACAAAAATGTCGTTATAAATGCAAAGAAACTGCCATAAAAAAAATCAATTTTCATCGAACCGCAAAACGCATGCTCAGTCTTCTGCGCCTAGATCTAAAGTTTTAGATTATACCAAAATATATTTGATTCATCAAAACACTATGAAAAATGGCATTTTTTTACAATGTGATGACGTCATAAGGATGCACGTGATGACGTCATCACATGTCGAACTACTACCCTCAACTAACACATTCCAAAAGTTTCATGCCTTGTGTATTGATTTTAAGAGTTTTATGAGCCTTCGCAGTTTCCCTAGCAACGGGCCAAATAAATATGTTAATCCCCCCTTAAATATTATAATACATGACATATAATTAAAGGTCATTGTGATTGGCTTTCCAATGACAATGGTATTTTACATTATGGTTAGTCAAATTACAATACTACCTGATTTATATCACTGTATTTTGTCTGAACCCATAACCTAATTATAAATCTGAAACTTAGCCAAAACATTAAAAGTCCAAGGATGATAATTACATTATATCTTCATTTAGAATATCTTTCAGTGCATTTCATACTTGATATATAAGAGTTTAATTTCAAGAAAGAAAGATTTTGATTCATAATGTAGCAACTTGATGACACAGCTGCCAATTATTACATTCTATTAAATTCAATTTTGGTGATAAAATAAACAACATTACTCATAGTTGTGTGTGGCAAACTACAGGTGCTTTCTAACTACATAAGATAGAAAAAGTTCCTGCAGTGAGTATTATTTATAAAACTAACATGCCATCATTCTAATCGGTTATTATGCACCACAACGATTACATTCAAGAAATATATGATCTCTATCAGACCAATATTAAATATCATATCAAATCTCAATAATAAATCAAATATTTTATTCAATATTATTAAAGATATTAACCTGGATTTTTTACAGGAAATCTAAAATGCTCTAACAGGATGCCGATGCTAAATTGATCATTATAAAATGAAAGCAAGCGACTTTAACGTTTTAAAGTTATAGCTGATCTCTGTGACATCAAATCAAGTGAGGCTTTCAAATTTAAAAAATGAACACTACGTGGAAAAAAACTAGGTGTCTTCAACGACTTTCCATTGACAACAACCTCGATCAACCTTTGCAAGGATAAAAACACCTCGTATATTGAGATATCTTTATATTTATCCGATATCAAAAGAGTCTTTCTACGAGACAGAACTACAGAAACTCAATCTTTCTCTAACATGAACTGAAGTTACACGTGTACAATCAGACAAAAACTCCATTCAACGTCTCAAACTCCCAGCTTTTAACAGCAGAAATAATACTTAAGGAAGCCTCTCAGTTCATAAGTTGAATCAATATCGTGCAGAGGCTCTTTAGGGATCAAGAAGCTTGTTATCTAACATCAGACAACAAGGTCTATTGTGGCTGTTGTTTATGGATATTACGGCAGCCATCATCGTACTCCTGCTTACTTACCAGCTACAGAACGACTCTTCCAGATTTTCCATAACAATGCCAAGATGGCAGCTATATGGGAGAGGTCGCCAGTTAATCTAAAGATGTTCATTTTTGTGGAGGAAGCGATAGAAATAAGGTAAAAAGAAAAAGGTACAACCAACAATAAGTAAAGATCGTCCTTGATTCAGACGCAGGCCTCTCAATCGCTGGTCGCCACGTCGGCAAGACCGGCATTTTACATACGGGAACCCCACTCACGAACACTACCCGAACACCAAGGCCGATGACGTTGTGGTTTCCGAACATAACCGAAACAAATACGAACAAAGGACGAATTTTAAAATATATCTCGAAATTGTGTAACCGGTGCATGGGTGTAATTCGCAACTATAAATTTGTTTCTATGATTTTTATTTACTCCGCTAAAAGGATATTGATAATAATTTTTCCTACTTTTGTTCTTTTCAAACGTATTTATACCCCACTCTCCTCACGACCATGTCCATCCCACATTAATTTTATCAAATTAAAAAAGTATGTCCCTGCCCCTTCTATATCTCTTCTATCGCCCGAAAAACTAAGTAACGATACTTTTTAAGTTTTATTGTATTCATTCTGATTCTCCCACCTACCCCTCCCTATACAGTATATTTTGTTCTCGTCCCAGTCACTTTCGAGTGTTCTTTTGTCAAAAACTTCCATGCGGAGGACATGCGGAGTCTGATCAGCTCACATGACTTCCGCGATATTTTCTGACAGTTAAACTCTTCCTTCCACCCTGAAAGACACTTCAGTTCGTAAGTATTCAACCAATACTCTTTTTACATTTCTTCATAGATATTAATTTGTCAAAATATTCTCAATATGAAAGGTAAACCGGCTTCCTCGCTCCCGAGTATCAAATATCCAACTTCACCGATTACCGTAAGATTTCATGCCAAGATAACTTGGTTTTTCAAGATACCCAATTACCAATATAGTTACATTTCATGCACATGGGTTTTGGACATTTAACTACAAAAATTTGTGTCTTTATAAGTTAAACTAGACGCTCTAATAGCGTTCACTTGGACTACTGATAATGAGATGATGAAGCCGAGAATTGGTAGCTTTAAAATTGCAAGGTTTCTGAAAATGGTGAACATTATAAGGTAGTTTTAGCCTGTTACTGCATAATTTAACAGTCATATTCTCTTGATACGGTACAGACTGTAAAACAGTACTGATTTCTATAGTCGACAACACCAGCTCAGAATGGGTATAATTATAAACGGCAAAGTTTATAAGAGTACTTGTCAAAAACCTTCATTAGGGAACCGCTACTTCATTGATATAAATGGCGAGTTTAGAGTACCACAGAAATCGATGATTGATCAATGAGTACTAAAAATTATAAATACTTAGATTTTAGCCAAAGAACTACATTTCAGAGAAGTGCTAAAACCTTGGACAGCACTGTCAGCAGTAGATATCGCGTGACTTTTCGTCACTCGTTGCGTGACTCGGTAGTAAACATGCATGCATAATTCGATATTCATATCAAGTAGATTTCTCTTCAATATTGACGATACTCGAGCAGGAAAGCGTAAATATAGCCAAGAACTAAAGTTCAATGGTTAATGAACATTTGTGATGCATTTATATTTTACAAAGAAGGTTCCAAAGAACAGAATTTCGTGTTTTTTTAGCACGCTTACGGTTGGGCAATGTATAAACTCGCCGTATCGATTGCGATAAAATTAACAAATAACCGATAGTTTGTCGTGGTATGTCCTCTGATAGACCACGGTTTGCGTCATCGAGTCGTCAAAATTGTTGTGGAATCACGAGGCGTAGCCGAGTGATTCCACTGAACAATTTTGACGACTCGATGACGCAAACCGTGGTCTATCAGAGGACATACCACGACAAACTATCGGTTATTTGTTTTTTACCACAAAAACAAAATAAATTGCGCAAGTTACCTACGAACTTTTGCTCAAAAACATATTGCAAATCGCGCAATCATGGTATATAATTTTCTCGCTTTTTCATTGGTGGATGGAATTTGTAAACAAACATCTTGCCGTTTTGATTGGTTAGATTTTGACAAGCAACCATTTCAATGCTACTTGCAAACCTGTCAAATCAGTTTTCAATTTTATCGGCAAACAGCCTTGTCCTGGGGATCAGCCAAAATCAGTTCAAAATCAAAGCTTTCAAGCTCTGAAAGAAACTCTTAGAGAATTAATTCTCAGTGGGGAAAGCTTCACCTTGTGCCTGGTCATTGTGTGAAATCTGATTTGACAGTCAACAAAGACGAAAAATACGGCTAACATCTGGAAAATGCAGTCAATGGAGAAAAGCACGAGGTCGCTTGAAAAATATGAAATAAGCTTAACGTTAGAAAACAGCACTTCAGCGGAGTATTCATGGTCTGTGGATTTTCTCAAGTCATGGATTTATACCATTGATCAGAGTGTCCAACAAATGAACTTTTTTTCCCCGTGAATAGCATCGATAGATCTAGTTTTTACTTGAATGAAAGAGCCCAAACTGTGGAGATCGAAGCGCTGCAACTGATGGACAATTTGGCTTGCTAATGCTATGAACTGTAGATGTGGTTAACGATAGTCAGCTCGGTATGTACTCCTTAATAGTCACTGTAAAAAATTGTAGCTGAAAACATGTTTTTCGTTTGACAAAATAATAAAATTTTCATCATACGATCGATTGATGACGTCCTACCGTGGTATGTACTCTGATAGACCACGGTTGATCGACCAATGAGAGAGCGAGAAATTGACTAGTTGTGGTAAAATCAACAATATAAACTTACGAGTTCTTGGCCTTACATGTATATACTTTCGGACAGAAAAATTACAAGCCACCAAATAACTCTTCGAAGTCTATATTAAAAAGCTCTTGAAAGGTTTATAAAATCAATTTCCTTTGGGACACAAATCAAGCTCACATTGTACAAAGATAAATTATTATCAAAATATGAAATCAAAAGAACTATCGAATTCAAGAATTTAAAGCAGTAACAAGAGTTTATAGTCAAGTGTTTACTTGTAGTCATTTGTTTGCTATTTCTAGCCATTATTTGCTCATATTTTGCTCATTTGATTTCATAGTTTGATTTGATTTTGCTATGAGTTTGCGGAACGGCCCAGTCCAAATTCGCTCACTGACATCTTTTAGAGTAGGCCTACCGTAAGCATAGTGAGCGTTTAGAGTAGAAGGTGACGAAGAACTTCAAAACACATCATTTCAGAGCTCAGCAAAATTAAAGAACAACCGATCAAACCGAGCAAAGAACCTCGTGGTCATTATAATAATAATAATAATAATAATAGTTTATTCACAATTCATCACACGTACACGAAAATAAACAAATATAATAATATATACATGAAAATGTATATATTATGTGATAGTAATAGTTGTCATGTCGAATGACATAATGCTCTCTAGCTCGGGCTTGATGTGGCCAATTTAGAGATAATCTAGCTATTATTATAAGTAATACCATGACAAGAGGGAAATTAGTGATTAAGTTTCCCGCAAGCCGAGGGAGAGTTTGTGGTACAGCGTCGGGACTTTTACAAACTCTCCCGAGGCTTGAGGGAAATTTAATCACTAATTTCCCGAATTGTCATGGTATTAGTTTGTAATACCCATGATCACCGAGGAAATAAAGTAAAATATAGTTCACTTTGCATAACTTAGAGCAGTACGAACTACAATATTTTTCTCAAAGAGCATTGATTACACCACACTCTGGGGAATTTTGAAATTGTGATGTTTTGTTTCATTTGTACAATGATCGAGTATATTTATTAGTCAGTTTAGGAATATTTAATCGTCATTTGGTCAAAAATCATGGCGGAGAGTTGTTTTGCCTTTGTAAAAGACGCTGAAGTTGACCAATCAAGGGAAAGTGCCCGAAAATACGGAAAAAAAACTTCATGGTGTGCTAACGTTTAGTACGCAATGGGAAAAGGCAAGAAATAAAGAGTTCCAAATATTTTAGTCCAGAAAAGAAAGAATTCCGGTCTTTGCATATGCACTGCTCATGCGCAGAGTCGAGGACATAGCATCCCACATGTGTTAGACGCTTGAGTAACTTGGAGTAGAGCCAGCTTTCAGCTAGATTAAACGTAATTCGGACAGACTACTCTGTCCAAGGTCTCAGTGATTGTTATATGAGGGACACACTATGGATTTCTGCATTGTCTTACTAAATTTCCCAGTCGGAAAATTGGAGAAGGGAGATTTAGTGGTTTGTATGTCCCTGGAAGGACAAAGGAAACCGAGGCGATCATGGTATTACATAACAAACACCTAATGAGGGTTTATCATGAAAGCTTAATTTCAAAACTCATAGGACAAAAAAATGATTATCATAGCTGGCAAGAGCTCGTTGAAATTAGTAAAAATTTGAAGTTTGGAAAAGATCGCTTCACATATAATTATTGCGAAGATATGAATTTTCAAAAATCGAAATATATTTCCAAAGGTTTTCATATAATGGTACTCTTTAGGCTTTCGCGTTTACCATGATTAAAATTATGATATTTTGAACATTTCACTGTAATTCAGTTAATACACGCACTTGCTGGCTGTAGAATGAATTCGAAATTCTTCATACTATGTATGCCGCTGATATCTGTTTTTACTTTTTAAACTGAAATGTCGATTAAGTCGGTTTCTAGAGCATCGTACTTCGCTGAAGTCGGACAATTCTGATCAATTCTGTCACCGGAAGTTAGAAAATATTGAGCATGCGCATATCCGACGACCTAGAATCTGGGTCTTCCGATTTGTTTCTTACCAGAGCCTTCGATTTTTCATTAGAAAGCTGAGAAGGGTCTGGGGACGAGAATGAATTATTTCCAGCTATGATAATCATTTTTTGTCCTATGAGTTTTGAAATTACCGTACATGATAAACCCTCATTAGTCGGGCTTCCTGTGTAAGGCCCAACTCTAAAAATGCAAGCCGGCCGTCGTTGCTGACCTCAAATCACCAACTTCTATAGGCTAATAGCGTATGTGCCCTGTCCCGGCTGCTAAGATAATCACTGAAAACTCTAACAACATGGTTTATCAACACTGTGAAGACATCGCACTCTTCACAAAGGTCCTTATTGGAGGAAGGTTATGTGGTCTTGTTATGGATTTATCAATCCAAAACTAGTACTGCAAAGGGTTTAGAGATCTTTAGAACTTAGAATGAAGTGAGTTGATACATGCAGTGAAGAGAAAAATGCAATTACGTCAGTTGTGAGGTTTTTCTATATTTATGGTACCAAATAAACTACCGGTATTGTCATTGTCATTCGATCATGATTCGCTGAGTTTGTGAAATCGCAGTAAATTCCAAGGAAATGATGTTCTACCGAGTCATGCAACAAGCGTCGAACCAAACACTGTTTTAATCGCACTAAGATATCTATATTTAGTTCAAATAGGCTACATATCAGTTCGAAGCTCGCGCGACTTCACACTAGTAGAGCGTCTAGTTTTTGGATTAAATTTATTGATTAAACAATTTTTTTCCAGATTCGTGAAGATGGGTAATCAAGAACTTCCAACAGCTCACCTTATTGGCTCAAGAGAACATACCAGTGACACAAACAGTAAATACCTAACATTAGTCAAAAGATACTTACCAATCACTAAATGGTTGCCTCAATACTCATGCCATAAACTTCAATGTGACATGATAGCAGGCATTACGGTTGGTTTGATGGTTATACCACAGGGTATTGCATATGCAGCTATTGCTGGTCTTGGACCTGTATATGGGCTCTATTGCGCCTTCATGGGATGTTTTGTATACTGTTTACTTGGGACAAGTAAAGATGTTAGTATTGGGCCAACAGCTATTATGTCACTGATTGTCAATCAATATTGCCACAAGTCTGACGATGACCAAGCAGTGAATGAAAGCTATGCAATTGTGCTGGCATTATTCGCTGGTATGATACAATTTATGATGGGTGTTCTGAGGTTAGGATTTGTTGTACGGTTTATAAGTATTCCAGTCATTACTGGATTTACATCGGCAGCAGCAATAATCATAGCTGTGAGTCAGGTCAAGGCTTTATTTGGAATAACACACGTCAGAAGATCATTTGTGTACTGTCTTTATGATACCTTCAAGAACATCAAAGAGACTAAAACTTGGGATTTGGTACTGGGCTGTTTTTGCATTGTTATTCTGTATATCTTGCGATATTTGGGACAAACTAAGTGGCCGGATAATACAAAGACAGCAGATAGAAAACAGAGGATAGCAAGAAAGATAATTTGGTTGACTAGCACTGGTAGGAATGCACTCATTGTGCTAATGGCTAGTTTAGTTGCATATGTAGCTGTATCCAAGGGTCATGAACATGCTTTGTCTCTCACCATCCCAATACACCAAAGTCTTCCAGACTTTAAGGTAAGATTGCCATTCCATTATTCTTTATTGGAGTACATTAAAATATTAATAAACCCCACCTCCTTTCCGGTTTGTACGGATGTGGTGAACAAATTTATGAGTTCTAGATTTGGATTATTGTAATTCGCATTAGATCATTATCATGTATATTATGCAATATAAATCATTGAATTGTTATTGTTATTAATTATCAGAGTGCAAACATTTTTGATGACTTTTGGGTTTTCATAATCATAAGAAGCTTTCTATTTCTTTAAAAAAATAAAAGTTTGTTCACTACAGAATTGTTTGAATATCTGCACGTGCATGCTGTGTGCTGTCATAAAGCATGTGACATATGCATCCTTTGGCAAATCACAGTGCGTGCATTATATATCATAGTTATTTTATCATTCATTCTGAGATACAGCAAATGCATTAAAGTGCCCCTAATAAATAATACAATATTTTGTAAATCAGTTCATCCTGATGTGTATACTATGATGGTTTAATATTTCTAAATTTGAACCTTACGTTTATGAGTTATAGAGGATTGAAATCTCAATATGCAAATTTGATGACGTCTACCAAGGCTTCATTTATTATACAAAAACGCCCTTATGCTAATTATTGACATTTGAAAACTTACATAATATTTCCACAGTCTTTATGAATGATTTTGTAACTTTTTCCCCATTTAAAAAAATAAGTTCTTCTTGAACAAGTTTAAATAAGTTTATGGCAGAAGCCTGGGTAGATGTCATCAAATTTGCATATTGAGATTTCAAACCTCTATTAAACTCTGAAACGCATGGCTCAAATTTAGAAATATTAAACCATCATATTATACACATCAGGAAGAACTGATTCACACCATTTTACATTCACATGCAGTACAGGTGCCTCTATTTAACACAGGGATCCCACACTATCTTTGTAGAACATTGCAGAAATGTTTCTAAACATACATGTATTTCTACCATGGTGTAAAGATCCTGTGTCCGAGCCCATGATGTTTTGTGCGCATAAACTATTTTCAGAGGCAATGAAAATTGAAAGTTGTAAGATTATTATCAGAAATATAAAACATCCAAACGTGCTACATGATGTGCAGTTTTAGAGCACACAGAGACTGATCAGAACACTTGAGAAGTGTTGAGAAGCACTCCGCTATACATTGTGCTTCTCCTAAAACTTCTCTTGTGTTCTGATCAATCCCCAAGTGCTATAAAACTGCACATAGCATTAAATTAATTAATTAAAATAAATTATTATTATAGCGGAGGCACGTGCGCATTTTATATTTCTTTTATAAAATACAATAAATTATGATTTTACTGCAAGTTTTCAGTTTGGTTTGTTATAAAAATGTTTGAATATATGCACGCACATGCTGTGTGATATCATCCCAGGGATCTCGTACAATTGTAGATCATGCAGAGAGCATGCAGCATACACATCGTTTGGCAAATCAGAGTTTCAGATCAAGCAATTTGGCATCAGTTAGAATCATCCTTGACCAAAAAGTAATGCTGTATACTAATGTATATAGTTTTAGTAGGTACATGTAAACACAAAATCAAAACATTGGCATAACGAAGGCATCATGGGTTCGTTCGTACACAGTGGTTTGTGGTTGAGTAGTTTTACAATGTATATAGTTTTAGTAGGTACATGTAAACACAAAATCAAAACATTGGCATAAGGCCAGGCATCATGGGTTCGTTCGTACACAGTGGTTTGTGGTTGAGTAGTTTTACTGGATTTGCTGGAGGAGGGAGGGAAGGAGAGGTTGGTGCTTATTGTTAGCTGGAGTTGATTTATGTATATGCATAATTCCCTAGGGATACTACATTGTAAGCCTAATGGGGATATACATGTACAATTCAGAAGTGCTAATAATTAATTAGCCTGCATTGCTGGTAGTCAGATATAACTGCAGGCACTCAGCATTGCAGATGTTTGAGGTTGTTCACTTTTCTCAAACTGCCTAAAACGTCTGCAATGGAGGCTACCAGCAGTGCAGGTTAGAGCAGAATTATATGACTGAAAAACTTATGGAATGGACTTGCCTGGTGTGTCTGTGCTGGGACCATGATAACTTAGGATGCTGTGACAGTGTTGTTGATTTTCACAGTCCAGGGGCGGATACAGGGGGGGGGGGGGGGATGGGTGGCTAGCCACCCCCCCCCCCCCCCCCCCCCCCCCCCCCCCCTCTAGAGGTTTAACTGATAGAAAATATGAATTAGAAGTACAGTGGAACCCGGCCTATTCTAACGGACACCTGGTTAATACGGACACCCGGTTATTACGGACATGTTGTTCTGTCCCGGCTGAATCGAAACTCAAACAAATGCCTATAAAATATACCTGTTTATTACGGACACCCGGTTAATACGGACACTGCGTCTCGTCCCGATGGTGTCCGTATTAACCGGGCTCCACTGTATTGTAAGTGTTCTAACACTCCCTTTCATGTTTCGCGTTATTACACCGTTTAGGAGAAACCGGTTGTAAACCAGCCTTGGTCAGAACAGAGCACGGTTCATAGCGCGTTCTTGCGGACTTTCGTGAATTAAAGGATTGTCCGAATCGATTCAGCCATCGAAATTCTCAAGTGTTAGTCAGCATTGGTTTGCTGAGACAGTGTAGGAATTAATGCTATTTCCAGCGTTCTCCAAGAGTTATTTTGTGATTTACGCGTATGCTAATTACTGCGAAGTAATTAGCATACGCGTAAATCACAAATAACTCTTGGAGAACGCTGGAAATAGCATTTCCGAGCCTCTAGATTTCAGAATTTTCTGGGGGAGCATGCCCCCATACCCCCCTACCGGTTCACGCCTATGGCGTTCGCTATGCGTCTCCCCCCGCTTGGCCATTGCTACAGCCCTGGTTCACTTTTGTGGACCAGCAAAAAGGTCTAGCTACGCTCCTGGCGTCAATAAACACCGGGCCTGGACAATTCTAATCAGTCAACTCTGAGGGAGAATATATACCTTGAAAGAGCTTTATGATTATCCACCCCCGTTTGTAAAATCCTGGATCCGCCACTGCAGTCGTATGAAATCTGCTACATCTGATGACATAAACAATGGAGAGTGCTTGGGCCGGAGACCATACACACATTTGACGCCAAAAAGCACAATAACACCCCTGCCAGATACTGTATTTATGTCTAGTAATCACAGTTGGGACACACACACACAGTCTCTATCATGTACATACAACATGTATAAATAACATTACATTTTAATGTGAGTTTTATCTGTGATTTATGTCTAGCTTACCTTTGGTGGTAATGTTTAATATTATTAGTATTTGTGTATCTTAGCAACAGCACTATATTGCATAAACAAAATATAACATATTATATATATTGTGAAAACCAAACGAGAACAAACAACTTTAGAATATTCTCTCCATTTCTGCATAAATTGAATCACAAACTCGGTGTGTTGAAAAATGGAATTAAGTTATAAAGTATAAAATGATGTGATCACTATATTTGTACACCTGGAAAACTTCGCTTCGTATTTGATTAGCTTTTTGAATCAGTTCATAAATCGAACTTTATTGTGGTTTTATTAATTTTGAAATCTGCTAGTGCGGACGACGATCCAGACTCCTGGCGTCCATACGAACACTTTTTAACGTTTTCGTTAGCCTGTTTCGTTATAAACATGAAGAGTGAAGCTGCTAAAGCTTGCTTTTGGAGACCGTTTTTATCTGTTTCAGTGAATATGGTGTTCTTTAATTCTGTGAACGAAAAGAATAGAAACGCGTAGATTAGATTATTTTCAAAATCTTGAAAACCTTAATTCTTATCCAAAAACAACACATATTAAACTTTTAAACTGTATTGTATTTATTCCTCCAATTTGAAAGTAAAAAGTGATTGATTTAAATATTAATTTTTTAATTTATCGAAGGATCTACGGCATACACTTGTCAGACACATAAAATACACGTAAAGTTTATTTGTAAAGAAATATTTTACATTGCCCAATGTTTCTATGGCGACTGAAACTTGAAAATGCGAGAATTTTGATTTTTAAAAATAACAAAGTATAATTTCAGTTCGAAGTTAATATTTATATGATCCTACATTACTTCTACCAGAAGGGAATTTTCTTGTACGTTTCTCTAGAACCCCAGGTCCTTGGCGCACATTGTAAATTTTTGATTAATAAATTGTCAAAATCTAATTTTATGTAACCATCGCTGGGCATGGAGAAGTCTATATATTCCAAAAGTTTTCGTTTTCCGGTCACTGTATTTGGGGGTGCGAATTCCCGTGGATATAAATCTGAAATGATTTACCTCAAGGTCATGAAGTATTTTCTACACTGCCTCTGATCATTCACTCAGGAGATCCGCATTGCAAGGCGGAAAAAATAATTGTCATATCAGCTCACAAACATCGCTCACAAACATCTCAAGCGAAAGTCGTCCAAATTTCTGAGTATGCTGAGATTATGAAATCTTAACTTGAAAAATAATTATGTGTTAACCTATTTTATTGCTTTTTTTGTACTAAACAATAAGAAGTAGATAATTTAGATCACATTAGAAGCAAGATTGAAATATTATCGCAGATATGTTTTCATCGCGATATTTTACCGACAAATTACTTATGACGGTCTACAAGTGCTCGAACATTCTGATGTTAGTCTTGTCTTTCCTCACTACGCTACACTGCTTAGGCGTTGCCTAGCACTATGTCCAGAATTAAAGTTATTTTTATTTTAGAAAGATTCTAATTTCCTTGAAACTCTAATAAATTTTCTCATTAGACTTTATTTAAGTCATGTTTGGTTCCGATGTTTGAGTTTACAGAAATGATCCGTAAAAAGAAGAAACATGTTTTGTGTTTTGGCTTCCGCTGGAATAGATGCTCTCACGTTCAGCTCGGCATTTTCCGTTTCAGCTTTCATTGCAAGTAAATGTCAAGTGGAACCGACAATGTCGATAACTTGATCAGTGATTTACATGTCGCCTGGGTTCTTGGTCAGGAAGTTGTGCAATTGTGGTCAGTTGGCTTTAAAAGTTGATTAGTGTAAGCTACACGAGTATCGCGCGGGAGTTCTCTCAACTACTCGCCCCCCAAACTCCAAATTACGTGTTTTTACTGGAATTATTGGGTGACTCAACATGTTTTAAACATCAAAGCAACACTAGACCAACCCCAAATGACAACACTTGTAAATTATTCAATGGAAAAATTGTTTTCGTTTGACCGGGTGTATCCAGCTTTCAACATCCCAATGCTCCCATCAGCTTGCAATACGGATTCAAAATTCTTAGCGTTATTTCTAATTAGCAGTCATGTTTTTACGTTCATGAAGTTCCTAGCCTTTTCGAGGTGTTCTTGGTATAATTGGTACTCACTTTGATTGGCATGTCATGACTAATATATTTTACTTACACATAACACCGAACAACCTTGGCTATTAGCAGGGAAATATTTGCATAAGACGTGCTCGGAATGATAGTAATCGTTTAACGTAATTCCTCTTAACGGACTCCAATCTCTACTAGAATTACCTACTTGAAATATATGACCACTCCTGCGAAAATAAAATAAATCAAAACTAAAGTAAGCTAGTTAAAAATCGATAAACATGTGCGGTATATTTTGTTTAAATTATGGAAATAGAAAAAAGGAGCTAAAATCATTGTGTTTTAAGTGATAATGATTTTCATGTTTTAAATAGTATTTATAGTTCGGCGTGTGGGAGTATTATAGCCATCAACAGTATTTGAAGTTACGCATAGGCATTTGATTGGTTGTCTTAGATCAGCTGTGACGGGAATGACATATGAATATTAATGAGATAATTATTACCGTGATTGGCTGGTTTTGCGGGGAACCTGCTTAAAAACAAAACCACGGCTTCGTTCGAGAGAAAAAAGCTGAAGAGAGAAAGGAAGCCAAAGTCCGCAAAAATCAAAGCCCAACGCAACTGAGCGATGCCTACATCACGGTCAACACGAGTAGAACTCGAAGACAAATGCATCGAAAATTGCCAACAAAACGGTTGTCACAAAACGATTTTTAAGGATTTGTTGGTTAAAAGGTTCCCCATCTGTGCCTGGCTTCCAAGATATAATCTCACTGCCTTGCAGTTCGATATCATCGCTGGGTTGACAGTCGGCTTGATGGTCGTACCTCAAGGATTAGCGTATGCCCTTATAGCTGGTCTACCTCCACAATACGGACTTTATTCAGCTTTTCTGGGCTGCTTTGTGTACTGTATCTTTGGTACGAGTAAAGATATTACAATTGGTCCTACTGCTATCATGTCTCTGATTGTGTCAGCTTATGGACGAGCTGAAATTCCTGCCTTCGTTGTTGTCCTGACTCTTTTCTCTGGTTTAATTCAACTTGTCATGGGATTAATGAAACTTGGGTTCGTCGTGAACTTTATTTCAATCCCCGTAGTGAGCGGGTTTACTTCCTCCGCTGCCATAATCATTGCAATCGGGCAAATCAAAGACTTACTCGGTCTCAGAGACGTTCCAAGACATTTCTTGAAGAGAGCTTATTATACTTTTAAGCATCTTGGAGACACTAAGACAGGAGATTTAATACTCGGACTCGTCTGTATTAGCACTCTCTTCGCATTACGACAATTAGGTCGCACCAAGTGGGTGAAAGAAAATCAAGAAACGAAAAAATGGAAGTGGGCAGTGAAGAAATTCGTCTGGGTCGTGACGATTGCAAGAAATGCGTTGATAATTCTTGTAGCTTCGTGTGTTGTTATTATTTTCTTTGAACATGGATTTCGAGATGCTTTCTCTCTTACTGGCCACCTTGATCCTGGTCTACCTCCGATTCAGGTATACGTTTAAGTGAAATTCAGTTCGTTTATCAGTTCGTATAAATTAACCTAGACGTCACTACACTTCGTACCAAATTAATGTAAACAAACCAGGTTTTTTCGCGAAATTATGTGCTATTTGCTTCCTCTTGACCCTCTATTCCTAGTCAACACTCTGTGTTCGTAAAGTTTGAATTTTATTTTATTTTTAATCTGTTTTCTGTGATATTTGTGGATTTTCCTCGGATCATCGCACCAGTGTTATGTAATTGACTGTGAATCTAATGACCACGGCATGCTCGTGTCTGTACTATGTACACAGCGGTGGTCACGGAACTACACTGAATACTCCCAGACCCGGAAAAACTAATGATCGACATTCGGTTTTACTTTTCAAGGGAAAAAAAACATCGATAAAATGAATACTGACTATGATAGGCATTTCGGGAAATGGTGTTTCAACGGCTTTCTTACGGGTCACTGAGACCTTATATGTCAAACATAGAATGAGGTACTTTGTAACATTGCCAATAGAACTACATCCTGAAAGAGCTGTATATAGTATATATATATATAATATGTGATGAAGGTCGAGTATTCGAGATATTTAGAATCTTAATGATTCCCAAGGCTTCAAGTAGACCCTTTTAACATAATTGTTATGTACATGCCAGGTAGATAAAGGTTAGCGTGTGGCCTCCCTATTATGGCGTAGTTCTGAATTTGTTCTTTTGTATTCTCTACAGGTTCCCTCACTGACGATCACTGTTGGTAATCGTACACTAACGCCCGTCGAAGTCCTCTCTGATCTGGGTCCTGGTCTTGTCATTGTACCTCTCATTGGCTTCCTTGAAAGCATAGCTATAGCCAAAGCCTTCGCGCGCAAGAACAAATACCGGGTGGACGCCAGTCAGGAGTTGATCGCACTTGGTTTGGCTAACTGCCTTGGTTCGTTCGTTTCATCGTACCCAGTTACTGGAAGTTTCTCGAGGACTGCCGTCAACGCGCAAAGTGGTGTGGCGTCTCCTGCTGGGGGTGAGTATCTGGGTGTCCCGCTAGGGGAGGGGGGTAAGTCCCATTTCTCTTCGTTCGTGAGTGCTTTAATAGAGCTCAGTGAGCAGCGTGGATGGTAGTCCAAGCAATATTCTTTTGACGTTCTGGCAGTATTTGTATGTGGTTCTATATTGGTAGTGACTGAAATATCAGGTTTACGTCGAGAAATCTTCAAGTGTTGTTTACTGCGTACTTTATGATCTGGCAAAGTTTCAGCGTGATCCGAGGCTTATTAATTAACGCCGAGATACATGTATACTGTCAGAATAGCCTGTGAACAGGCTCTCCAAGGGGAGGGATACCTGTCAGGCTACCAGGAGGGGTAATGGTATCTGTTCTGTGAAAGGCTCTTCTACAACTTTCCTGGGAAATCTAAAATGAGTTTCGCATTTGATTATTTTTGCATAAAATTATGAAATATACAGAGCCTGTTCAAGTCCTTTTTTTCTTTTGGCTACTGTCAGAAAATCAAAATAATCTTCTCCTGGGAATTTTTTTTTCTGGGAAGACTTCTGGCTGGGTGAATAGAACAGATGGGTCACGACCACTAACCCCTCCTGGGCTACTGTCAGAACATCAAAATAATCTTACTTGGGCTGCATGGGCACGACGTGCGTATAAAGTGTACATATACAAACTATATTTTATCAAATTATCTATCTCTTCCTGTTGGACGGTGCATTGAAAGACTAGCAAAGCACGCTATGCCTGGCGCTATGCCGAACAGTAGCGTTTTATACCGGCCAAAATAGCTGTACGTGGGTCTTGCCGGGGGGTCTTGTCAGCTAGGTGTGGTTGTAAAAGAGTACAAGAATTCATTTCAAGAGGCCGGCAGATGGGTTTTGAAATTAGGTTTGAAATTTTCTCTCAATTTCATTAGATTGTTTCTTTGTTTTATCTCAGAAAAGATTGGATTCCAGACTCAGTAGAGCCACTGCAAATCAAAAAAGCAGTCCGACAAAATTTGACAATTTGTGAATTGCACTATCTAAGATACCCTGGATGAATATTTCCATATCTCTTCAATAGCACGATCTAGGAGATAATTCCCCTCCCCCTCCACTCCTCCACCGTCTCTGATCGGTTCCCCCACACTTTGAGAGTGTTATATATGACATGAGCAACGATGACACCGGCGTACACCACTGTGGGAGGCAGTTACATTTGAGTACAGTGTGAACCTATTACCCTTACATTTTATTCGTGTCTAAGCTCAAGCATGATTCCATAGCTATAGTATTCCGTGTACGACTCTACATGAACCTTGCCACTGTTATCACATGATATGACTATAAACACGTGAACACTCTCTACACTTATAAAATTAGCTAGGGTTGCAATAAACGTATTGACCCCATCAAGACTTGTTCGCAGTTGTAATGGTACATTAGGTTGTTATACCTTTGCTCGTTCAATGTAAAAGAAAATCAGTTCAGATGTTCAAATGCATACAATCGTTTCCAGTTGTAACCACCTTTGCATACGTTTTAGTTGGTTGGTAAAACGTCGAGAAACGTCTGCAAAGGAAGCTATTCCAGTTGTTGATAGATTATCAGGTGTAACTGGAGCCCAGCCTGCCTCCTTATAGCCTGCGAATACAGCCGCTTTTTGACTACCTCCTTAAGGACCGGTGGAATGTCAAGTGATTTGGTTCATTGAACTTTCTTTTGTACATCCGACCGACACCTGCTTTTCATCCTTTCCTTTTTACCTTTCATTTGCAGTTCTTTATTTTCCGTTTCTTTCTTAACCTGAGCTATCCTTCACGTGTTATCGTTTCAATCTGTTAATCTGCGAGTAAGTTATCAGTGGTCTGACAAGAAATACCTAGCTTGTTCATTATACACGTAACGGAAGTCATTCCATGTTAGTAGTTCATTCCAGCATTGATATCAACAGCAAGGATCGCATGATCTGGCGTTATTGCTAAAGGAACAAAAGCTCAAATTTCGAAACTTCCTTTTTTGAAGAATTTCAAATCAGTTTTCAAATTACAGTGAGAGCAAAAAGAATGCTTTGTGATTCAGTAATAAAATATATAGAAAGATATTCCTTAAAATAACTATTTGAGATCTACGTGTCATGCAATTGTTTGCTGTAGTTGTTATTCAATTCTAATCCTTCTGTCGGCTGGAGTTTTTCCAGAAAGTCAAATCGAATTACAGCGCATGAAACGACCGTGTGAGCGCTTTACCAAAGTACAAATCAGAAAAATATGGTTTCCCTTTTCCGATACTAAGATAAAACTGACAATATGAATAATCAAGGGTGTTTTTTTTTCAAATCGGTGGAAGATTTTGCAAAATAGTTTTGTAATTATTTTCCTTCATAATTTTTAGGGGATTATTAATATTTATTTTTTCGTTTAGATCTTGTAAGAGCATCCAGACCCTTGTATGATGCTCCTAAAACGTTATTTATTGTTATAACTGATTATTTAGTTTTCTTCTACACTAAGTTGGCTTCGAGATAGTCTACTTCTCAAGGATTATTGATTTTATTTTAAATTATTATTATTACACTTTCAAACATAGAACTATTGAGAAAGGATGAAGAAAATATAGCATTATTTTGCAAGTAAATACGAAGTAAATTGCATATTCCGTGCGTGCAAAATCCCACGCGGCATAATTCTCGGCATACTTAGATATCAATTACCGCTGTGCCCTGGTGTCTCCATGTTGCTGGTGTTTCTCAGTTACACGATATGACTGAAGGGGCACAGAGGTTGAATATCCTACCAAATAGACCATGGGTTCCTGTAATTGGAAAAAATAAATAAAGAGAGTTGTAGTTTTAGACCCAAATATATCACAGAATCATCGGTCCCATGGCCAAATTGTGTTTAATGTTCGCGCGCAAAAACAGCCCATGAGTACTGGAAGGCCAGCAACCATTTCTTCTGAGGCTTTAGTCAATAAAACGATTTTTGTATGCGCGCGTCCTTTTTGATGGGCTTCCTGTGGAATACTGCATTTCTGCGGGCGCGTCTTGCGGGACGCACACAGGGAGCCCAACATAATATGTATTGCGCTATTTCCTGTAACCGGCCACATCGATATACACCTATTCCAAAAATCGTTGTCTCCGCCGAAAGCAAGAAGCTGACAACCGCAAAGGACATTGGGACTTTCTCCTTATTCATTTATTCATCCGTAGACATTTTAACAACATGCATTTTCAAATGGCCGAATAGTTCCAAATGATTGCTATTCAACGCTCGTAGGGATAACTTCTCAAGTACCACGGATAAATTAATTAATTAGGAGATTCCCAAAGTCCTTTGCGGTCGTCAGCTTCTTGCTTGTTTCGGCCCGGACAACGATATTTGGATAGGTATATGTGAAACTGAGTGTTGTGCAAAGTAGGTTTCTAAAATGCATACATTACAATACAATAATTTATTTAAAGTCGATAACGTAGGGAGTGGTTACCCAATCTCCCGAGGCTCATGTTAAAAACGCTCGACTCGCATGCGGGTGGGCTGGGGATAATTGTGTTTGGGATTGATTATTAACGTCATTCTACGTTACCAGGTATATTCACTGGTGCCATTGTACTTCTCGCTCTGGGCGTCCTCACACCATTCTTCAAGTACATCCCAAAAGCTTCCCTCGCCGCGCTCATCATCTCATCGGTTCTCACCATGGTTGAATACCGCATCGTTCTAAAAATATGGAAGGTCAATAAGATCGACTTGCTGCCATTGTTCGTTACATTTTTTGGCTGTTTCTACGAAATTGAGTACGGTATACTATGTGGTATCGCAGTCTCTCTCATGATATTCCTGTATCCTGTTGTCTGGCCAAAGATCATCAAAGCCGACCGCGACTTCACTATCATCAAAGTTAACGGTGACTTAGTGTATGCGGGCATGGAACACGTGACCACAGAGATCCAGGAGACATCTTTCCTTGACCCACCCCCCAGGGGAATCATCATTGACATGAGCGTGGTGACCCAAATAGATTTTACAGTAACCCAGAGTTTACTGATGATAATAGATGACTTTAGACAGCGAAAAATGGCTTTGTTTTTCTCTGGTGTACAGGATCATATTCGCGACACCATGGCCGATTCAGGGATTGACTTGACGACGATAAATCCTACTCCTGAGCTGATGGCAAGCATCAACAACACAGAAGCGTCACCTTTTATCAAGGATGATGACTTTGAAAATGAGGAAAGTCATTAGAAGTCATGGTTCCTGCAAGTCAACGAACATCGTAGGGTCAGACATGACGAGGTTAACCGTACCGTTAACGCAAACTACTGACGCATCCCGGACATCACCTAATTCATTGTATACTTGTTCAACGCCCTACCGAAACATACCGTAAGTCAACGCCCTACCGAAACATACCGTAAGTCAACGCCCTACCGAAACATACCGTAAGTCAACGCCCTACCGGCAACCTATCGTACGTTAACGCCCTACCGACAACCTATCGTACGTTAACGCCCTACCGGCAACCTATCGTACGTTAACGCCCTACCGACAACCTATCGTACGTTAACGCCCTACCGGCAACCTATCGTACGTTAACGCCCTACCGGCAACCTATCGTACGTTAACGCCCTACCGCATGTTAAAGCTGTGTCGCAGCCTAATCACGTGTTAACAGGCCGTTGAATTCTACCACACGCACATCAATGCAGAATGATGTTCACAAATACCAGATATCAAGAAACTTATCAAGCAAACGACCTTTAAAAGACGTAACCGTCTAATTCGAAGTAACGCGACGTTACGTAAGTGTAACGGAAGCATCCGTAGTACAACGTCACGCAAGGTAACGCAGTACATGCAGCTCACTGTGTCGTAACGTACATTACCTAAATTTAGTTTTACTGATTCTCTCAACCTGCACAAATTAAAACAAGCTAGATAAATAGTCGCAATAAAACATAGCAAAGTATAATAGTCTAATATAGATATATATTTTTTTTAATAGTATTATTTTGAAAAACTAAAATCTCAATAAATATTCAAATGTTTCAAAAGTATCAAAAATATCGAATTTCAAGGCTTTGTGGTTGAGAGATATTTACCACTGAATATTACATGCATAAAGAATTTATACAAGAGTATTATTACATGCGCGCACAGAAAAATTGTATATAAATCGGAAATTTTATTATATTCAGAGAAATCTAGAATGTTATTGTTGAGCATATTTTAACAGCGTGCATGCTTCAATATCAGTATATCAAAAGACATGTCAGTACTATAGTGTTTGACAACAGACGCATGTTCAGTTTTTGTGACGACCAATTGTAAGTTATCAGTCTTGTTTTTCACTTTCATAATTTTTTTTCCCACTTTCCCATTTTTCACTTTCCCAATTTTCAGTTTCCCATTTTCAGTTTCTCGTTTTTTCTGTTCCTTGCATTTACTGGACGAGCTTGTCTGTTGACCGACATTTATTTAATTACTTCTATTTTACTAATTCATAAATCTCGATATAAATTCTGACGGCAAGATACCATTATATATGGTCTCTTGCTGACGGTTAATTTGGAAAATTATTGTCAAGACGCGGGTACGGTTATTTTAAAGATCTCCCCCTCCCCACTCAGAAATATTTTGTACAACCTTTGTCCATATATTTTTATTGAAATAAAAAAATAAGTTTGTAAATGACTGGTATTGCTTAATTATGCCCTCCCTTCGCGCTGTAAACGAAAAAGGACCAGGCCGATGTCTACACGCATCTTGCGTTTTATATTTATACATGACACAAGTTCTTTTGCATTGCTTAGTCAGGGCCGTACACAACACAAGGGAACTGCCCCCCCACCACCCCCCAGCAAGGCGAAAATGATACCAAAAAGTACTTAGAACGGTACTATTTTTATTTATTTATTTTGCTGTTATGTTGGGTTATGTACGGCTCTGTTAGAGCGCAAGCACTAAAACCATGAAATAACAAAGTTGTTACTGCCTAATAGTTTTTATTTAGCGACTATTTAGCCACTATCATCCAACCATAACATGATCTTGAATAAAGGCTTCTGATCAGTAAAGTCATAATGAACAGCAAGTCAATTGTGTATTTGATGTCTCTTGTGTATTGACATTTAAAAAAGAATGTTCTGGTTGGATGATAGCAACTAAATAGTCGCTAAATAAAAACTATTACGCAGTAACAACTTTGATTTTGTTTCATGGATTTAGTGCTTGCGCTCTAGTGTTCTTGTGGTTATGCTTACATGTATACCTCTATTTTGTGAAATCGTCTGTGGGGTATCTTAACTACTTTGATAAACGTCAACAGGACCGATGCCTCTGTTTCTGCTCTTCATTCAACTATTTCGAGCGTTTTGCTTTTAAAATAGGTCAGACCATGGCATAGCATATTGTCTAGTGATTACTGCATGCCTGGTGGGCCAGGAAAATACTAGGCGTACTATAGGGGCCATCTACATAGAGCATTGTCTAGTGATTACTGCATGCCTGGTGGGCCAGGAAAATACTAGGCGTACTATAGGGGTCATCTACATAAAGCATTGTCTAGTGATTACTGCATGCCTGGTGGGCCAGGAACATACTAGGCGTACTATGAGGGCCATCTACATAAAGCATTGTCTAGTGATTACTGCATGCCTGGTGGGCCAGGAAAATACTAGGCGTACTATAGGGGTCATCTACATAAAGCATTGTCTAGTGATTACTGCATGCCTGGTGGGCCAGGAAAATACTAGGCGTACTATGAGGGCCATCTACATAGAGCATTGTCTAGTGATTACTGCATGCCTGGTAGGCCAGGAAAATACTAGGCGTACTATAGGGGCCATCTACATAAAGCATTGTCTAGTGATTACTGCATGCCTGGTGGGCCAGGAAAATACTAGGCGTACTATAGGGGCCATCTACATAAAGCATTGTCTAGTGATTACTGCATGCCTGGTAGGCCAGGAAAATACTAGGCGTACTATAGGGGCCATCTATCTACAAAAGCATTGTCTAGTGATTACTGCATGCCTGGTGGGCCAGGAAAATACTAGGCGTACTATAGGGTCATCTACATAAAGCATTGTCTAGTGATTACTGCATGCCTGGTGGGCCAGGAAAATACTAGGCGTACTATAGGGTCATCTACATAAAGCATTGTCTAGTGATTACTGCATGCCTGGTGGGCCAGGAAAATACTAGGCGTACTATAGGGGCCACTGATCTACATAAAGCATTGTCTAGTGATTACTACACGTGCCTGGTGGGCCAGGAAAATACTAGGCGTACTATAGGGGTCATCTACATAAAGCATTGTCTAGTGATTACTGCATGCCTGGTGGGCCAGGAACATACTAGGCGTACTATAGGGGTCATCTACATAAAGCATTGTCTAGTGATTACTGCATGCCTGGTGGGCCAGGAAAATGCTAGGCGTACTATAGGGTCATCTACATAAAGCATTGTCTAGTGATTACTGCATGCCTGGTGGGCCAGGAAAATGCTAGGCGTACTATAGGGGCCATCTACATAAAGCATTGTCTAGTGATTACTGATAACAGCAAATCGAATTATCAATGACCATTTCTGAACTTTTTCTGGAAGAATACGATATAGGCTGGAAATGTTTGACCCTCTCCCCAAATAGATATCCTAACCAAGATAATGGAAGGTGAACTTCCTCCCAAAAAGTAATCATAAAATTTGATTTTCCTACTCACTGGAATAGACAGTTGCAAGGTGCCCGATAGGGTTTGGATTTCGCGGTCTTCAAACTAAATTGAATGCAAATTCTCTTAGCTTAGATAACTGAGACGATTGCTCAACTACGTACTAGGTCATTTGTGTCATTTTTTCAATGATATCAATGATTAATAATAATAATGATACTAATAGTAAGTTTTGTTTGTTTAAAAAAAAAGTTTTATTCAATTATTTTGTAATTTTTACAAACATATCAATATAGTTACAACATTGAGATAATATACAAATCAAAACACTAATAAAACTACAAGAAAAAAGGATAATAAGTCAGTCTTACATAGTGCATTTCACAATGTCTCAATGCGCTTTACAACCGATGGAGGACTTTTTCGGGCTGCATATGAAGGCGCCTACGGCAGCCGAGCAGTAGTATGTTAGTGTGTTATGCCTCCAATTTGATGGAGGCGGCAGTAATATACAAAGACTGTGGCGGGAAAAGTGGTGGGAAATCGGACCTTTTTCATATTGAGATACAGCTGGAGAGGGGGGAGTAAAGTGCGCACCGTTGGCCTCAAGTTTATTAGTATATGATTACTATTACGAGTTACCGACGTTAAATAACGTCTCTTTACTTTACTTATTAGCTACTGGCCCGAGCATGCAAAAACATTTACCATTTCTTTCAAATACCAGGCAAAAATGTATTTCGTTTTGAGTTGTAAATCTCAGTTTTAATTTTTTAACAATTTTCGTAGTT
Organism: Actinostola sp. cb2023; assembly: GCA_033675265.1. NCBI lineage: Eukaryota > Metazoa > Cnidaria > Anthozoa > Actiniaria > Actinostolidae > Actinostola > Actinostola sp. cb2023. The sequence continues at coordinate 62,640 of JAUJYZ010001162.1, read as the reverse complement.
TACTTCACTTAGGGGATTCGTTGTTGTCATTGTTACTATAGGGGTTTGATTACAGTTTATGGGGTGAAACCCCCGAACCCCCTAGCCAGATCCGCAACAGCACTGAGTATTGTCAATTTCCCTTTCCAATAGCTCTCTTCCCAAATTTCCTTTCCCTCGGTCCTCTCCTTGCAGGTTACGTAGCATACCTGTACCCGTGATGTATGTAATTATTACTCACCATAAAACAATAACATTACAAATGATAGAGAGTCGCAACACTTAAAAATAACTCAAAGAATCACAAAGCGGACATATCAGTGAGAAATCAAAGCAAACACATTTCTTGCCTTCTTCCAATATTTTCATTAGAGGATCAAATAAACTCGTTCAGCTGATCGTACACAGTTGTGTTTCTCATTTGTTCAAGACCTCGACTGCTCAGTGTTTGAAGTACTACTTCAACAACGAGTGCGAGTGTTTGATCAGGGGTTCCAAACACCGAGATACTGATTCCCGATATGTGTATTTATATTTAAAAAATGTCTTCCTAAATAGGTTGTGATAGAAAATTTCTCTAAGTCTAATGGAGACATTTAGATGACTGAGGGAAGTATATATGTCATGAATATATTTAGATAAAGAAACCTCGATCACCAATCAAACATATGCGGGAGTTTGATCACAAGCGTTTCACCGGGTTTCAGGGCTCATGCACGTGACGAAATAAATAAGTTTCCTTCGGCGCATATTCGTTGTTCTATATGTAGCTGCATAGTGTAACCGGTATGGTATGGTGTGACATGGTGTTGTATGGTGTGACACGGTGTGGTGTGGTATGGTGTGACATGGTGTGGTGTGACATGGTGTGGTGTGACACGGTGTTGTATGGTGTGACACGGTGTGGTGTGGTATGGTGTGACATGGTGTGGTGTGACACGGTGTTGTACGGTGTGACATGGTGTGGTGTGGTATGGTGTGACACGCTGTGGTGTGCATGGTGTGACATGGTGTGGTGTAGTACGGTGTGACACGGTGTGGTGTGTATGGTGTGGTGTGGTATGGTGTTGTATGGTGTGACACGGTGTGGTATGGTGTGACATGGTATGGTGTGGTGTGACACGGTGTTGTATGGTGTGACACGGTGTGGTGTGGTATGGTGTGACATGGTGTGGTGTGACACGGTGTTGTATGGTGTGTCACGGTGTGGTGTGGTATGGTGTGACATGGTGTGGTGTGACACGGTGTGGTGTAGTACGGTGTGACACGGTGTAGTGTGTATGGTGTGGTGTGACATGGTGTGGTATGGTGTGACACGCTGTGGTGTGCATGGTGTGACATGGTGTGGTGTAGTACGGTGTGACACGGTGTGGTGTGTATGGTGTGGTGTGGTATGGTGTTGTATGGTGTGACACGGTGTGGTGGTATGGTGTGACACACTGTGGTGTGCATGGTGTGACATGGTGTGGTGTGACACGGTGTTGTACGGTGTGACATGGTGTGGTGTGGTATGGTGTGACACGCTGTGGTGTGCATGGTGTGACATGGTGTGGTGTGTAGTACGGTGTGACACGGTGTGGTGTGTATGGTGTGGTGTGGTATGGTGTGACACGGTGTGGTATGGTGTGACATGGTATGGTGTGACATGGTGTGTGTGACACGGTGTTGTATGGTGTGACACGGTGTGGTGTGGTATGGTGTGACATGGTGTGGTGTGACACGGTGTTGTATGGTGTGTCACGGTGTGGTGTGACATGGTGTGGTGTGACACGGTGTGGTGTAGTACGGTGTGACACGGTGTAGTGTGTATGGTGTGGTGTAATACGGTGTGACATGGTGTGGTATGGTGTGACACGCTGTGGTGTGCATGGTGTGACATGGTGTGGTGTAGTACGGTGTGACACGGTGTGGTGTGTATGGTGTGGTGTGGTATGGTGTTGTATGGTGTGACACGGTGTGGTATGGTGTGACACACTGTGGTGTGCATGGTGTGACATGGTGTGGTGTAGTACGGTGTGACACGGTGTGGTGTGGTATGGTGTTGTATGGTGTGACACGGTGTGGTATGGTGTGACATGGTGTGGTGTGACACGGTGTGGTGTAGTACGGTGTGACACGGTGTGACACGGTGTGGTGTGGTATGGTGTGGTATGATGTGACATGGTGTGGTCTGATGTGATGTGCTGTGCTGTGTTGCTGAATGGCAAGGCTATGGAGGCGGAATGGTGCACAATTTAACCATTAAAATTCATTGTCAACAGTTGTTTTTGTCGCTCAACGAGGCGAGCGCGCGGAAACAGAGAAAAAATGGCCGAACTTTCAAGAACGAACCAAGACATGCAAGAGTATAATGTAGTTTGTGGTACAAAATAAACTAATGTATGTATGTGGATCGAATAAAGTCGATAACCACCACCTGGTATATAGACTTGGTATGTTTGTCAGCTTGAGTTGAGTCCCACTGTGGCCTCTTACAAGCGTACACTCTACTATTACAGCACACATTCAGCTACATTCGTTCAGCTGATCGTATACAGTCGTATTTCTTATTTATTTAATTGTTTTTTTATATACAAAAGAATTGTATCGTATTTGTTCAAGATGTCGACTGATTAAACACAGTTGGAGAACACCCAGTTTTTACTGTCGTTTATCGGGGATAAAAGTACGACGCATATTCTTAGTTGTACACTAGTACTACTAGAGCACTTATCGGTCATGAAGTCCTTGATTTTATTAGGTTTGTTGGCCTTTGTGGCTGTTACTCTTGCAGATGATGATGATGATGCGATGGCTTTGGTAAGTTCACCAGTGCCTTTACTTTTGTCCTTTAAGTTTGGAAATACTCGCAACTGAATGTACACGGATTGTTTAGAGTTAGTGCCATATCGACGCTCAATTAGACTGCGCGCATGAACCACATTACATTGTGGATAGTCAAAGATCGCGGTACATAGAAATATGGCTGGTATTTTTGCACAAGCTAGTGTTGGTATGCGGTCGTGATGTGTAAGCTACAATGAGCGTCAAAATTGTTGACACATTACCCATTTTGGAACCTAGCAATCGGTGTAGGATTGCATTTTGTGTTTAAAATACGAACTATACGCATCCAAATCCCCTTCCCCTCTCCAATGTTGAAGATACATCATTGCCCATGAAAGAGCGCAACTGATGATCAACATTGTGCGGTGGGGGGAGGGGAGGAGAGAGTGTACAGGTGGGTAATCTCACCATCCATAGTGGTGATAGTGTTTTTTGCTGATAGCTGTATAGTGTTTCAACTAATTTTGACGCGCATTGTAGAAGCTGTTATAAAAGTAGTTCCACCTCATAAAATAATCTGCTTTAACTCGGTCACATAGTAGTTAATTGATACAGATTTGTGCAGTTGATGACGCTCATTGGTATTTACTAAGCAGCAAGTTGTCTATTTCCAACAGAACTATCTCAACCAGTACCACTACATCTCACCTTCACGATCTGGAAACCACGACGTCAGAACCGCCATTGAGAACTTCCAGAGATTCGCTGGTCTGCTAGTGACTGGAGAAATCGATCGTGCTACTGTGCGTCAAATGAAGAAACCACGTTGTGGAATGCCTGATGTTGACGATGATGGTCTACGTGTTCGAAGGTAAACGTAAAATAGGCAGGGTTGTCGCGATACTGACACAAAACACAACTTTATATAACCCTATATACGCAAGACAAATGCTTTTGGTGTGTCGGGAATAAGTTGGAAGGTGTAGATTCCATGGAGTATTATTAGGAATGTTGCTGCATAAGGTATTCACTATGAGTAAGAAAGGATTTACTGCTTGTAGGTATAAACTGGGAAGCAAGTGGAGCAAGATGCACCTGACCTATTTTGTTGAGTATGGACAAGATTTACCTCATTCCGTTCAAGACAGAATATTTGCCAAAGCCTTGAAGTACTGGGCTGATGTGTCGGGATTAAGCTTCTCAAGAACTTTAATTGTTAGCTCAGCCGACCTTAAGATCAGGTGAGACAGCAATATTAACTGTTTATTATCCAAGATCACTGTCTGCCTGTACGCATATATAGCTCAGTAGCAGACCGGATTCTTGACATTGCAGAAATGTTCCTTGTTCAGTAGTTGAATGACCTTTCTTCGTTTTTGTCACACAGTTTTGGCAGCAAATCTCATGGAGGAAGCAGCGAAAGACCATGTGCTTATGCATTCGATGGTCCAGGAAAAGTTTTAGCTCACGCTTTCTTCCCCAGCAATGGACGTGCTCACTTTGACGAAGATGAGCGTTTCACTGATGGTACAAAGAGCGGGACAAATCTGTTGTGGGTAGCTACACACGAGTTCGGTCACTCCCTTGGTTTACATCATAGTGACGTCAGGAATGCTGTTATGTACCCATACTACACTGGATACGTCCCTAACTTTAAACTTCAACAAGACGACATCAATGGCATTCAAGCTCACTACGGTAATAAATGTAACCCGTCTTCGTCATTGAACGAGTATGTGTACATATACTTTGTATAGAGATCAAAGCACTTGACTGGCTTTCTATCTATCTATCTATCTATCTATCTATCTATCTATCTATCTATCTATCTATCTATCTATCTATCTATCTATCTATCTATCTATCTATCTATCTATCTATCTATCTATCTATCTATCTATCTATCTATCTATCTATCTATCTATCTATCTATCTATCTATCTATCTATCTATCTATCTATCTATCTATCTATCTATCTATCTATCTATCTATCTATCTATCTATATCTATCTATCTATCTATCTATCTATCTATCTATCTATCTATCTATCTATCTATCTATCTATCTATCTATCTATCTATCTATCTATCTATCTATCTATATCTATCTATATGTATAGAGATCAAAGCACTTGACTGGCTTTCTCATTGTACTGTGACGTAATACAATAAGTTTATCTGTATATCCAAAGCATTCTCTAAGTTAACTCGCAAGTCACCAAATCACATTGAATGCGGAATGAAAAATAAATAGATCTTTAAAATTACAACTGATATGTGATTTAAAGTACAATACAATACAATACAATACAATACAATACAATACAATACAATACAATACAATACAATACAATGCAATGCAATGCAATGCAATGCAATGCAATGCAATGCAATGCAATGCAATGCAATGCAATAAACCAAATCAGAAGTCCAAACTGATCAAGAAAATCCGTTTAATTTTCAGGAAGAAATGGTGGCGGAGGAGGGGGTAAGTTGCACCCAATGGAAATATCAAACTTTAGAACAACAACAACATTATATAGTCTTCATTTATCGAAAGTCATTCCCTGATAGTCGTGTTGGTTTGCAGGTTCTTGTACAGATAAAGACAAGCGCTGTAGTGACTGGAAGAGTTACTGCAAAAAGAATCAATACGTGATAAAAAACTGCAAGAAAACCTGCAATACGTGTTAAAGTAACCAAAGGTAGTTTGGGCTTCCTGTGTCGTTGTTTGGTCGTACTTTGCCGGGTCTAATTTTTTCAGCCTTTCGTTTCATCGAAATTCCTACTACTCACATGTGCTTTGTATTTTGCTTACATTGCTTTTGCTTATACAATTAAGAAAGAAAACTAATATATACAAACAGACAAGGGTATTTACCTTCTTTCTTTTGTTTTCATTACAGGACCATCGCGTCTATGAAAAAGTTGATGTAAAACTTCTTCTTTGCTAAAGTTCTGAATAAACTCGAATAAACATAATCAAATTGCAGTATGTCTTTAGTTATAAGTTACATTCTAGTAGACAATTTCAATTAGATTGCAAGAGCTTTGTTTAACTCTCAAGGTTGTCATCTTGCATCCTCCACATATTGTTTAAATATAGTCATTATATTATTATTCTCATGACTGATCAGTGGAAATAAACGAACCTTTGAAACCGCTGTAATGTTTGACAGCAGACGCGCGTTTTACAGGCCGGTTACCATGGCAACTTGTGGATTCGAATTAGAAAATACTTGGATTGTTGAACCACGGTGTTTAATAATTGACATGACTTCTGAAAAATCAATAAGAAGTATTGCTGATTATTGCAAAACATTTTTCTTTACGAACAGTTCTTTAGTCTCCTGAAATCAGTAATGAATTCCATCAAGAGCGCTGTACGCCATTATAATTATATCAGTACTTTTGTATTACTTTTCATATCGGTAATTATCTTTTTAAGGCTTCCATCTCTTTCGTCTATCTGTTCCTCGCTTTTTGGCGTCTCCAGAAAATCTAATTTTGAAAAAGATAGAAGAAAACTATAATTGTTTAGTATGAATCGCGCGCGCTGAAGGACAATTGTTTGTGCCTTTCTGTAAAAAGTTATAACTCAAAGACCCTCCCTGACAAACTTTGGAATGTCTTGTACTGCATGGTTATTTCAACGATTATTATTTAGTTCTACACTGGGTTTGGATCTAATTGTGTTGGATCGGGGTATCCAAGGGTATGCACGTGACCCTAAAGCAAACATCTAATTGGTACATCAAGTCATGAACTAAGAATAGACGCGCCGTGTTTTGAGAAACGATAGTCAAGCATATATCTGTTGCATCACTAATACAACCTTGCATGTTCTGGCCAACTGTGTTTAATCACTCGAGGTCTTGAACAAATGAGAAACACGACTGTATGCGATCAGCTGAACGAGTTTGTTTGATCCTCTAATGAAAATATTGGAAAGCACGAATATGTTTGATTTCACATGGACAGGTTGTAAGTGGATGTAAACAGGGGCGTAGTCCTTTACGTACTACCCACGTGCGTACTTGAGAAATCCGGCGACTTTTTTATATTTCCTTTCTTTCCGTATTAATTAACCAGCAAGGTCCAATCGAGTTAAAAATCCCATTTTGTCAAGTTCACGGTGATGAGGAAAAACACTTTGCATGCCCAACTTTACACTGACATGTATACACGACAGAGCACAATCATCAGCTTTTTGCGAGCCCGTTATGTCGAGTACTTCTTGTACATACACAAGCTGCACAAGGACTGATTCACTTTGATGATGTTATCGTTAAATTCGCATTATTCTTATTCTTATTCTTATTCTTATTCTTATTCTTATTCTTATTCTTATTCTTATTCTTATTCTTATTCTTATTCTTATTCTTATTCTTATTCTTATTCTTATTCTTATTCTTATTTCTTATTCTTATTCTTATTCTTATTCTTATTCTTATTCTTATTCTTATTCTTATTCTTATTCTTATTCTTATTCTTATTCTTATTCTTATTCTTATTCTTATTCTTATTCTTATTCTTATTCTTATTCTTATTCTTATTCTATACTTTCTGCCACTCGAAATAAACAACACATGAGCATAGCTAGTTACAACTATCACGGCGCCAATGTATCTCTTGGCGTAATCCTGTACGTAATATCCTAGAAGTATAATTTTAGAAACGCGTTTTTGTTCCAACAATCCAATTGGTTTGGGATTGCCAAATGTGCGTCAGGAACGGATCCAGAGCGGTTTCCAGCGTTTTCGGGAAAACAGTAGAATTTGTCTACTGGCACGTGTGTCCGACTGACTGAGTCAAAAAACCCAGGAAATGACACGTCAGGAAGTGTCAGTTATCCTCAGTCAATGTACATGTATAATTGTAGTTAGTACCAGCCCCAGTGAACAGTCTCTCAAACAAAATAAATACAAAAGAAACCTGAGCTATCAGCCTTTTACTACGAATTTCTGTAGCGATAAAGTCCGCGGAAAACGGAGATAATGGTATTTCCAAGGCTCCAGATTTCAAAATTTCCACTGGGGGCGTGCCCCTGACTCTCCTATACAGCACGATTCACCCCTGGTAATATTAGAGGCGAGTGCATGTGGTATGCAAATAAGGAAGGGGGAAGGGAGGGTAGGGTAGGGTAGTTAATTTGGCTCACGGTGATGAACTTATAAATCCGGCGCACCCTCTTGCTTGCCTCTAAAGCTTCTACAGCTACTGACAACATATCCAAATGAAATCAAACATATATCGTTGACTATTAATTAAAGTATAAAACACATTCGTTCAGCTGATCGCATACAGTCGTGTTTCTTATATGTTCAAGACGTAGTCTGATTAAACACAGTTGGAGAACACGCAGTTTTGACTGTCGTTTCTCGGGGATAAAAGCACGACGCATATTCTTAGTTGTACACTAGTACTACTAGAGCACCTATCGGTCATGAAGTCCTTGATTTTATTAGGTTTGTTGGCCTTTGTGGCTGTTACTCTTGCAGATGATGATGATGATGCGATGGCTTTGGTAAGTTCACCAGTGTCTTTACTTTTGTCATTTAAGTTTGGAAATACTCGCAACTGAATGTGAATGTGGTTTAGAATAGTTCAATGAAGAAAACACATAAAACATCGAAGTTTGGTTAGACTGCTTGAACCGCATATTGCTTTGTGAACAATCAAAGATCGCGGTACACAGAAAGTATACTGAAGTAGTGGCTGGTATTTTTGCAGTAAGGTGTTGGTATGTGGACGTGTGCATAAAGAAGTAGTTCTATCTCATAAGATACTCTGCTTTAACTCGGTCACATAGCATTAACTGATATAGATTTGTGCAGTTGATGACGCTCATTGGTATTCAGCACTAAGCAAGTTGTCTGTTTCCAACAGAACTATCTCAACCAGTACCACTACATCTCACCTTCACGATCTGGAAACCACGACGCCAGAACCGCCATTGAGAACTTCCAGAGATTTGCTGGTCTGCCAGTGACTGGAGAAATCGATCGTGCTACTGTACGTCAAATGAAGAAACCACGTTGTGGATTGCCTGATGTTGACGATGATGGTCTACGTGTTCGAAGGTAAACGTAAAATAGGCGGGGTTGTCGCGATACTGGACACAAAAACACAACTTACACGGGTGCAAAAGAAAGTCAGTAAAGACTGGCGAAAATGGTGTTGCAGAGGCGGATCCAGGATTTTTTTTAGGAGAGGGGTGCACCATCTTTTAGGAGGGGGTGCACCATCTTTTAGGAGGGGGGTGCACCATCTTTTAGGAGGGGGTGCACCATCTTTTAGGAGGGGGTGCACCATCATCTTTTAGGAGGGGGTGCACCATCTTTTAGGAGGGGGTGCACCATCTTTTAGGAGGGGGGTGCACCATCTTTTAGGAGGGGGTGCACCATCTTTTAGGAGGGGGTGCACCATCTTTTAGGAGGGGGTTGCACCATCTTTTAGGAGGGGGTGCACCATCATTTTAGGAGGGGATGCACCATTTATGATCAGGATGTACACAAACTCAAGCACCAATAACGCAGTAGATATCAGCTCATCCAGGGGGGTGTGCACCCCCTGCAACCCTCCCCTAGATCCGCCCCTGTGTTGGGAATACTTTGGAAAGTGCTGATTCCATGTATTATTAGGAATGTTGCTGCATAAGGTATTCAGTATGAATAAGAAAGGATTTACTGCTTGTAGATATAAACTGGGAAGCAAGTGGAGCAAAATGCACCTGACCTACTTTGTTGAGTATGGACGAGATTTAGGTCAAGCAGATCAAGACAGAATATTTGCCAAAGCCTTGAAGTACTGGGCTGATGTGGTCTGGATTAAGCTTCTCAAGAGCTTCAAGTGCTAGCTCAGCCGACCTTAAGATCAGGTGAGACAGCAATACTAACTGCTTATTATCCAAGATCACTGTCTGCCTGTACGCATATAGCTATAGCGGACTGAGTTCTTGACATTGCAGAAATGTTCCTTGTTCAGTAGTTGAATGACCTTTCTTCGTTTTTGTCACACAGCTTTGGCAGCAGATCTCATGGAGGAAGCAGCGAAAGGAGATGTGCTTATGCATTCGATGGTCCAGGAAAAGTTTTAGCTCACGCTTTCTTCCCCAGCAATGGACGTGCTCACTTTGACGAAGATGAGCGTTTCACTGATGGTACAAAGAGCGGGACAAATCTGTTGTGGGTAGCTACACACGAGTTTGGTCACTCCCTTGGATTACATCATAGTGACGTCAGGAATGCTGTTATGTACCCATACTACACTGGATACGTCGCTAACTTTAAACTTCAACAAGACGACATCAATGGCATTCAAGCTCACTACGGTAATAAATGTAACCCGTCTTCGTCATTGAACGAGTATGTGTACATATACTTTGTATAGAGATCAAAGCACTTGACTATCTATCTATCTATCTATCTATCTATCTATCTATCTATCTATCTATCTATCTATCTATCTATCTATCTATCTATCTATCTATCTATCTATCTATCTATCTATCTATCTATCTATCTATCTATCTATCTATCTATCTATCTATCTATCTATCTATCTATCTATCTATATGTATAGAGATCAAAGCACTTGACTGGCTTTCTCATTGTACTGTGACGTAATACAATAAGTTTATCTGTATATCCAAAGCATTCTCTAAGTTAACTCGCAATAAGTCACCAAATCACATTGAATGAATGAAAAATAAATAGATCTTTAAAATTACAACTGATATGTGATTTAAAGTACAATACAGTACAATACAATACAATACAATACAATACAATACAATACAATACAATACAATACAATGCAATGAAATGCAATGCAATGCAATGCAATGCAATGCAATAAACCAAATCAAAAGTCCAAACTGATCAAGAAAATCCGTTTAATTTTCAGGAAGAAATGGTGGCGGAGGAGGGGGTAAGTTGCACCCAATGGAAATATCAAACTTTAGAACAACAACAACATTATATAGTCTTCATTTATCGAAAGTCATTCCCTGATAGTCGTGTTGGTTTGCAGGTTCTTGTACAGATAAAGACAAGCGCTGTAGTGACTGGAAGATTTATTGCAAAAAGAATCAATACGTGATAAAAAACTGCAAGAAAACCTGCAATACGTGTTAAAGTAACCAAAGGTAGTTTGGGCTTCCTGTGTCGTTGTTTGGTCGTACTTTGTCGGGTCTAATTTTTTCAGCCTTTCGTTTCATCGAAATTCCTACTACTCACATGTGCTTTGTATTTTGCTTACATTGCTTTTGCTTATACAATTAAGAAAGAAAACTAATATATACAAACAGACAAGGCTATTTACCTTCTTTCTTTTGTTTTCGTTACAGGACCATCGCGTCTATGAAAAAGTTGATGTAAAACTTCTTCTTTGCTAAAGTTCTGAATAAACTCGAATAAACATAATCAAATTGCAATATGTCTTTAGTTATAAGTTACATTCTAGTAGACAATTTCAATTAGATTGCAAGAGCTTCAGTTGTTTAACTCTCAAGGTTGTCATCTTGCATCCTATTATTATTCTCATGACTGATCAGTGGAAATAAATGAACCTTTGAAACCGCTGTAATGTTTGACAGCAGACGCGCGTTTTACAGGCCGGTTACCATGGCAACTCGTGGATTCGAATTAGAAAATGCTTGGATTGTTGAACCACGGTGTTTAATAATTGACACGACTTCTGAAAAATCAATAAGAAGTATTGATGATATTGCAAAACATTTTTCTTTACGAACAGTTCTTTAGTCTCCTGAAATCAGTAATGAATTCCATCAAGAGCGCTGTACGCCATTATAATTATATCAGTACTTTTGTATTACTTTTCATATCGGTAATTATCTTTTTAAGGCTTCCATCTCTTTCGTCTATCTGTTCCTCGCTTTTTGGCGTCCCCAGAAAATCTAATTTTGAAAAAGATAGAAGAAAACTATAATTGTTTAGTATGAATCGCGCGCGCTGAAGGACAATTGTTTGTGCCTTTCTGTAAAAAGTTATAACTCAAAGACCCTCCCTGACAAACTTTGGAATGTCTTGTACTGCATGGTTATTTCAGCGATTATTCTTTAGTTCTACACTGGGTTTGGATCTAATTGTGTTGGATCGGGGTATCCAATGGTATACACGTCACCCTAAAGCAAACATCTAATTGGTGCATTGAACTAAGAATAGACGCGCCGTGTTTTGAGAAACGATAGTCAAGCATATATCTGTTGCATCACTAATACAACCTTGCATGTTCTGGCCAACTGTGTTTAATCAGTCGAGGTCTTGAACAAATGAGAAACACAACTGTGTGCGATCAGTTGAACGAGTTTGTTTGATCCTTTAATGAAAATATTGGAAAGCACGAATATGTTTGATTTCACATGGACAGGTTGTAAGTGGCTGTAAACAGGGGCGTAGTCCTTTACGCACTACCCACGTGCGTACTTGAGAAATCCGGTGACTTTTTATATTTCCTTTCTTTCCGTAATAATTAACCAATAAGGTCCAATCGAGTTAAAAATCCCATTTTGTCAAGTTCACGGCGATGAGGAAAAACACTTGCATGCCCAACTTTACACTGACATGTATGTATACACGACAGAGCACACAATCATCAGCTTTTAGTAAGCCCGTTATGTCGAGTACTTGTACATACACAAGCTGCACAAGGATATTCACTTTGATGATGTTAAATTCGCATTATTCTTATTCTTATTCTTATTCTTATTCTTATTCTTATTCTTATTCTTATTCTTATTCTTATTCTTATTCTTATTATATACTTTCTGCCACTCGAAATAAACAACACATGAGCACCGGTTACAACTATCACGGTGCCAATGTAACTCTTGGCGTAATCCTGTACGTAATATCCTATAGAAGTATAATTTTAGAAACGTTTTTGTTCCAACAATCCAATTGGTTTGGGATTGCCAAATGTGCGTCATGCAGGAACGGATCCAGAGCGGTTTCCAGCGTTTTCGGGAAAACGGTAGAATTTGTCTAATAATAATTTAATATTTATATTGCGCGTGTTACATAGGGAGATGCTCACACGCGCATTACAAGGTATTGCACTACTGTCACGTGTGTCCGACTGACTGAGTCAAAAACCCAGGAAATGACACGTCAGGAAGTGTCAGTTATCCTCAGTCAATGTACATGTATAATTGTAGTTAGTACCAGCCCCAGTGAACAGTCTCTCAAACAAAATAAATACAAAAGAAACCTGAGCTATCAGCCTTTTACTACGTATTTCTGTAGCGATAAAGTCCGCGGAAAACGGAGATAATGGTATTTCCAAGGCTCCAGATTTCAAAATTTCCAGGGGGCGTGTCCCTGACTCTCCTATACAGCACGATACACCCCTGGTAATATTAGAGGCGAGTGTGGTATGCAAATAAGGAAGGGGGAAGGGAGGGTAGGGTAGGGTAGTTAATTTGGCTCACGGTGATGAACTTATAAATCCGCACCCTCTTGCTTGCCTCTAAAGCTTCTACAGCTACTGACAACATGTCCAAATGAAATCAAACATATCGTTGACTATTAATTAAAGTATAAAACACATTCGTTCAGCTGATCGCATACAGTCGTGTTTCTTATATGTTCAAGACGTAGTCTGATTAAACACAGTTGGAGAACACGCAGTTTTGACTGTCGTTTCTCGGGGATAAAAGCACGACGCATATTCTTAGTTGTACACTAGTACTACTAGAGCACCTATCGGTCATGAAGTCCTTGATTTTATTAGGTTTGTTGGCCTTTGTGGCTGTTACTCTTGCAGATGATGATGATGATGCGATGGCTTTGGTAAGTTCACCAGTGTCTTTACTTTTGTCATTTAAGTTTGGAAATACTCGCAACTGAATGTGAATGTGGTTTAGAATAGTTCAATGAAGATTAAGAAAACACATAAAACATCGAAGTTTGGTTAGACTGCTTGAACCGCATTGCTTTGTGAACAATCAAAGATCGCGGTACACAGAAAGTATACTGAAGTAGTGGCTGGTATTTTTGCAGTAAGGTGTTGGTATGTGGACGTGTGCATAAAGAAGTAGTTCTATCTCATAAAATTATCCGCTTTAACTCTGTCACATAGACAGTGCATTAACTGATATAGATTTGTGCAGTTGATGACGCTCATTGGTATTCAGCACTAAGCAAGTTGTCTGTTTCCAACAGAACTATCTCAACCAGTACCACTACATCTCACCTTCACGATCTGGAAACCATGACGCCAGAACCGCCATTGAGAACTTCCAGAGATTTGCTGGTCTGCCAGTGACTGGAGAAATCGATCGTGCTACTGTACGTCAAATGAAGAAACCACGTTGTGGATTGCCTGATGTTGACGATGATGGTCTACGTGTTCGAAGGTAAACGTAAAATAGGCGGGGTTGCCGCAATACTGGACACAAAAACACAACTTCATATACCCCTATATACGCAAGACAAATGCTTTTGGTGTGTCGGGAATACGTTGGAAGGTGTAGATTCCATGTAATATTGCTGCATATAAGGTATTTAATAAGAAAGGATTTACTGTTTGTAGGTATAAACTGGGAAGCAAGTGGAGCAAAATGCACCTGACCTACTTTGTTGAGTATGGACGAGATTTAGGTCAAGCAGATCAAGACAGAATATTTGCCAAAGCCTTGAAGTACTGGGCTGATGTGTCTGGATTAAGCTTCTCAAGAGCTTCAAGTGCTAGCTCAGCCGACCTTAAGATCAGGTGAGACAGCAATATTAACTGTTTATTATCCAAGATCACTGTCTGCCTGTACGCATATAGCTATAGCGGACCGAGTTCTTGACATTGCAGAAATGTTCCTTGTTCAGTGACCTTTCTTCGTTTTTGTCACACAGTTTTGGCAGCAGATCTCATGGAGGAAGCAGCGAAAGACGATGTGCTTATGCATTCGATGGCAATGGACGTCCAGGAAAAGTTTTCAGCTCACGCTTTCTTCCCCAGCAATGGACGTGCTCACTTTGACGAAGATGAGCGTTTCAACTGATGGTACAAAGAGCGGGACAAATCTGTTTCGTGGGTAGCTACACACGAGTTTGGTCACTCCCTTGGTTTACATCATAGTGACGTCAGGAATGCTGTCTATGTACCCATACTACACTGGATACGTCGCTAACTTTAAACTTCAACAAGACGACATCAATGGCATTCAAGCTCACTACGGTAATAAATGTAACCCGTCTTAAGTTAACGTCATTGAACGAGTATGTGTACATACTATGTATAGAGATCAAAGCACTTGACTGGCTTTCTCATTCAGTGCGCATGTGCAATAATCCAATCACATTGTACTGTGACGTAATACAATAAGTATATTATTTGTGCTCTAAACTCGCTAGTGCCAAATCACTTTAAATGAATGAAAAATAAATGGGCTTTGAAATTACAAATATATGTGATTTAAAGTGAGAAGTCCAAACTGATCAAGACAATGTGTTTAAATTTTCAGGAAGAAATGGAGGTGGTGGTGGTGGAGGTGGCGGGGGTAAGTTGCACGCAATGGAAATATCAAACTTTAGAATAACACTAATATATATATCTATAGTCTGATAGTAATAGCAATAATAATAATTGCTGCGAGCCGCCAGGCGAGCAGCGAAACTAATCGTGACGGAGTTCCTGTGTCATGTGTGGTCGTGTGGGATCTGGGCACTTATGTGGATGCTTGATGCAACGCTCGATCGACACATTCTCGTACCCACTCCTCATTTGGTTCGTCGCTGGCTCTGGGATACCCTGAAATTTTAGCGAATTTCATTGGCTGTTGAAATCAACAATGAATGATCGTATTTGATTGGTCCATGAGATAAACAAAGATTCAAACTTGCAAAGCGAACGAAGCGAATGACAGCGACGGTTGTAGTAATTTCAAACAATATTATTTTCAAAAACTATATACCTTTTTTGAATAGTAAATCAATGGAAATGAGTGACTCATTGACTGTGTAGACATAAATTCGTCATTGACAATACTAACGTGATACAATCGGTACGTTTGAGTATTCAAAGGAATTTTTTATGTAACAAAGCGGAAGACAGGAAGGTTCACATGCAAGATTATATTAGAACATGTATTCGTCTTTTCGCAACAGAGCCAGAGAGAAGGTGATGAACGTCGAAGGGATTTTAAACGGCTACACGTGTACAAACTTGTTACTTGTTGTTTGAATATTCAAACCAACGTGAACACTACGTAGCCAGTAGACTCTTCCACAGTACCCGCTCTCAGCGGTCTTTAGTATGAGCATGCGCTCTGACGACTTGGTCGTCAAAATTTGACGACGGAGCAACATACAGGGTTTCCCAGAGCCAGCGACGAACCAAATGAGGAGTGGGCTCTGGGTACGAGAATGTCGATCGACACTGAGATTTCGACGGAGTTTGTGTGTGGAGATGATTTTGAGCCCACGGTACTTTTGATCAGCGCACACAACACGTTCAATCGATTTATACTGCATGGTTGGAGTATCGTTTATTTTTCGCTGATTCAAGCCAGGAAAGTGTTCGTTTTCTACAAATCTATTATGTCAAATGCAACTTTATTCATTGCTGGAAGCATTCATCAGGGTCATGAGCAATTTAGTGACATTTCAAGGGGAAGACAATGTTGTTTTATGAGTTTTCAGCGCTGTTGTGTGCCCGACGTAGTCAATCGATAAAAATCGATATCGATTTGCCAATCGATAAATCGGTAAAAATCGATATCCTTGAATTGATTGATATCGATTTGTATCGATCAATCGGTAAAAATCGATATCACACTTTTTTTCTTTAATATCGATTTTTATCGATTGACGTGATTTATCGTTTTTATCGTTTTCCTTCTGTGGATCGTTTTGTTTATTAGTGAGGACTCGATCTGAGCTGACTTGCTTCATTGAACACCCATATCTACAATAAAAATATATATATTGAATTTAGAATAAAAGAAGTTGCAGTTGTCAATAGTAGTTTGGTTTATGCGTCTCGGTAATTGTACTCCAGGGTCAATCAGATGATATTCAACACATTATTACCCGAAAACAGCAAACCGTTAAAAATCGATAAAAATCGATAAAAATCGATATCACCCTTTTTTTCTTTATCGATTTCTACCGATTTCCGTTAAAAATCGATAACCATCACTTGATTTTTATCGATTTGTATCGATATCGATTTTTATCGATTGACTACGTCGGGTGTGTGTCAGTCGCGTCCAGTTCCACAATGGAGTACTTCTACAGCCTTCTTTCAGATGCTTTTGAAAGACACAGTATCCCAGATACAGAGACGCTGTCGCTGACGACCTATCTACCTGATCGAGCTTGTTGGTCTTCGTCAAAACCAATCCGGCCCATGCCATTGGCATGGAGGCAAACTACTGAATCAAATTATACGATCCATCCTGGTGTACTTTTATCTTCTACAAGTGTGCTATGAGGCTTCGACATCTTTTCTGATATCTGGCCAGTAACATTGTATATAATATACACCAAACACAATTCTCTATTTCATTGAATCCATATTTGTATTAATTACTGCATTTCAGTAGAGTACAAACTATTAAAAGCGTGCAACATAAATAGTGCAAAGTATTGCATGCTTTTAGTGCTTGTACATGTCTGTAGCTGTCTGTCTATGACCAGATTATTATAGTGTTAGCATTTGTAAATAGAAACTCGGGTGGGAATGAGAATTAATAGAGACATGGAATGGAACAATGTGACCGGGACAGGAATGAGAATCAATGGAGATGTGGGATGGGAACAATGGGGACAAGGATGGAAATGAGAATCAGTAGAGATATGGGAGGGGGAGGGGATTTTAGTGGGTATAGATAGGTGTCTCGAATTAGTTTCTTGTTAGTTAGAACACATTACACAGTAATAAAGTTATTATTATTATACTGCATTTTATATTACCACTAATGTGCCTTGCTGACAAGGGACAGCCACATGTATGCAGCCACATGAAAGCTACATGTACATGTATGGCAGTGCACAACTCGCAGCACTACACTTTCTACCAGAAACTACTAGTAATAATAGTCATGTTGGTTTCTAGGCTCGTGTGCGGATAAAGACAGGCGCTGTCGTGGCTGGTCGAGTTATTGCAAAAACAATCAATACGTGAAAAATAACTGCAAGAAAACCTGCAACACCTGTTAAGGTAACCAAAGCTAGTTTGGGATTCCTGTGTCGTTGCTTGGTTGTAGTGTAGCCTGCGTAGCACCGCAACGTGCTTGCTTGCTTCCTTGCTTCCCCGCTTCCTTGCTTCCTTGCTTCCTTAAGCTTGCATCCTTGCTTCCCCATTCTCCATTCCCCTCTCCTATTCCTCCCCCCTCCCCCTTCCCTTATACCGTTGCGCCGCTACGCAGGCTTTTGAAATGTAACTCGTACTTTTGTCTCCCACAATTTTGTTTTTTTCGTTTCATCGAAATTCCTACTACTCACACGAGCTTTGTATTTTGTTTACATTGTCTATGCTTAGTACAACAAAGAAAACTAATAAATACAAACAGACAAGACTATATACCAACCTTTCTTTCTTTTGTTTTCGTTACAGGACCATCGCGTCTATGAAAAAGTTGATGTAAAACTTCTTCTTTGCTAAAGTTATGAATAAACACTGAATAATCAATTACAATATGTCTTTATGAGTTACACTTCAGTAGACACCGCTGTAATGTTTGACAGCAGACGCGCGTTTTGCAATCCGGTTACCACGGCAATCCCTGGATTCGAATCTGAAAATACCGGTTGGTTTGTTTGTATAGAGCAGATTTCGTATGACTGTGAAAAACCACGGCGCACGGCACGGCACGGTCACGACACGGATTCATTCGAAATCCTAAATCATCACGGTCACGGCACGGCACGTCCGTACCGTAAGTTTTTCACAGTCATACGAAATCTGCTCTATCAAGAACCGTGAGTTGCGTGTATGAAGCTCCCCGACTAAAAATATTAAAAGCTGGTTATAAGAAGTATATAATTTGCTCTTGTATTGCTGATATTGAAAAACATTTTTCTTACGAATTAACAGTTCTTTCTGAAATGAATTCAATCAATTCTTTAATATTGTCAGATATAGTAGCTTGGGGCGTGACTTATGATATATACTTTTGTATTATTTTTCATATCGGAAACTATATTTTCAAGGCTTCCATCTCTTTCGTCTGTTCCTCACAGTCTGGCGTCCCCAGAAAGTCTAATTTTGAAGAACTGAAGAATAATTAAATTTTTGTTTTATGAATACCGCTGTAGGAAGACGACAAAAAGAGTTCGTGTATTATTGTAGTAATTGTGTAGTCTTGTTTGTGCCTTTCTGTAAAAAGTTATAACTCAAAGACCCTCACCGACAAACTTTGGAATCTCTTGTACTGGTTATTACTCGGGCCCTTCCGAAGGAAGTCCGAGTTATAAAATGGACTTTTTTTTATTTTTATTATTATTATTATTATTATTCGTCGGACACAAAATGCCAAGTATTTGATCGTATCGAGTTTCAAGATAACTCAGCAGATAAGGGAGCAAGCTACTCTCCGGTCCCTGAATTCGCGGAAAACCGCTCTAATCGCTAAACAAACGACACACGTACAGGACTCAAGTAGATATTTAATCTTAGATTATTTGAAAGCAGTTTGAGATCTTCAAGATATTGAAAGGTCGGGATTCTAGTTATAATCAAACTCACGACCAGCGATGTAACTACATCTATTGACAGAAAGCTATATGTACATGTACAGAAGAAGTCATGCAAACAGTCAGGCCAGTCGAGACTGAAAAGCAAATGAAATGAACTCAAAAACTATCATGACCTCGCTATGCCATGTTTGTTGCTTAATTGTAATAGTACGTGTACAGTTATGTCCTTGAGTATTTATAATTGAACTCACGACCAGCGATGTAACAACATCTATATTGACAGAAAGCTATATGTACAGAAGTCATGCAAACAATCGAACCAGTCGAGTTATTTTCAGTAACTCACGATGGATATTTATTTTATTCCACGTTTGAAAAATTCATTATGATTACAGTTGTGTGATCATTGTGTGATCATACATCTATTACGCGACCTAATTACTTGGGCTTCCTGTGGAAGGCCCAAGTCTAAGATTACAGACGGTTATTCTTTTTGGTCGTCGTCGTCGTGTTTCTACGCCAAATCTGCAAGTTCACCATAGCGCATGCGCATGCTAATCTTCTCTGTATCGTTCCAATTTTTGAGTATACAGAAGTTGTGGTCAGCAGCTTATCAACGAAATTCAAGATGGCAGACGTACGTAACGATAAATCAAATCACCAGCAGCATTCAAAAAGGATTTTGCCGTGCTCCCTTGCTCGAGCCAGTCGAGTCGTTCATTAATACTGCTTAGTAAATATGCAAATATCCTAGAGAATACTTTTTGGCCTTGCAATTCTGTCTGAAAGTGTATTTCTAACAGATGTCTGTGGCTTAGTAAGAACTCGATCGTAATTTTATTGAGTTTGTGAAATCGTTTCTTGCAAGGTAATCGAAATGTGCTTCGCCATGCAGCTGTCAGCTAGGAGTGTGAGTGTTGAAGCTAATTACGTATGCATGCTCTACTGAGTCACACAACGAGTGACTTAAATTCTGCAAGTAATACATGTAGGCTAAAACTACTTCTGTATGATGATACAAGCTATTAGGTTTCACATTTAAAATCTATCAAAACAGCTTTATTAAGAAGCCCAAGTTCACGCTAGTAGAGCGTCTAGTTTTAAATAGAACCGCCGCGTAGCGCTATTTAAAACAGAATTTCCACGCTCAAAACAGGTCAGTGAACGGCAAAAATACAATCGAAATCAAAACGTCCTTAGATTTTAGGGATCTATTACGACAGAAAGCTATATCAGTGTACAGAAGTCATGCAAACAATCGAACCAGTCGAGTTATTTTCAGTAACTTATATATATAATTATATGTAGAGAAGTCATGCAAACAATCGAACCAGTCGAGTTATTTTCAGTAACTCACGATGGATGTTTATTTTATTCCACGTTTGAAAAATTCAGTACGATTACAGTTGTGTGATCCTTGTGTGATTCATACATCTATTATGACTTGAGGTCACTTGAGGTTGCATATTCATGTTCGCCACAAACGAGTCGAATAGTTTCAGTACGATGCATGATCCTTATCTGAGTCATACATCTATGATGCGACCTAATTTTAGAACTCAAAACAGGTCAGTGAACGGCAAAAATACAATCGAAATCAAAACGTCATTAGATTTCAGGGATCTGTTACAGAAGAAGACGCTGAATGAGCGTATAGTCCGGGTATTTAATATGACAATGATAGTTGTGTGACGAGAAAGATTATTTGTATCGATGAGTATCGATAAAGATCTCCGATTGTTCGAGGTACGTATATCGTACATCTTTAAACGTACTTGAGGCACGGGCAACAGGTCACGTAGAGTCAGTATTTTGGGTAATATTTGTATTTTGCGTATCGGTTATAAGCTGTCCGAAGCTCTGTTATTGTCTGTATTTGAATCTGATGACCTTTAGTAATCCGAATCCCGACATCTGGTTTTATTTATGACGTCAGCGAAAGCTCCCGACTACCCAGAGGAGGTCTGAATAGTATCCCAGAATGCATTGCGGGAGAAATGTTGTGAAGTTCACGCTTCCAGTCTTCAAGAATGTGATTTGTTAGTGTTTTACAAGCAAGATTTGTTTAGCAATATCGCCAGCATTGAAGGTAAGATTTGTATTACATGTTTCCAGTGCATTAATACTACTTCCCTGAAGACTTTATCTCATGATTTTCTCGCTGTCTTTTGAAAAAATCAGTAGCTTACGAACGGACGGTGTAAAGTGCAGGTTGCAGGTTGCAGGTTGCAGGTTGCAGGTTGCAGGTTGCAGGTCAAACGTACAGTGCAACCCCGGTATTTCAAAATAACTCAAACCAATTTCCCTTGGATTATTTTTTCAGTCAATTTAATAAGCTTACTATCGGTTATTTCGAACATTTTTTTGGCCGGCATTCGTCGAAAAACGAAAGACTCCCGAAAGTAAGATTATAAAATGTCCAAATCAGGCAAATCCAATGAGTGAGGAAAGGTTGTGTTCGAGGCATTAGTTGTTTTTCTCTGATCCAGATTGCAGGGAGATTGGCTCGATGATCAACTGTCAATACCTGTCTTTTCGGATCTTTTCGGCTTTCCATGAATAAAACCACCCCCAGAATAACAGCTTCTTACTTTGAGGAGTAAAATTCACGTGTCCAGGGGTTTTCCAGTAGCAGTTTTTCAAATCAATTGGCCAAGATAAGTCATGTTTTTATACAGCAGCGACAAATCAGCCGCCATCTTTAGCACAGGTAACCCAAACACAATTATATCCTACCACAGGAAACCCATAGTGCTATAGCTAAAGATGGCGGCTGATTTGTCGCTGCCGTATTAAAAACATGACTTATCTTGGCCAATTGATTTGATAAACTGCCACTGGAAAATCCCTGGACACGTGAATTTTACTCCTCAAAGTAAGAAGCTGTTATTCTGGGGGTGGTTTTATTCATGGAAAGCCGAAAAGATCCGAAAAGACAGGTATTGACAGTTGATCATCGAGCCAATCTCCCTGCAATCTGGATCAGAGAAAAACAACTAATGCCTTAATGGACTGATTTTGAAGCTGAACGTGGTGCGAACACAGCCTTTCCTCACTCATTGGATTTGCCTGATTTGAACATTTTATAATCTTACTTTCGGGAGTCTTTCGTTTTTTCGACGAATACCGGCCAAAAAAATGTTCGAAATATTAAACCGATAGTAAGCTTATTAAATTGACTGAAAAAATAATCCAAGGGAAATTGGTTTGAGTTATTTTGAAATACCGGGGTTGCACTGTACGTTTGACCTGCAACCTGCAACCTGCAACCTGCAACCTGCAACCTGCAACCTGCAACCTGCACTTTACACCGTCCGGCTTACGAAGGGTATTCACTACGCTTTGAAAATTTGAGTGATAGGCGCTCACCAAAAACCGCTTTATTCTTATTATTGACTCGAGTATTTTATATTTTAATAACACGTTATCGTACTGTAAGGCTTGGAGAACGTTTGTATATAAACTTACTCAAAGTTACTCCACGTTTTAGATAGTTTTACTGGCTCCGAAGTTAGACATTTTTTGACACTTGTGGTCGTATTTCATTGCTCTGAAGCATTCGTGACAACGCGTCACGGCATGTGACAAAACAACTCTTTCGTACGTTGCTGAAATCAATAACTTGTGTTCTAATAGATACGCTAAAAGGCAGTAACTAATATAAACTTTTACTTTTTCAGAATTATGGATGAAAGCTCAAAGCGAACGTATGTTAGCACGGGCAATACGCCACATAAACCCAAAGAGAAACGCGCGAAGAGGACAAGCACTGGTGCATCTCGACGTAAACTGTTACGATGTTGTTAGGCGAACAAGCGCTGGGCTGCGAACACCTTTGAATTATTATATTGATGTATATTGTATATTTATTGATGTCAGGGACACCTGGGAGAACAGCTTGCTGAAGGTGTTCCCTGCTTAAATAAAGCTTATTATTAAGAGAGAGTCCATCGAATAGTTGTGGTCTGTTGTCGAGCAAGGGACCAACGCAACACGTTTCTCGCTGAATTTGTCGATAAAACTGATGTGAACCATCCTAAAAACAGCTTCAAGCCCTTCCAGGCCGGTTACGGAAACCGAGAACTCTTCTTTTGATACGCAGTGAACGTATAATAACCGAATATCATCGAAGACAGGCGCCGAGTAACCAGCAATAGGCCTAAACGCCGCCATTACTTCTTGTCGTCTTGCCGGTTGTGAGAAAGTAATGACGTCACGAAAAAAAACGATAATATAATATGAAACGCAATGCATTCTGGGATACTATTCAGACCTAAGAAGGGAGAAGGGTATGCAACAGACCTGAATCCTACCTTCTGATTGGCTTAGACCTCTCTCTTCCTTCGTCTTGACTTTGTGCAAGAAAAATCACGTGGGGTGGACAAGTGATGATAGATACGTTTTTGGAACTTACCGAAGTTTGTTTATTTTTCTTATTAACCTTTTGTTTAATCAGGATTTTGTAATCACAGATTTGTATCACAACACACTCTTGAAATATAAACGGTCAGTAGCAGTGAAATCAGAATATGTATTTTAATCTAAAAGAAATGCTAGAGCTTTATATTTTAGAAGTTGGGGAATACCCAATAACGGATGACATTTATTCCGAACCCTCATCGACTGAATTTTGAAAGATTTTCAGGTAGGCATACGTTATTTATTCATGATTTATCTCGATTGTAGATTATTAGGACATATTTTTCTCTCTACGGATAGGAACAAACTCTGAACGGAGTAACACTGCGATTCTCCCAAAAGTGTATGTGTCATCACTTGTCCACCCCACGTGACTTTTCTTGCACAAACTCAGGACGAAGATTTTTGTTTACATAAGGGTCTGTTGCATACCCTTCTCCCTTCTTAGGTAGTCGGGAGCTTTCGCTGACGTCATAAATAAAACCAGATGTCGGGATTCTGATTACTAAAGGTCATCAGATACAAATACAGACAATAACAGAGCTTCGGACAGCTTATATTAAACCAATACGCAAAATACAAATATTACCCAAAATACTGACTACGTGACCTGTTGCCCGTGCTTGAGGTCACTTGAGGTTGCATATTCATGGCGCCACAAACGTTGTATCCAAGGCAAGCCATCCACAACGCATACGCCGATTCGTCTGGGCCCACTCTAAAAGATGTTGAGCGTTTTCGACTGGGCCTTTACACGAACTCATCAAAAGCAAAGCAAATGAACTCAAAGTCAAAAGGTAATCAAATGAACTCAAAGTCAAATGCAAATCAAATGAACTCGACATATATATGAGATCTGATCACACAAAAAGGAGTTTCGTTGTTAGACCCCTTTGATAAATTCGATTCATGAAATATTTGATAAATTGGAAGCCACACCGAAATGAATTAAGCCCCCTTTTGTGCGAACATCTCTCCGATGATGACGACACAACCCGGAGGCATTCATTACTAGTATACGTACCTACGCTGGACTTGGAAGAAACGCGCGATATAGCCAGTTTGAAGTACCAGTCAGTCCATGCATAAATACAAATCTGAAAACTGTAAGAAAGGATTGCATGCTTGTAGTACAATAAATGTCCACTCTACAGCACGCATTGCCGCGCCCCATCCAGTGCTAGCATTTAGCCTTGCAATATATGCAGAAAATACCGCCAACAAACACGCGAAACTGTCCGTCATAAGGCGAAAACCTTTACAACGAGGGCCTCGATCAGCACTTTCAAGACCGAGGGCACAGTTTTTCACTATAGGGACCTCCCAGTCAGTAAATAACCTATCATGACGAGCCGCACAGAATTTAAGGCAATTATAGTTGATCGACAGTTGCTAGGATTAATTCAACAGGATTAAGTAAAGGTAGCTATCAACAGCTACGATAATGCATTATCGTCATAATGCATGCTGAGCATCGGTCATGAGTCTTTCTCAATCACATTCCCGCGCTTTCTCTACACGACAACATATCGCTCTCTAAAATCTGCCATTTATGGTTTATTTCTGCACGATATTGGTTGATTTTGCCCAAATAGAGATATTCCATGTTCAAGCTATCTTTGTTGGTACCCAATGTGATTTGAAATTGCATTTTGACACGAAAGAATTGATATATAATTTGGCGGGAAGAAATGGCTTCTATTTTGTCCTGGAAGCAGCAGAGAAACTTGGCCCGCAAGAACTGTATCGCCGTGAGTATAGAGTTTGTTGTATTATCTGGATGCTTCCTTGGGAAGTCTCGACTGATTTGCTTTAATTTTAACAGCTAGAAGTTGTGTTTATTCATCAGTACATGCAGGACCCCTGTCGGTCGATGGTCTGTGATCAACACAGTCTCTTCCTCAAAACAATGATTATCATTAATTGTCAAATCGCCTCAAATCAACCATTATCATTGTTTTCGCTTGATCAGCGAGAGACTGGAAATGGATCGCGTCACGGCTGGCGGTAACTACTTCATGTAGGCACGAACGGCACAACCGTTCGCTTTTGCAAACGAAGCAGTCGGCTGAAGATCAAAAATTAGGAGTTTGTTCTACCTCACTGGACACTGGTTCTGCTCTATTTACATATATCACTATTAGGTAAGTTATATTATTAATGATGCTGTTTCATGGTACGTGTATTTATATATATAAGCTTAAATCTACAGAAGAAGAACCGCTATCAAAAATTCAGCAAGAAATCGGCCATAAAATAAATCAGGGGACCAGGGGACCAGTTAGAGTACATGCAGGCAATACTTTGCACTATTTAGTGCAATAGAAAACAATAGTTAGCATGTTGAAATGTAAATATTGCACGCTTTTAGTGTTTGTATAAGCTAATTGCATAATCGTTGTCGGGTCAAATCATAAATCATAGAAGCTGAGACCGCAAGGATGGATGGGAAATCAGCCACATTACATAAGCTTACAGATATATTCAGTGTTTTCGTAGTTTTGAAGGTATGAGCTATTTAACTAAGATCCTACAAGTCTGGATAAAAAGGTTGATGATTTGACGGTGTTATGTACCGGTCAAATCGAAGCTTCAACATCGGGCTTTGGGATTTTGGGTTGTTCAAATTTTTTTTTTGTTCAACTTCTCCTCCCCCGGACCAAAAAGTCGTTCAAATGCCCCACCCCAGGGTCATTTTAGGCGTTCAAATGCCCCTATACTCCCGGGACATAGCTAGTAGTCCAATCAGCACAATATAGTTTTTATCATTTTATAGACATTATCATAAAGAGAACCAAATTCATTAATAAGTAACAAATAGAAATAGAAACACCATTTCTGAAGCATTAAACGAATGTAAACTTGTATTATATAAATTCTTATGACCTGTGAAAGGTCGTTGAAGCGAAAAAGTGACTACGTCGAGACGCGAACATCAAGTGATATTAGTATTATGAAATAATCGATCTCGCAATATTAAAATCTCTTTAGCTTGGCTCAATGTTGTCCCATACGCGAAAATGGCTTCTTTTGTTACTTGTCCAGTGCACGAGTTAAAGTGCCTATCACCCCTGTGAGATTGTTTTAAAAATCTATTCAATATAAGCTGAATAGTTGGTGGGTTCAGTATTTTGGGATTTGAACCTTGCGTTTATGAGTTATAGAGGTTTGAAATCTCAATATGCAAATTTGATGACGTCTACTGTAATAGCTTGAACTAGACAGTTTAGGACTAAAGTCTAACTGATTTATTATGGTGACACAAATCCATTTATACAAGTAATGTGATACTAGTATTGCAATAGGTCAATGTAATCAGACCTTAAGTATTACATTCCTCCCCCCATAGTCTATAACGAAAAGTTCGTATATTTTTTTGTTCAAACTATAAAGTCTTCTCTGAAACGTGCAGGTCTGTTCCTTTGCCGTTGGGGGCGTACTGGTTTGGGTGTGGATGACGTCTGAGTTGCTTGGGGTGTGATTTCTTGGGGTGACATCTCTTCAGGTGGAGTATCTTCAAGTGTGGGCATCTCGGGAATGTCAGGTTCTGGTCGCTTGGACTCGTTGACTGTGGTTCGAATGTGGTCTTGATGTCGTCTTACTATGGTGCCATCCTGAAGTTCAATCTTGGATGAAACAGGTCCTGTTTTCTCAATCACTACTCCTGGAAGCCATGCTTTCTTTTCCCTGAAGTCTCTGATATAGACTGGATCATCTATTTGAATGTCGCGTGCCTTGGCATGGTTATCATGTATTGCCTTCTGTTGTTCTTGCTTGGTTTGAACGCGATCTCCAACACTGGGGCGTACGAGGTCCAGCTGTGTACGGAGATGTCTCTTCATGAGTAGTTGTGCTGGAGGTACTCCTGTAGTGCTGTGAGGTGTAATGCGGTACCTCAAGAGGAATCTTGACAGTTTTGTTCGTATACTGCCACCTTCCATTTTCTCAAATCCTTCTTTGAAGATTCGTACTGCTCGTTCAGCTTGTCCGTTGGAGGCTGGGTGGTATGGTGCCACTTTTATGTGCTTGATTCCATTTTTCACCGTAAACTGTTCAAACTCTGCACTGGTGAAGTTGCTACCATTGTCACTCACTATGGTTTTGGGTAGACCATGGTTTGCAAAGGTTTCTCTCAACTTCTCAATGGTAGCTGTAGAAGTAGTTGAGTTCATTAGGTGTACTTCCAGCCATTTTGAGCAGGCGTCCACCACCACTAAAAACATTTCACCTTTATATGGTCCTGCATAGTCTATGTGAATTCGGGTCCAGGGTTCACTAGGCCATTCCCAAGGGTGTAAGGGTGCCTCGGCTGGTGTCTTTTGGTGTAGTTGGCATTGGTTGCATCTTTTCACAAGGTTTTCTATATCTTGATCCATTCCAGGCCACCACACATAGCTTCTGGCTAGAGATTTCATTCGGGAGGTTCCCGGATGAGCTTCATGGAGTTCAGTCAACATGTTTTGTCTCCCCTGGCGTGGTATCACCACGCGTGCTCCCCACAGTAGACAGCCATCCTCGACGGTCAACTCTGATTTCTTGGTAGAGTAGGGTACCAACTCATCAAGGTTACCTGTGGTGGGCCATCCTTCTAGGGTGTAGCGCAGTACTTGCGAGAGGGTGGGGTCTCTTTTGGTCCAGTCTTTGATGTTTTGACTATTTACTGTAGTTCCTTCTAAGTGTTCCATTAAATGTATGGTTTCGCCTGGTTGTGGGACGGAGTCAGGTGCCACAGCTAATGGCAATCTGCTTAACGCGTCTGCGTTCTCATTGTTCCTTCCCGCTTTGTAGGAGATTGTATATTCATAGGCTGCTAGTGTCAGAGCCCATCGTTGAACTCTCGGTGATGCTTGTTGCGGGACTCCCTTCTTCTCACTGAACAACCCTTCTAGTGGTTTATGATCAGTTTTAATTGTAAATTTATGTCCGTAAAGAAATTGGTGGAATTTCTTTACACCAAACACTATAGCAAGTGCTTCCTTTTCTATTGTAGAGTAACCTCTCTCGGCTGTATTCAAGGATCTTGAAACATAGCCAATTGGGCGTTCACTTCCGTCACGCGCGTTGTGTGACAGAACAGCTCCAATGCCGTAATTTGAAGCGTCGCTAGCTAGGATCAGTTCCTTTGTAGGGTCGAAATGCACAAGTAGTTCCGCTGACTGTAATAACTCTTTCGCTTTCTCAAACGCTGTTCGCTGTTCCTCTTGCCACTGCCACTTCTCTCCTTTTCGAAGTAGTTTGTGAAGTGGTTCTAGTACTGTTGACACATCTGGTAGAAATCGGTGATAGTAATTGAGCATTCCAAGGAAAGCACGCAACTGACCGATGTCTTTTGGTTCAGGAGCATGTTTTATCGCCTCCACTTTATCCGACACTGGTTTAATGCCGTCACCGTTGATGACGTACCCGCAGTAAATAACTTCCGGTTGCATAAAGAAACACTTTTCTTTTCTCAGCTTGACTCCAGCTTTAGAGAGTCTTTCTAGAACTGTTTCTAAGTTCCTTATGTGATCTGAATCATCCTTACCGCTAACCAGGATGTCGTCGATTCGCACAATAACGTGTGGAATCCCTTGAAGTAAACTTTCCATGGTTCGTTGAAAGATGCCTGGTGCTGATGATATTCCAAACGGAAGTCGGTTGTACTGGTAAAGTCCCTTGTGAGTGTTTATTGTCGTATAACTCTTAGACTGCTCATCAAGTGTCATTTGTTGGTATGCTTGCGACATGTCCAGTTTCGTGAATTTATTTCCGCCTCCTAGCGTTGCCAGTAAGTCTTCTGTTTTGGGTATGGGGTAATTGTCGAGTTTCGATACTTGGTTGACTGTACATTTGTAATCCCCACAGATGCGTATTGAACCATTTGGTTTTAATACTGGCACTATGGGCGCAGCCCATTCGCTAAATTCTACGGGCGATAATATTCCTTCGCTGACTAGTCGGTCTAGTTCGCGTTCGATTTTCTCCTTCATTGCGTATGGCACGGGGCGAGCTTTCACAAATCTCGGTTGTGTGTTGGAATCCACGTATATCTTGGCTTCGGTACCCCGGAGTGTACCAAGTCCTTCTTTAAAAACTTCGTTGTGTGTCTCCAACACGTGAGCTAATTTGGTGTTACCTTCGTTGACCTTGAAAACCGTCTGCCAGTTGAGTTTTATGACGTGTAGCCAATCTCTCCCCAGTAAATTTGGGCCTTCACCTTGAACTACTAGGGCTGACAAGTTGTGATTTTGTTCTCCATACTTTACTGGAACTGTTACTTTTCCAATCACCGGTATCTTCTCTCCCGTGTACGTGCTGAGTATAGCGTTCGAGTTGACAAGTTTGACATTTTCCGGCAACTCGCTATACGTGGTTTCACTAATTATCGTTTTAGTGGCTCCTGTGTCGATTTCCATTTTATGTGGTTCACCACACAGTTCTATGTCGACTTCCAATGGCTGCAGGACAGCATTGGTTGTTCCTTTCATGTGATACATGGTATATTCATCTGTATTGGATTCCTTGAGTAAATGCGTTGGCTGAGAGCCAGCTTTGTTGTCTGTTCGACGCTTGTTCACTTGATCGTGGCCATGATAAGCCTTTTGCTTTTGTCCGCGGCACATTTTCTCTATGTGACCCTTCTTGTCACAGTTGTAGCATTTAACTTCACGAAATCGGCATTGCGAAGGGTTGTGTCTTCCTCCGCAACGATAACATTCTTGTGGAGTTTCGTGCTTGTTGACTTGATGGACAGATATAGGTGCGGTTTCCACTTTGCTTTTCAGATCGAGCGTGTTCTTTGAGGCCGACTCAAAAGCCAATGCTAGCTGCACAGCTCGCTTGTAGGTGAGACCGGGTTCGGCTAACAGTCGTCGTTGAATCTTTTCGTCATTTAGGCCGCAAACCAGCCTATCTCGGAGCATATCATCTAACGTCTCTCTAAAGTTGCAATGTTCCGTGAGTTTGCGTAATCCGGCAATGAATTCCGCTACTCCTTCTCCCTCGGTTTGCTTGCGATTGTGAAACTTGAAACGTTCCACAATTTCACTTGGTTTCGGTGAGTGGTGTTTTTCTACCTCCTCAAGGATAACGTTTAAATCTGTTTCAGCCGGTTTCTTTGGTTGTAACAGATCTCTAATGAGTGTATATGTTTTAGCGCCACATACACTCAGTAGGATCGCACGTTTCTTCTTTTCTTCTGTGATGTCGTTTGCATAGAAGTATTGTTCCAATCGTTCCACGTATTCGGTCCACGTTTCTTCATCCTTATATTCCCCTATCGTTCCATAGGTGGCCATAATTTTCGGAATTTAAAAAACGTTCCTCGTCGCCAATGTAATAGCTTGAACTAGACAGTTTAGGACTAAAGTCTAACTGATTTATTATGGTGACACAAATCCATTTATACAAGTAATGTGATACTAGTATTGCAATAGGTCAATGTAATTCTACCCAGTCTTCATTTATTATACAAAAACGCCCTTGTGCTGATTATTGACATTTGAAAACTTACATAATATTTTCACAGTCTTTATAAATGATTTTATAACTTTTTCACCATTTCAATAAATAAGCTCTTCTTGGAAAAGTCTAAATAAGTTATGGCAAAAGCCTGGGTTGACGTCATCAAATTTGCATATTGAGATTTCAAACCTCTATAACTCATAAACGCAAGGTTCAAATCACAAAATACTTAACCCACCAACTATTCAGCTTATATTGAATAGATTTTTAAAAACAATCTCACAGGGGTTATAGGCACTTTAAGCTTATATAAATATGGATAGATTTCTAAAGCCTAGTTCACACTAGTGTCGTAATTGTAATTGTATAAAGGAGCGTTAAAACCTAGTGTGAATCAAAGATTCACAAAGGTCGTTACCCTCTCTCCGGGGGTAGGAAGGGGGGGGGGGAGGGGTAGGAGTAAATCGTTTATGTCGAAGCTTCGATTTGACCGGTACATTATTTGGGAGTTTTAAATTCCCAAAATTCCTTTTGGTCATAGCTTTCATGATTTTCCACCCGACAATGATTATGCAATTAGCTATATACTCTACAATGACTACATGTTGATTGCATGTTTGTCTAAATCTAATTCCCTGCTGACAGTCTCGGGTTTAAAGAATGTTTCTCCCGAAGAAGAGAAGATCTTCCTCGGGAGAAAAAGAGACTGTCGTGATCAGCAGGGAAATGTTCTAACTATTAACAGATAGTTAACAACATTTATGATTTAAGTTAATAGGTAAATCAGCTAGGCAGTATAGTTGAGAAATGGAAAGGAAGAGGCCGTACAAGGTATCACCCAGTAGTTATGCAATGACTGCACTCAGTTTTAGTAATTTATTTGCTTATTGAAGCTTATTATATGCGGCATCTAGATTTAGCGGAAACCACGGAAACCACGGAAATACGAAATACTGCAATATCCAAGATATAAAATACAAATGTATATACCCTGATTCAACATCTTTTGGATATAAAATATATACAATGTACCCTGATTCAACATCTTTAGTCATTATTTAGCTCCGAGTGGTTTAGAGGTTTTCGGATGTACATTGTAGTTAGAAAAAAAGTCCTCATACTGCAAAAGAAGCCGTTTTCTCGCATCTGTGGTGACAAATGGCATTGCACTACAATAAATTTCAAATATTAACATTCTGTTTTGAGAAAAAAGCAAGAAATAAGCCGAAATTCTTGCAATCAGTAAATGTAGAATGCTTTTTGGGCACCATCTTTAACACAGGAAGACCGCCAACGAACACAGGTAGCCCAAACTTTGAAACTGAAGAAAAGCAGTTCAATAGACCACTTCACGAACCTAAGGGACCGTTCATTATTTACGCCTTAGGGAAGACTGGAGGAAAATTAGGGGGGGCTTTAAAAAAAAAGCACAAAAGGAAGAGGTTTCCATGGTTTCCGCTAAATCTAGATGCCGCTTACTTGCATTTATTACTACCATTTGCAAGCAACCGTTCAGCATGATTTTTTTGTCCGTTTTTACAAGTTTCAAACGAATAGTAATATCATATAATAATGTATCTGATCGAAACGTAGACGTTTGGCATGTGAGTGTAGTGCCCCATTGAGACTGTAATACAACAGAGGAGCTCCTGACTAGATGAGTATTGGATTTTGGTAGGATCCATGGATTGTTCATTAATAGGTGTAGAAGAACTGTAAACCATGGTTGAGTGTTGCCACAAGGGGACTATATCAGTACCCCTGTGGCCTGGTTTTGTTCGATCTTCTGGAGGCATGTTGCTATTAGGCTGAAAGGGGGGATGAAAGGGGGAAATGCATAAAATAAGTATGGTTGCCAATCCATGTATAAAGCATTAACAAACTTTGCATTTGGGTCTGGTCTCCAAGATAAATGTACATAACCTTAAAGTTAATTCTTGAGGCAAATGAATCTATTTCAAATTTGCCCCAAATTTTCTGTATAATTAGCCTCAAACACCTGTGTAGATTAAGGGACCATTCAGTTGAGACATTTTAAAAATACTACCATTTTTTCACTGTTCGCAATTGTCAGATTCAGTATTATTACTAGACCCTGGAATGTGACAGGCACTAAGCCATATGTTAGATTCTATACACCATTCCCATATTCTTACAGCCATGTTATCGCATTAATATATGCTAAGTACTATAGTGGTGTTGTCAGACTGAACTCTTATATGCTTCCCTGTAATACTCTTACAAAGGGATTTTAGGCCCATGTACATGTACGCACAGAGAAACGAGCATTGACTTGTAGGGGGTCAACACTAGTTTGAACATATTAAACTATAGGATTGTACTTCTGGTGACGAAAAAAGTGCATGAACACTCAAATTTAGACCTACATGTACTTACAGTCAGTACCAAATTTAATAAAAGCTGAAGTTGGTGTCACAATAATGCACAAATTATTTTTTAAAGGTAGAAGTGCTTGCTCAATATTTTTTTGGAGATGGTCCATATTAAACTGGACGTTTGAAACTTGAAAAAAAAATGTCACACTAACCAGTTGCTTGCAAATGGTAGTATATACCCCTATTTCAAAAAAATCGTTGTCGCAGCCGAAGCAACAGTCAACACTCCAAGACTGCAAAGGATCTTGGTAAATTTTCTTGTAATTCATTCATTCAGAGCATGTTTTGGTTGCATACGTTTGTGACATGTTATTATGGCAAGCTGAAGTGGTAGTTCAGGTGTTAAACCGAATATTTAGGAAAATACAAGTACTACAAATGTGTTGGCGCTGGTACTAAACCCGTTGGACAAGAGCAGGCATCAAGCATTTTCATTTTTAAATGTGCCACGCTTCCAAACACTACATTCATGATAACTATTTACAATGGCCGCAACTGAATATATTAATTACGAGAAAATTTACCAAGATCCTTTGCAGTCTTGGAGTGTAGACTGTTGCGTCGACTGCGACAACGATTTTTGAAATACATGTAGGTGTATATGTTGTAGTTTCAAAATGATCCCTTGGTTCAATTTAAATGGAACCAGTTCAAAATAATTTGAACCAAAAATCATTTTGAACCACAACATATACACAAAGTTTAAGTACTCGCAGATTGTGATTTATTACTCGGGCCCTTCCGAAGGAAGCCCGAGTTATAAAATGCGTTTTTCGGTAGTAGTAGTAGTAGTAGTAGTAGTAGTCGTCGTAGTTTTGTTCGGCTAAAAAGAATGACGAAAGTATGCGACGTATTTAATCGTATCGAGTTTCAAGATTACTCAGCAGATAAGAAAAAAACAAACGACACATAGGACTCAAGTAGATTTGAATCTTAGTTTTGAAAGCAGCTATAGATCTTCAAGCTATTAAAGGTCAGGATTCTAGTTCATCGTTCAATGACTAGAAGTGGTAGAAGGACTAGAAGCTCGCTTAAAATATATTTAACAAAAACAAACGTGAGGGCGTTATCAGAACCATCTGACCTATGCAACCTCAAGACGTATCATTTTCAATAACTCATGATGAATGTTTATTTTATTCCACGTTTGAAAAATTCACAAGGAAAAGGAATCGTAAAAATCGTACTTCAAAACTACATCAAAGCAAACGCGAGAAAGGTCAATGTTCGAAAATCCGTGTTCTTTTCAGTACGATGACAGTTGTATGATCCTTGTCTGAGTCATACATTTATTACGCGATCTAATTTTAGAACCGCCACGTTAAGCGCTATTTAAAACAGAATTTCCACGCTCAAAACAGGTCAGTGAACGGCAAAAATACAATCGAAATCAAAACGTCCTTAGATTTTAGGGATCTATTACAGAAGAAGACGCTCAGTGACGAGGGAGACTTGTGTCGGTGACTCATAGATAAAGATCTCCGACTCTTGAAGGTACACTGTCGTACGTATTTAAACGTATTTGAGGTCACTTGAGGTCACATCTTAAATCTAACAGAAGCAGCTTTTGATTTTTAATCGATAATTCCTTTCTGATTTCGAGATAAAAGAAATCGAACAAGATATTTCAATGTATAGGCAGAGACAGCAGATTGGTCGAGCTTTGTCACATCATACCGTAGTCTGAATCAATTGGATGTTTAAAAGATACGAAGTTCAACTTTCCTCTGCGATAACGAAGAAACCAAAGACGTTATCAGAACCGTCTGACCATGAATATGAACCTCAACTGGACGTTCCAAGTACATGCTACGGAAGTACGATTCCGAGATTTTTATCTATGCTCACCGACACATACATGTATATACATACAGTCTCCCTCGTCACGCAACTGTCAGTCATTGTCAGGTCCCTCCTCACGCAACTGACATTGTCCTTGTCATAAGCCCGAGTGTACGCTCATTGAGCGTCTTGTTGTTTTTAACACGAGAAAATAAAATTCATATCTTCAAGCCGCCATGTAATTTTCTTTTCAATATATAGACCAAATTTCCAATTATTATTTTTACCTAAAAGTACTGAGCCTGACGTCATTGACATCCTCACTAGTGTGAGGATATGGAAATCATAATTTTACGAGTGAGATATTTTCCAGTAAAACACTCATGCATAATTAATGAACAATTCCAGTCCAATCAGAAGGATGAAAATGAAAATTAACTATTTTGATAGCTGTTTAATAAACGAGCAGGAGTGTTTTATCGGGTTTAAAACTACGAGGTGAAGCCGAGTGGTTTTAGACCCAATTAACATTTTATTCACTTGCTGTGCTTGTTCGTAAAATATTGTTTTTACCACGTGAAAATAAAATTGATATCTTCACCTCATCGTGTAATAATACCTTTATGTATGCATGTATATACAGTCAATGTCATTAAGGTTGTCCACCTCGGAAAAGCACATTTACACATTTGCATATTTACACATTGCACTTTTACAAGTGCTGAAATACAACTCTCCACCTGAAATATTCTGTATAAGGCTGTGGCATTTTTATGGCAGTATATACACCTATTCCACAAATCGTTGTCTGGGCCGAAAGCAACAAGCAACAAGCTGACGACCGCAAAGGGCATTGGGACTTTCTCCTTATTCATTTATTCATCCGTAGACATTTTGACAACATGCATTTTCAAATTGCCGAATAGTTCCAAATGACTGCTATTCAATGTCCGTATAGGGATAACTTCTCAAATACCACGGATAAATAAATTAATTAGGAGATTCCCAAAGTCCTTTGCGGTCGTCAGCTTGTTGCTTGTTGCTTTCGGCCCGGACAACGATATTTGGAATTGGTGTATATACTTCTACTGAATCTATTGACTCTGGGTCCATGTGTGCAAAACAAATATTACACATGATGTTGCAAATGTGTAAATGTGCAAATGTGTAAATGTGCTTTTCCAAGGTGGACAACCTTAATGACATTGACTGTATTATTATTAGTATATTAATTATCATATATATCGCATGTTGTTGAAATTGTTATGTTAGTAATGTTTATAAAACAAGAGACTGTGTTTTATCGGCATATAAATATCCAAGCTGTAGGAGGGGATCTTTATGGCTGATAAAACATAGGCTCGACTTTTATAAACGACTTCTAATCTCCATCCCAATAATTTACCTTTATCTAAAACAATATTACACAAATTCTTATAAAGAACTGATGAATAAAACATCAGTGTCTTAGTTTATAACTCGTATATTTTATTGGGCTATAAAGATCCATGCATGTGACCAATTGGACAAACCTGATTGGACCAATAAATATTGCTCATGAATTATTAATTAATGTGTTTTAGAAATTTAAATTATTATATATAAGCTGAGTTATTTTTTATACTTCAATTAATTTTATTCCTTTCTTTGTAATTTATAGTCTTAGTTAACACACGGCTCGTCTGATAACCAACTTTATCTCTATTGATGACGACTATTATATTGCTGGTTTGCAATACACGTCATGGTACGGCAGTCATCTTGGTTGAACTTCAACAAAAGATTGCTCATTAGTGTGTATTGTTTGTTCAACCAACATGGCTGCCGTGTCTCTTCATCTCTTGATTCTCAAGGGATTGATTGAAAACCAAGAATACTGTGTTTAAATTTTTTCTGATTATTTACTCTCTACATTTGCCCCAAGAGTAGTATAACTCTACTCGTCTAGGGACCTCGCATAGTTCTAAATTCTGATTTAAGATTATTGCACACATCACAGGTAGCCCAAACGTAGAATCAGTGGACCGTGATGTCATTGAATATTCGTTTGACCGTTGGATTTTCGAATGGTCTCAGATCGAATGAGCTCTTAGAAAGACTTCAAAGGATATGAGATTCTCAAAAATATCTTCACAACAGTAGTCTGATAATAAAGAACACCTTGGTGTAGAAATCTGAGCAAGAAATTGTGTTTTTTTTGAGTGGTTTTGAGCGATTCGAAAATTTCACTCGTTTCTAGCATACATATAATTAGGAAAGGTTTGCAACTCCGGCCACCAAATTTGCACGACCACTGTCGCTAAAAAAATTATATCTCCAAAACTACGCAAGCAACAAATACTGCTTTCCCATCACACATTTGCAATGATCTTTACAATGAGCTTTTGTTCAAATTTTTAGGTCCACTATATGCCGAGAAATAATTTTTTGAAGTTGGGCCAGTCGACGAAAAGTTCGCCGTGGCCATCCGCAGTCATCAGCTGTGTTCCTAAACCTTACTGGTCGCTTACAAGAATTCAAATCATAGGGGATCTTAATTTTGCTTCATTAACATACAAGTTCACAACCACAGATCTAGAGTTTATTTATTTATTTATAACAACAATGTGTCAATGCCCATCTAAACCCATACAGCTACATTATTTCAAAAAAAAAACATTAATTGATACTGAATACTGCCGTCTAAATAGTGCATTCCAAGACCGAAATGCATTTTGGGACTCGTGTATTATTGTCTAAAGTAATATAATTAATAATATTTTACTTTATTTTTAGTGTATTCCGTCAGAAACAATATACTAGCTCCAAATGGCGAGCAAATGGTTGTATATTTACTTTTTTTATTTCAAAATAACGAGACCCACAATGCCCTTCGGTCTTGTAATACACTATTCACTATTCAGTTTTCAACATTTTTTTAAATAGCTGTATACAACACTACTAACTTTTTAAAATAGTGCAGCCACAAAATTATTTTCTTTCTTTATTTTTATAACTTTCCAAAATATTTATACAAGTTTGTTACTTTGAAATAAACAAAAACAACATACATGTACTTCACAAATGACCAAAGCAAAGTCTACAAAACTAAGATATTGTGTTATAAACTGCAACGAAATCAAAAATCAAACTGTGCATATGCAACATTCACGAATATATACCATACTTTGATTGATATACTTACTATTCATATAGTCGATTTATTATTGTTATTATTATTACTATTATTATTACTATTAATTAACGATTGTTATTGAACAATCCAAGCGATCATTTTAAATTTTGTAAATAAGGATTTTTATCTATTTTTCTATCTCTTATTTGTAATTTGTTTGGAGGAATAAAGTTATTATTATTATTATTAATTATTACTATTATTATTATTACTATTATTATTATTATTACTATGATAATTATTTAGACAGGCAAAAATATACGACTTACTATTATTATTATTATTATTATTATTATTATTATTATAGTTACAGCAATATGCAGAAATTCTGATCATTTTGACTAAAATACATATATATCAAAAACCTACTTAAAATAATGGGATGGCTACGCTGATATTTTTTTCATAAAGCCTAGTTGGCAGACAACTAGAAAAAAATATCAGCGAAGCCATCCCATAATCTAAAGTAGGTTTTTGATATATATGTATTTTAGTCAAAATGGATCAAAATTTCTGCATATTGCTGTATGACAAAACACTATAATATATATAGAACACACAATATCATGGCGACAATGTACAACCGATTGTATTATTATTATTGAAGAGTAAATAAATACTTGTCTTGCCTCTAAAGTCTTTTGGTATGCTCATTTTATGAGTAGCTGGTTCGAATCCAGCAAGACTTCACTAAGAGACAGGTTCTTATAATTTCTAATTTTAATTTCATTAATAATTAAATCATATATTAGTAGTATCCTATTCGCATCACTCCCTTTCATACCCTGGTTATGCTAAACTGCAGACAACAAAATAATAATGCTATTTATTTAAAAATCAATCACATATATTTTACATAAGAAGTGAAGTTTATAGAATGAGCGGCTGTGTTATATCGGCATACAAAGATCCGAGCACAAGATCTTTAGAGGCGATATAACAGACTCAAATTCGATAAACGACTTCTAAACCTCCATCCAAATTTACCTTGATTTTAACATTTGCATGTATGGGTATGGGTATGGGTATGGGTATAGGAATAGGAATGGGAATGGGAATGGGAATGGGAATGGGAATGGGAATGGGAATGGGAAAATGGAAATGGAAATGGAAATGGAAATGGAAATGGAAATGGAATGGAATGGAAATGGAAATGGAAATGGAAATGGAAATGGAAATGGAAATGGAAATGGAAAAATGGAAATGGAAATGGAAATGGAAATGGAATGGAAATGGAAATGGAAATGGAAATGGAAATGGAAATGGAAATGGAAATGGAAATGGAAATGGAAATGGAAATGGAAATGGAAATGGAAATGGAAATGGAAATGGAAATGGAAATGGAAATGGAAATGGAAATGGAAATGGAAATGGAAATGGAAATGGAAATGGAAATG
Source organism: Actinostola sp. cb2023 (assembly GCA_033675265.1). Classification (NCBI taxonomy): domain Eukaryota; kingdom Metazoa; phylum Cnidaria; class Anthozoa; order Actiniaria; family Actinostolidae; genus Actinostola; species Actinostola sp. cb2023. The sequence goes on along the minus strand of JAUJYZ010001162.1, from coordinate 22,624 downwards.
GAAATGGAAATGGAAATGGAAATGGAAATGGAAATGGAAATGGAAATGGAAATGGAAATGGAAATGGAAATGGAAATGGAAATGGAAATGGAAATGGAAATGGAAATGGAAATGGAAATGGAAATGGATGGGAAATGGAAAATGGAAATGGAAACCTTCCCTTACCGAAAAAACACGCCTGTGAAAATTTCATCGTGTTCCCATGAGACTATCTACTTCAAAAAGCTAACCCTAACCTGGAAACGGCCTACGGTTAGGGTTAGACGCGAATTCATGTATTCTGTTGGATATCAAGAGGCACCTCGACCACTTCTCCTTATGGGATTGCTCTGAAACTTCGTGAGCAAACCGAAAAAACACGCCTGTGAAAATTTCATCGTGTTCCCATGAGACTATCTACTTCAAAAAGCTAACCCTAACCTGGAAACGGCCTACGGTTAGGGTTAGACGCGAAGTCATGTATTCTGTTGGATATCAAGAGGCACCTCGACCACTTCTCCTTATGGGATTGCTCTGAAACTTCGTGAGCAACCTTCCCTTACCGAAAAAAACACGCCTGTGAAAATTTCATCGTCTTCCCATGAGACTATCTACTTCAAAAAGCTAACCCTAACCTGGAAACGGCCTACGGTTAGGGTTAGACGCGAATTCATGTATTCTGTTGGATATCAAGAGGCACCTCGACCACTTCTCCTTATGGGATTGCTCTGAAACTTCGTGAGCAACCTTCCCTTACCGAAAAAACACGGCTGTGAAAATTTCATCGTCTTCCCATGAGACTATCTACTTCAAAAAACTAACCCTAACCTGGAAACGGCCTACGGTTAGGGTTAGACGCGAATTCATTCATATCAAGTCGACCACTTCTGTTGGATATCAATCTGCACTTCGAAAACTAACTGAACCTGGCAACGGAAACGGCCTACGGTTAGGGTTAGACGCGAATTCATGTATTCTGTTGGATATCAACGAGTCACAAGACCACTTCTGAGTGGCAATGGTGTAGCTAGCGAAGAAATGCAACGAGTCACAAGTTTCTATATGTTGTTTCATAAAAAAATAAGATATGTTGAAAAAATTGTTCTGAGTCCAAGCCTTATTACAGAAACTGCACATTGAAAGTCAACCATTCCAGCTATATTATGAAGCATGTGGTGCACTTCGAAAATGTCCACAATGAGCGGTCACGTTAGAGATCTAAAAAAAGCTTGATACCGAGGCTTCCAGGGCATCTGACGAAAAACAAAAACTTAAACAAAAAATGGAGTCGACCTTTTTTAACAAAAGAGGAAAGCATTTCTTTTGTTTTACTCCTGAAAACCTCGTTATCAAGCAGACTGTTTGAGGTCTCGAACGTTCCCATCCAGCACGCGTTGATTACCGCAGGTTAAGGGATATTTCCAAGGTGGAGCTGAATGGTCGATTGAAGTAGCCTAAAAAATATTGAGTAAAACTTTAATTTCATTGTTAATTTTTTTTGCGCCCAAAAATTTGTGACCCTCCCCTAAAGCGTGGGTCCAAAAACATTTGGCCCTCCCCAAATCGAAGCCCAAAAAATCTTAGCCCTCCGCCTAAATTTACCGGCCCTCTCCCAGTAATTAATGACCGCTCTTCTATAAATGCACTTGCATGCTAGTCGTATTAGTTGACAATGGCAGGTGAATCTGTAAAGCCGCATGCATCGACACGAACAAGTTTTCCTTGACAAGGAAAAAATGGCGATGTTTTTGTCGTTTACACGAGCAAGTCTTCCTTGTCAAGGAAAAACTTGTCAAGGAAAATTTGCTCGTGTAGATTCGGCTTAAGTGTATGCCTACACGTTTTAAAACAAGGAAACAGAAGCAGATATGATTCATATTCGGTGAGAGACGTTCCTTAAGATAGTGTCATTTATAGACTCATTAATTATTACCCATACTCCTTTTCGGTCTAGTCGCGTACGCTTGAAGTCGATCGCCGACGTTTTCTGAATTATAGCTGAATGACGGCACAGAATGCGAAGACTGACACAAAAGGAGGGATGAACACGCTGTGACGTTTTTATTGCCAACAAGCAAGTGACCGGCGCAGTCTCAGATAGAATGTACTTGTTTCATATGTGAAACAAAAATACAATAAACTATCATTATAGAGTGATTCCAATAAACCTGGGCACTATTAATTATCGGATGTCAGTGTTTCAGTTAGATGCAAAGGAACAAAAGAAAACAAAAGAGCGAACTACACGTGTCTATAGTGTGTAGTTAGTAATGCCCAGGTTTAGAGTGATGGCACTGTACAGTAACCTTGTATATATTAATAAACTGTAATTCCATTGTTTTCTTTTGTTTTGATTTGACTATTAGTCAATAACTATTAGATTTTGTTTCACGGGTTAAGTGCAATCACTCTATTGGAAACACACTAATTATTATTATAGCGGACCACACACTGATTGGGAGTGTAAATAGATACTAGAGCGCAGTCATTATCGAAACAAAAATAAAATAGTAATACGACCAAACTAGAGTGATTCCAATAAACCTGGGCACTGCTAATTAATTAGCTGTCAGTGTTTATTAGATGCAAAGGAACAAATTAAAAGAAAACAAAAGAGTGAGTGTCTAATAGTGTTAGTTGGTATATAGCTAATTGCATAATCGTTGTCGGGTTGAAATTAATGAAAGCTATGACCACAAGGAATTCTGGGAAATTAAAACTCTCAAATAACACTGTTAAATCATCGACCTTTTTATCCAGACTTGTAGGATCTTAGTTAAATAGCTCATACCTTCAAAACTACGAGAAAATTGAATATATCTGTATGTAATGCGGCTCATGAACTGATTTCCCATCCATCCTTGCGGTCTCAGCTTCTATGATTTATGATTTTCGATTATGCAATTGTTTATTGGAATCACTCTATCAACTAACTAAAGAGAAACTAATTTCACCATAAGAACAATAAAAAGTGGCCCATGAAGAATGATTTTCCGGTACTTGACTATAAATACAAACAATTTTGTTTCACGGATATAATGACTTTGCTCTAACTATATGATATAGTGCATGAGCGCCCGCAATTGCAGAGAAATGTAACATACATATCATATTAATATTTCACGAAAGTTGAAAGCAACTTTCAAGATAACTGTTGACTAACAGCAGATTACCGACTGTGATATCTTGAGAATGCAGTCATACTGAAGGTGTCCATTAAGCTGGGATAAGGGTTTTGAGGTACACCCCTACCCAAAAATACCCTTAGTGCCCCCCCCGGGCTGTTGACTAACAGCAGATTACCGACTGTATTATATTATTGTAATTAATTTGTCTGTCTGTGTATCCCTGCATGCCTGTAAATCAAGGGATATAGCTTCAGGCTACCCGCGAGGAGTGGTACGTGAAACCAGCCATGCACATGATATCGTTGATGTGCGGCGTAACTCGAGCACAGTCACGAAATCACACTTCTTCCATTTGTTTAGTTCTGTGATCATCTCCCTGATTGCTGATCTGTAACTGCTCCCATTCTGTTCAAATGAAGTTTTGAAAAAGAATATTGGCCAATCAACAATAGGGTCATTTACATGTATACGAACAAATATAAGTCGCGTCTTATCGTGACTAAGATAAAACCTAGCTGTTAGCAATAGCTAGTAAAGTAAGACGCCACCTAATTACAGTGGAACCCACTTTCAAAAGGTCCAAGGACTTGAAAAAAAGTTTAATGACAGGAGCATGCACATTAAGATTCCTCTCGAATAATTAATGAGTTTTTGAAGTCGTTTAAAGGCCTCCAATTCGGACTTGACGGGATTTCCTTTTGAAATAAATTGTTCACATACTATATAAGAAACCCTGATTTGACACGCGGTGTAAGTTTATCCACCTCCATGCTGGAATCGAACCAGCTTCCTACAAAGTAGGCAAACCATTTGGAGCTTAATAGGATTGATAATGTGTTAATTATCTGCTGTGAATAAACAGCATCCATTTTGTGGGTGACAACAATATAATGTTTCTCCTTTGTGAAATGAAATATTTTTTGAATGAGAAAATATTTTAATGTTCCTGCGCCACAAGACGGCTGCTGTGAGAACCTTAATTGTATATTACTCTAAATTGTCAGTTGACAGTTAACATTTTAAAGTCTTACCTTAAAAGCTGACATTGCTGAAATTGCCAAAAGTGCTGTCCGGTAATGCAAGAATGTTTGCGCATTCGCATACAAACTCGTCGGCGCTATATAATTTTGAGCACTTTTCAACATCTCATAAATTTTAAATTTCAAAGATTTTTAGAAAAATTTAATTCATTTGGTCATATACGTGCATACACGGTAACTCCTTTAGATGTTGGGCTTTTTTTAGAATTTATCCTTCTCGTGGCAAGTGAGAGAGACTGGGAATGAGGAATAAAAGAGATGAAGGGAGAGGGGGAGAGGTTAGTCTGCAGAGGAGGAGCGCTAGTTATTATACATGTATTCTATATGGTTTGATAATTTTAGATTAAATGAAACGATGATGCATTGAAAACTACTAGCATTAAACCAAATCAAATTACAAACAAAACCTATTGTCACCTTTGATTTTGATTCCTTGGCATATATGTTCTTTATGTGTTCATCGCATCTTCCTTATTTGCAATAAAACTTTCCCCATAGTATGAAGGAACTCTTTGACTAAAAGATTCCAAAAGAATTTTGAAACATACTGTACTGTTTAAATTAGAAATAATTAGGAAACAACACTCAGTCACCATTATAAGTACACGTACACTGTAAGCACAATACTAACCCTACTTTTTGATAACGATATAGTTTCATGTTGCCGTCAACATGACAGGAATGTTGATTGATGGTGCACGGTGGACATTTCATGAAATCCAAATGTTGAAGAACATAACTTGTGTTTACAAAAATTTCCATTCTCGAAATGAACGGTTAAATGTTGAGGCATTGATGCTTGGAGCCTGAAAATACATTTATAAACATGTAAAAATATTGAATCAATTTCAACATTAATTCTAGCATTTAACATATGTGAGTTAGAAAGTGTTGATGAGTGGAGTGTAAATAAAGACTCAGACAGGGTGTTACTAGTCAGGCACTGCACACTGAACTACTGCATGGGAACGCATGTGGAAAGTGACATTTACGATCTATACTAATAGAATTATAATTAATTGCTTGCACAGTATTAAATATATACATTTACAGTTAATGATATATTATTAATTAAAACTGATTAATTACCCTTCCTTTGAGAAATGAGATATCTTCCAAGCCTCTAATAAAAGCACCTTCAGAAGTGCCAGGCATTCGTTTTTGTAAAGCATCCCAGAGAATAAATAGATCTTGATGAAACAAGTAACTTGTGTCATTGGGGCTTCCTGGCCAATATCCACACTGAACAAATGTTGACAAAGAAAAAGATACAACATCTTTTCCACAGCTGTTACATTGATAATAAGGCTTGTTAAAATCAAACCTTCCTGTAAGGGGAAAAGCACATAAATTTACAATTTTAATTATTGCACAATTTATAGTTACCAAATGAATATATACACTTGATTGCATAAAGGTTATAGTATACATTTATACAAATATGTACCTTGCGGTTAGGTTTAGGGTTAGTATATATGCGCTATATAAGCAATTATTATTATTAGTATTAGTATTAGGGAAGACTACAGTAATGAAGTACCTTGGGGTTAGGTTTAGGGTTAGTATATATGCACTATATAAGCAATTATTATTATTAGTATTAGTATTAGGGAAGACTACAGTAATGAAGTACCTTGGGGTTAGGTTTAGGGTTAGTATATATGCGCTATATAAGCAATTATTATTATTAGTATTAGTATTAGGGAAGACTACAGTAATGAAGTACCTTGGGGTTAGGTTTAGGGTTAGTATATATGCGCTATATAAGCAATTATTATTATTAGTATTAGTATTAGTATTAGGGAAGACTACAGTAATGAAGTACCTTGGGGTTAGGCTTAGGGTTAGTATTAGGGGAGACTTTATCTTAGGTTTATTAATAATGTGCAATGCATTACTACCAACGAAATCTTCAAGCCAAAGGTAAGAGGTTCAAGTCCCAGTCAGGTAGAATATTTATTAAAAAATTAATTAATTAGAGAAACAAAATAAATTCAGTCATGCAGAACTCTGGCTCATTGTTTCTCTAATTAATTCTTTTCTACTATTTACTATTTTGTATTTTGTAAATGGACAATGTTTTTGAAAACAGGTGTATATAAATAAAATTAAGATAATATACTAATTGCTGTAAACCTAATATTTATATTTCACATCTATAGTAGAGTTAATGGGCAATTCCACATGAGAGAAGGAAAAAATGCATTTCTCAGAACTTGTAAAACTGAATGAATTTGTTTCAAATCATAGTCTTTAGTGTTCAATGTTTATGAATTTTATAAAATTTTCTTGGTCTGACAGTCAGGGGGGACATCAACACAGTGAGAGCATATGGATATTTTTTGGTTATAATTTGCCCTTAATTAGAGCAATTTGAATTTTCTTAAATAAAAGCAAATAAAACCTACAGCTAGGAGTTGTATGTAAGGTTGGTAAACATATGTGATGGTCTTTCAAAATACATAATCTTGGGAAGACTCCTCAAGCATTAACAATTATTTGGGGGGGTATGAATTTCGTTACAGACGTTACATAGCCAGACTACAAAAATATGATTATTTTTGTATTGCAAGCCAAGCCCAAGTCTTCTGATTGTGGTTTCCCTGGTTCTCTTTTGAAAAGTTATAGGAAACAAAAATATGACAAGAGATTAGGTACAGCTCTTTAAAAAGTTACTGAAATCATGTTACAGACGTTACATTTTTGGTGTTACAGACGTTACACAGATATGATATTGCATAGTAAAAAGTACATGCTTTCTTCACTGTTTTCATAAAGTCACCTAAACCTTGGTACCTTGGTAATTTCATCAACAGAGCACTTTTCAAACCACCATGGAAGGGTTTTTACCACAAACGAAGCTTGACAGGATATATGATCTTCAAAATATAGTTTGATTATAGCCACTTGTCAGTGTCTTTATATTAAATAATTATAAGGTGGAAAATTAACCTATTCAATAAGCTTAAGCATTACAAATGGGTTGACAAGTTGAACAACAATATAAAACATACATTTTCTAGTGTTCATATTATTTTACCTTTAAGTTTCATTGCATAAAAGATCTATATTTCGTACAGTGTAACGTCTGTAACAAAAGCTGTAACGTCTGTAACACCAAACTTTTCTTCATTGCTCAGAGTGAATAGAATAATCCTGGAAAGTTTACTGTTTATAATAAACTTCAAACATATAGCAAGAGCTCCATCACCAATTATGGTTTTAAAGGTTTTTAAATTCACAGAAATTTGTGTTAAAATACAATAACCTGAAAGTATGGGTGATTTTACTGTAACGTCTGTAACGTTATTAAACTCTCTGTATATAAGCAACTTGGGAGACTTGACATAATATATTACCTTATACAACTTCACTCCCCCCTACCTAACAAATCTAGACAAAAGAAAAATCAAAACTCCCTTTGGCCATCAAACTGTACTTAAATAAATTACAAAATCTTGTCTGAAGTGTAACGTCTGTAACGAAGAACTGACCTAATAATAGTACCCTTTTCATTCACTATTATCAGAGTACTATTCTCTTTGACAGTTAAAATTCCCTGATGTCATCTGCCTTACAGAATGAACACGATTCTGGCTTGAGAAAAGATGGGCTTTTACCTGCTCAAGAAACAACATAAAAAAAATAAATGGAGTAACTTACAAATAATAATAGCAACATCACACTGATCACATCACACTGATCACATCACATAATAACAATAATAACTAGGCTACCTAACAGCAGTGAATGCTGACGGTGAATGCAATGTTAGTAGTTGTGGATAAGAGTTGGTGCCGGAGAGCTTAGACTACTGTAGTTTATATGAAATATTTTGTTTTATGCCAATGAGCTTGTGTCACCTGTCACGTGACTTTTTAAATTTTCACTGAAGACAAACGAAAATACCATAACTGGAAAGAGCATACTAAAGTTAGTAAAAGTGGAAAGTTTGAAGGGAAGTAAGTAAATAGGGCAAGAGTTACAGGCATTCAAACGTTGCCTTTTTTGTATGGAAATGTATGTTGGAAGGCAACGTTCCAAGCGAAAAACCCATACAAATCCTTGTCAAAGCGGGAAACTTTGAAAGCCTTTAACTTTTGTCTTATTTGCTTGATTCTTTTAAAATTTTCCACTTTTACTAATTTTAGTATGCTCTTTCAAGTTATGATATTTTCGTCTGCCTTCGGTGAAAATTTAAAAAGTCACGTGACAGGTGACACAAGCCCATTGACAAGTATGCAAATTATTAGGCGAGTCTACCTTTCTTTGTTTTGAATAGTATTTGTCTATTTAAAAAACTGGCCAGCTTATGAATAACTAATGTATTACTTATAATTGAGATTTCAATGCGAATATTCACACTTGAAACTGACACACGGTCAGCCGGCACTAATCAGCTCAATTAATACGGTCATCTTCTGAACTACACAATTCCCACGAAAAGCACAAGATACGTACGGTATCTGATGGGCTTACGAGTCAGGATATACCGGCTAAAGAAACATACACATGTACAAATTAATTAGGGACACAGATTTTGGGCACGACATTTACCGATCAGAAACGCGAAACCTTGAATATTGATGTATATTTGAATCTTGATGTCTATATTTACAGTTTGATGCATTGTATAAATATCGATAACTTGATGTATATATTTACAACTTAATGTATATATCGACAACTTGATATTTTGTCCCTTTTGGTAAAGCATACGAAAGCTTGAATAGGAAAACAACTCGCTTCAGGCTATAGCGTATGTGGGAGTTGGCGCGAAAAGCATGATGGTTCTTGAGAATTGCATGATGGTTATTGGAAACTGCATGCCGGGTAAAAATCGAGATTTTTTCTGCCTATGTGAATGAATTAGAATTGCTTCCTTGCTCGCTCGCTTCAGGCTCGCTCACTGCGTCAGCAATAATAATCATAATAATCACATCACATGCATTAAATTAATGAACATTCTTACATGTGATGACAAGGTCACCATTGTCATTGATGGTATTGGTTGGAGCAATTGCCTGGTAGAATCCATTTACAAAGGCATCCCTATCATGAAATGAATGATGATGTAGAATCTTGTCACAGGCCAAGCAGATTTGCTTTCCATTACAAGAATGGCATCTATATGACTATCTTGCCAACATTACAATGGGTACACACGTCTGATTTTCCCTCCTCCTTAACCACTTCTTGGAAAAGTTGGGTACAGCAGTTATCCCAGTTGTCATTGAGAGCGAACATCCTGTCGTCCCAAGATTGGCAAGAAGGCACATTTGGGAAAGACTCCATCATGTCTTTGCACCTCTTTATGGTGTCTTCTAAACTCTCTTCTGTCCCTATAACAAATTATGAACAGTTTAGCCTTTGTTTTTATATCATTTTATAAGTTTGAATTCAACTACCGGTAATACTTTAAATTTTTTGGGGTTTCCTTGTCAACAGTATACTATTCTACAACACTCGCATTCATGCTCAGTTGAATTAAGGTATGAGGCAAAATATTGACCAGCGGTCTAAGCCTTGGCTTAGAAGTGTCAGGGGAATACGACCCACGCGAATCTGTCGGGAGGGGTAGGGTGGGCCGTTCCTCCGACCACTGTTCCGCTGGAAACTGAGCAAGAAGGGAGTGCTGAACATTGATTTCGTATTTATAGTCATCCCGTAGCGTCATTCACGTGCCTATGCACACCTAGCCACTAATGAAGTACTTATTATACCTTATTTCATATTTGCATGTCATTACAAGTGTTGTGAATAGTACTTTTAATTTATTGCATTGGAGATAGAGCCGTTATAAATCCTCTGGCTGGCTGATATCGATGGACCAACAAATTTGAAAATCCAGACTGCATGGGTACATGTACATGTCATTTTTAGGGGCTGTTGCACATTCCAACCCCACAAATACCTGCTTCACGAAGCCAAACATTCCATTCCCATTGATTGACTAGTCACGAGTCATCTTCCAAATATTGAAAAGTTGACCTTCACTTTGAGGAATAATTATTGAGGACTGTGGGGCAAAAATGGACCTGTTCCAGAGCAAAACTGAAAACTGATATTTGTACAGCCCTTAGTAGTTGTTCCAGAGTCAGATGCTAAAACCATACCGGCTGTCGAGCTGCATGCGCACATCCTCATATTACCCATTTATGGTCCCCAACAGGATTACCTGTCTTGAACAGATCTTCAGTCACCTCAACATCATTGCTTTCTACTGAAACACTCTCTGAATCTAAAATAAGAAAATTTCAATAGCGCATAAGTACAGTAGATACTGACTAATGTGATGGTACCTGAAAACACAACTCAATCCTCAACTTCCTTGCCATTTAGTCATTGAATAGAAAACAGCTTTTACTGTCTCTTTTTCTAAATTTAATATTATAAAACAAAATAGACAATGGCTCTCCATGCTTCTCTAGCATAATAATGCACACTGAGGTCTTAAAAGCTGCAGAATGCACTTGCGTTCTGATTGTACATGTACTGTACATTCAATTAATTCCAGCGTTTTAAGACCTCGGTGTGTATTATTATGCTTTGCAAAATAACTATGATATAACACACGCTCAGATTGGCCCAAGGAAGCATATTCCGCGTGCTCTATGAGAGCACACATAGAGCATGCACCCACAGATATTTAAACATTTTTGAAAACTTGCCTTAAAATCATAATTGTATTTTTTAAAAGAAATATAAAACTTGGCAGCTACATGTATGCTCTATTGAGTTATAGAAGATGACTTTCGATCCGTGCTTCTATACAAAACAAGACACTCATTGAGCGTTCACTCGTGCCCTGGTGCAATTGTGTTCTGAAATGAAGTTCATAATGAAAGACGCATGGGCACCAACATAAACAACAGCGAACTATAGAATTACTTCAGTACGAGTATAGTGCTATCGAAGCCTTTGTAAGCTTAAATATCATTAACAAAAACAAAATGATGGGCGTTATCAGAACCATCTGACCTATGCAACCTCAAGACATACCAAATACGTACTGATTCGAGATCTTTATCTATGATCACCCACAAATACCGTAAATGCTCAATTAAGCGCCCCGCTTCCAATAAGCGCCCCCCCTTGAATAAGCGCCTCCCCCTAGAGGTCTAAACATTTTATAAGCGCCCCCCTTCCAATAAGCGCCCCCTCTTTCCAATAAGCGCCCCCTCTTTCCAATAAGCGCCCCCTCCCCTAAAAGAAATGCAGAAACTACTCTCTTGTATTATTTAACAAAATAAAACTTGCGTTTACCAAGTACTGCACGGTACATGTTTACTATTTTTATTCACTGTATATGTATGTTACAGTACCGTATACCGGCAATAAATAAAACATTGAGTTGAACATCTGAGAAAAGAAATAAGTGCCCTGCTTCCAATAAGCGCCCCCCTCGAATAAGCGCCTCCCCTTAAGTTAGAGGTCTAAAAAAATTTATAAGCGCCCAGGGCGCTAAATCGAGCGTTTACGGTAGTCCGTCCCTGGTCACTCAACTGTCATTGTCATAACGATTGGTATGGCTGGGCTGTGGACCGATATTCAGTATTCCGAGCTATAGACTAGCCTGCGGAGGAGGCTAGTAAAAACGTTAATAGCCCAACTTCACGATACCAGAGCGTCTTGTTTCACTAATATAAATTTAGACGAGAAAAGACTTAGATTTTGTCCCCTTGACCTCCGGTGCTTCCCCTGATTGGTTTATGCTTTGTAATCTTTCTTGTGGCCAGACTTGTTGTCTCCGTCCGGCCTTAGCTCGACGTTGACGACCCAAAAAAATACGGTCTCGAAACCTAGACTTGTGCGCCGGCCTTCGGCCTGGGCACAAGTAAATAATTAATGCACACTCAAGGTCTTGAAAGCTGCTTTCAAGACCTCAGAAGTACATTATTTTTGTATAGCTAGAAGCAAGGAATAACGGGATATAATTATTATAATAATAATAATACTTTAATAATTCTCCCCATGGATCGAAAGTCATCTTCTATTCGATTTATAATATAAAACTAGCTTTAAACAGGCTTTTTGCTTTCTTTTCGCTGCTCCATGCTTCTATTTATCAATAAATTATTAGTCAACGAGCATCAATGAGCCCATTGCGTTATATAACGTTATAATAAGCATGCAGCCCATGGGGAAATTAAGTTAAGCTTAATTAATTTTTTGATTGATATAAACTTAAATTAATAATAATACTTTATTCATTAATATTAATATACATCAATACAATGAAAGGAGATATCAGAGGTTAATTCTATATCGAGGATATCTCCCAACAAAAAAAGATAAACAAATAAAAATAAAGTTAAACGATTTATCGATTGGATTTCCGATCATCGATTACGCCGGGATGCAAATTATAGATGGCCTTAAAATATCTATTGTATTTGATCTTTGTTAAAGTCGATGATGTCTATTTTATTATTTAACCAAAGAGAATTTTGCTCCGGATTGGCGGTACCCGCAGAAGGAACCGGCGTTTGCAATTGCAGATAATTTTCCAAACCGTCCTGTTTAGTAATCCTTGGTGTGAACAAGGTGTATGTAGGGAAGTGCTAGATTACTGATTAAAAATGCAGTTTACATTATTTCTTACCGAAGCCATCGCCAGTACTGGCAGTACCCTGTAGTCGCCTCATTTGGCAAAGAATCAGAGAATCGAGGTTTATGTGAAATTCGTAGTGACATGGGCGTCTGGCTTGAATCCTCTGGCTTTCTTGGGTGGTTTTGTCGGCTTTTAGAAACTCCCTAGCTTGATCCATTAACAGGTTTTCGATCTAATGAGTAATGTTCTTTTACCGCCAGACGCCATTTTGGATATATTGGTTAATCAGCTACTAGTTCCCAGTTTATCCCAGATCGAATATTGCCCTCCAAAACAATGATAATGGTTGATTTGAGGCGATTTGACAATTAATGATAATCATTGTTTTGAGGAAGAGACTGTGTTGGGCAAACCCACAAACTCCGTGAAATGCAGTCGAGATTCTCGTTGCATCCACATAAGTGCCCAGATCCCACACGACCACACATGGCACAGGAACTCCGTCAAGATTAGTTTCGCTGCTCGCCTGGCGGCTCGCAGCAATAACTTTATTTAAACACGGTGGACCCATCAGGATTTTACAAAGAAATATGATAAAATTGTAAATATCCCATTATAGCTAAAGCTATTTTTTCGATAATTAGTGCGAGGAAATGGTATAGTAAGTTTGTACTGATATGCAGTAATTAATACAAATATGGATTCTATATACAAATGCTAACACTATAATAATGTGGTCATTGACAGACAGCTATAGACATGTACCAGCACTAAAAGCATGCAATACTTTGCACTATTTATGTTGCACACTGTTAATAGTTTGTACTCTACTGATATGCAGTAATTAATACAAATATGGATTCAATGAAATAGAGAATTGTGTTTGGTGTATATTATATACAATGTTAATACTGGCCAGATATCAGGAAAGATGTCGAAGCCTCATAGCACACTTGTAGAAGATAAAAGTACATCAGGATGGATCGTATAATTTGATTCAGTAGTTGCCTCAATGCCAATGGCAATGGCATATGGGCCGGATTGGTTTGACGAAGACCAACGAGCTCGATCAGGTAGATACATGTAGGTCAGCGACAGCATCGGGGATACTAACTGTGTCTTTCAAAAGCATTCAAGTACATGCTGTCTCCTTCGGTAAACCGGCTCTGATCGACTGTAGAAGTATAAACTTTTAAGCTTATGTACTTCATTGTGGATACTGGATGTGACTTCATTGTGGATACTGGACGTGACTGAGCACTGACAACTCATAAAAGAACATTGTCTTCCCCTTGAAATGTCACTAAATTGTTCATGACCCTGACGAATGCTTCCAACAATGAATAAAGTTGCATTTGACATAATAGATTTGTAGAAAACAAACACTTTCCTGGCTTGAATCAGCGAAAAATAAACGATACTCCAACCAGTATAAATATAATCGATTGAACGTGTTGTGAGTGTGCGCTGATCAAAAGTACCGTGGCTCACAAAATCATCTCCACAAATAAACACACAAACTCCGTGAAATGCAGTCTCGACTCTCGCCGCATCCACATAAGTGCCCAGATCCTACACGACCACACATGACACAGGAACTCCGTCACGATTAGTTTCGCTGCTCGCCTGGAGGCTCGCAGCAATAATTATAAATAGCTTCAGAAACAATGGTTGAGCTGCCTGTGATGAAACACGGCTGTCACCCAATCAGAGCGCGCATACTTTTTAAATTATTTTATAATGCGCATTGTGTTGTCAACAAAACGAAAAATTAATCAGTTTGTGATTGTTTGTGTCGTCAATTATAGTTTCATTGCGCATTGTGTTGTCAACAAAACGATAATTTATTCAGTTTGTGATTATTTCTGTCGTCAATTATAGTTTCATTGCGCATTGTGTTGTCAACAAAACGAGAATTTATTCAGTAATTGATCTATTTTTGTTTAATCCATATTGGTTTGTCAATGCCACCCCACCCTACCCCCTGCCAAAAGGTGTTATTGAAAGAGATTATGAAAGAAAAATGAATGGAAATTGTTAGCGAAACTTAGTATTAAAAAAATGATGCAAGACACATTATTCCAATATTTCTATGGATCCACAAATAAGTTTTGATTGTCTAAGCAACTAACCCACAAGTTATCGGGATAAAAGGCTTGGTCGGATGTGACGAAATTAACGGGCACAAATCATCAAAAAGAGGTATAGTTTACTACCCTCCCACATTTACTAGATCGTACCGGAAATGACGGCAGAGTCTCACCTAATATGTCTATCCATACCATATTTGGTGTGTTGGAATGTGGGGTTGAACTTCCTTCGGATGTGTGTGTTGATGAATAACTCGAGAAATTTTGAAGAAGGACATTGTATTATCGACTACATGAGCAGATCGTAGAGAAACGAGCTGAAGCCTCCACAAGGTAAGAATCTTGCTGTATATCGTTTACTGTTGACGTTTGAAAGCAATCTGACGGCTAATTGATTGGATTTCATTCATATATTTCACGTGAAATTAACTTACTTCATTGATCTTATCACTTTCTGTATGTATGGGGCGTGCATGTTTACAAATAGCAAAGCTGTAGGTTCCTCAAACTCAGCATTGGTCTTATAGTTTCACAATTCATGAAATACGCTGTAAAGATTGAGTGATTTTCTGAATAATCTATTTGATGAAGAACGCTTATCAGTCGACACAGATGTTGAGTTGATTTCAAAAGGACAGCAAATAGAATTTGCTCAACTCTAGATTCTAGTCTAGTCTGAATTAGTCATTATGAATATACTGATTTTAAGCGAATAGCTCATTATTTATAGTTCCAAGAATACTTTAAACATTCGTGCTTTAGTTGAGAAATTCGATTCATTGAAATCAATTTTAAAAGGTCAAATGGAGTGTTGTTCTTTATTTGGACATGCTTTTAATTCATCACAAATATGATAAGCTTAGACATGCATGGTTGTGATTGCTTATCACAGTTCTAATTGTAGCAATATTAAGCTTATCTTGAAACTTGTCTTGTGACTTTGGAAAGGGGATTATTAGGAGATGGATGTTTTGTCTAGATTTGCTTGTTAGATAAACATGAATATCTATAAACTCTAAGACATGTTCAGCGTTTATTAAATTTGTGCGTGTGTGTATATTTTAAAATGATAATACTGTTACAGTGTGTATCAATATTATGAAAGCTTTTGTTTTGTTGTTGTTGTTTGTGCTTCCCATTCAGTATATTTGCCTCATATTATTCCTTAAAAAAATCCTTAAAAAGCTGGACATACACATTGCATACAGAACATTAAAAAGGTTTTACCTGTATTAAAGATGTACAGTTTGTACCTAGCTTTACATGATGACTGTTGTACCGAATTATAATTAACATGCATCTGTATAAGTATACAACTTACATGACTGTATAATATATGTTTACAGAATGAGTGGTCACTGATCTGTATCCGCAGATACTCAGTGATCGAGTACTTGTTTCTACAGATCCAATACAGAACACACACAAATTCTGTAAACGACTTCTATAAAACTCCATCCCAATTTACATTTACATATATATGTATCTAAAAACAAATTATACAGCATGTGACTGATTAGACAAATTAAAATATACAATATAATATTATATTATATACAGTCATTCTCAAAAAGGTTGTCCAGATGAAAAGACTACAATACTACAATAAAGTCACGTGATCATTATATGCTTTCAATTTCTGCGTGCAGAACTGCGAGTTGATATACCAGCGCATTTACATTGTACATGTACATTAATCTCACAATATGCCATGTACTTTTGCATCTCAAATTGAAATTCCACGCGAGGAAGTTGATTACATAATGAATCACGTGACTTTATTGTAGTATTGTAGTGTTTTCATCTGGACAACCTTTTTGAGAATGACTGTATGATGATCATATTCATGAGAATATATTGCATTGACAGTCAATTAATTCACTTGACAGAATTGCATGCTTGTTTGCGTAACGTAGGTGTACATTGTACATGTGACATCATACATTTGTACATTGTATATACTACATGTACGTAGCAGCCATGTTGGGTGCCCATGCATGCAAGAACAAAGTGTTCCTTATTAGTATCTATAGGTTAATACTCCAGTTTCGAGTTGTTTAGCACCGCTGTACTCCTTGACAAAAGATGGTTGTTTGCAAACTTGTTTAAGCCTAGAGTCAGTGTAAATTATATCAATGAGATAATGCGAACAAATGTTGTTGACATTGGACGATATAGAACACTTTCTCGTTATTATTTGTGAATAATTTACACTGACTCGAGGCTTAAACCCTGTATACATGTATATTATATATGCATCTGCTGTCTAACTTTACAGCAGTATATATCTACGAACTCAAAGGGGACTATAATTAGAACTGTTGTTTTTGCTACCACTCCAGGGATTTATCTGCAGGATCATTATAATTAATCAGAAATTTAATTTAGGAAATAAGTTCTCAATCTACTGTACTGTATTGCAAACATGTGATATAAGATATTTTGTTTTAGATTGAACTTTACAATATGAAGACCATTCTCTTTATTGGAGCTGTAATTACCATTGTTCACCTTCCTTTTTCAACACAGAGTCCCGGTAAGTATAATGAGAGGTGCCCGGTTCAATTCTTCATGACCTCACATCCTTGTTTCGACTTCCCTCTAAATTGTGTACAATAGGTACACATGTAGCTCAGTGCAGCTTTAAATGACTGCTGTATTTAGTGCGCAAGCACTTACAAATTATATTGTATGGGTACGGTCATGCTTATTAGAGAAGATGTGCTACAATGTAATTCACTCTCCCTGTTCAAGTGAGGTCTAAAGACCTACATTGTACATTGTATGCACTGTCACTGGAATGACATGCATCCATGCTATTGTGTCTGTGCTTGATCATTATACAGTAACCCATGGAGGCAATGTACATGTACATGTACCTCGATATTTCCATGCATGTACATAATGTACTTTGTGTACATGCATGTACATGTACATACAGTCATGTATCCCTCAAGATTGTATAATGTGCCATCAAAGCAGTCAAACAAGTCCCTCTGCATCTCTGTAAATCCAGAATAATCCAGCCTGGCTTAGTAATTTAATCTGGATTAGTCTGCCACCCATCCTTTCCTTTGCCTTTAACTTTTGGTACAAGGTCACTTGTTGCAATTGGACTATTATTAGAAAGGTATCACTCCTCAATGATATCAGCAGATATCATTCAATTTTCATCTGTGCATTACAAAATAAATCATGATACATGTATGTATATGTACTGTACTTTATTATTCCACTCGTGCATCATTTTACCATATAAGGGCAAGAGAACACGCAAAATATGCCAGCGTATTACACAGTACACTCAGTACATGTAGCTCGCACGCGCATGGAAAACATAGCAAAAATGGCTCAAAAACTTCAGGAAACACAGAAACAAAATCAATTGTGGAATAATAAACCCGTTATTTGATGGTGTGACAGATAATACATCCGGGCATTTTACTCATTGCTCATATTTTTACTTGCCCTCGGGCTCAGAAAAATACTACGCAACTCATAAAATATCCATGCATATTATCTGTCAAACCATCAAATAAGCTGTATACAATACCAGAAAACTGTATCATGGTTAATAATTGTACAGCTGTACAATCTATTGAGTGATGTACATTACCAGAAAACTGTATCATGGTTAATAATTGTACAGCTGTACAATCTATTGAGTGATGTACATTACCAGAAAACTGTATCATGGTTAATAATTGTACTGTACAATCTATTGAGTGATGTACATTACCAGAAAACTGTATATCATGGTTAATAATTGTACTGTACAATCTATTGAGTGATGTACATTACCAGAAAACTGTATCATGGTTAATAATTGTACTGTACAATCTATTGAGTGATGTACATTACCAGAAAACTGTATCATGGTTAATAATTGTACTGTACAATCTATTGAGTGATGTACATTACCAGAAAACTGTATCATGGTTAATAATTGTACTGTACAATATCTATTGAGTGATGTACATTACCAGAAAACTGTATATCATGGTTAATAATTGTACTGTACAATCTATTGAGTGATGTACATTACCAGAAAACTGTATCATGGTTAATAATTGTACTGTACAATGTATTGAGTGATGTACATTACCAGAAAACTGTATCATGGTTAATAATTGTACTGTACAATCTATTGAGTGATGTACATTACCAGAAAACTGTATCATGGTTAATAATTGTACTGTACAATCTATTGAGTGATGTACATTACCAGAAAACTGTATCATGGTTAATAATTGTACTGTACAATCTATTAAGTGATGCACATTACCAGAAAACTGTATCATGGTTAATAATTGTACTGTACAATCTATTGAGTGATGTACATTACCAGAAAACTGTATCATGGTTAATAATTGTACTGTACAATCTATATTGAGTGATGTACATTACCAGAAAACTGTATCATGGTTAATAATTGTACTGTACAATCTATTGAGTGATGCACATTACCAGAAAACTGTATCATGGTTAATAATTGTACTGTACAATCTATTGACGTATTATCTTTAAACTATTTCATTTCCACAGGTTGTCATACTCAAGAGACATGTAAACAATGTATAAGTAAAGCAGAATGCGCCTGGTGTTCAGAAGAGGTAAATACTGTCATTGATAGAGTTGTTTGTGCAGGAGTGGAAACCTACATGTATGAGACTGCACTGAGTAATTACCA
Organism: Actinostola sp. cb2023; assembly: GCA_033675265.1. NCBI lineage: Eukaryota > Metazoa > Cnidaria > Anthozoa > Actiniaria > Actinostolidae > Actinostola > Actinostola sp. cb2023. The sequence continues at coordinate 3,143 of JAUJYZ010001162.1, read as the reverse complement.
TACATGTACAATGTACATACATGTATATTGTATAAACAGGATACAATTGTATGGCACGGTATAAAATACATATGTAGTTAAGAGAAACATTACGGTACAATTATGGCATGGTACTATAATCGTATTGAACTGACTTAATTCCTACTCATATAGAAACTATATACATTTGTATTCTCTATTACATTATGAAACAATGAATAATTGTTCAAAATTCATGTATATTTTTCCAAAATGCAAATCATGAGAATTATGATATTTTAATATTTGAACACCAATCGACTGTTAATAATGATTTTCTTTACTTGTAGAACTTTAAGCTGAAAGCAGAATCAAGATGTGACACACCAGCAAACTTAAAGAAATTAGGATGTCCAAAATCCAATATTTCCAACCCATCCAGTACGATTAAGAAGACACAGGTAATATACCTTAAATGCCTCCCAAATCACAATTTGATTATCTAGGGTTTTTTGTATGAGTATAAAGAGGGGACAAGTTTGGATAGATGATACAACTCTATGTTTATAAGCAGATCAAGGAACTGACAAACCAGGTTGATTATCTAGGGTTTTTTGTATGAGTATAAAGAGGGGACAAGTTTGGATAGATGATACAACTCTATGTTTAAGCAGATCAAGGAACTGACAAACCAGGTTGATTATCTAGGGTTTTTTGTATGAGTATAAAGAGGGGACAAGTTTGGATAGATGATACAACTCTATGTTTATAAGCAGATCAAGGAACTGACAAACCAGGTTGATTATCTAGTTTTTTTTGTATGAGTATAGACCCTATGCAATACTCGATTTCTGTACTTTGCATAAATTTGCAAAAACTGAAAGAATAACGAGTTAAGTAAAGGTAAAGTAATAGATTGAAAGACCATCGACAGTTTAGTATTTACCCCCAAAAGTGCATTAATAAAAATGAAACCATCATCAAGTAATAAGCGTTTGAAAGGTGCAAAATACATGGAAACGAGGCATCTAGGGCCAAAGTCCGGTTTCTGGTACAAATCTATGTAATTTCAAATCACTATAACTTTTCAAGATTGCATAGTACAGCCCTAAAATTTGGTATGTTCATTATTGAAAACCCTCTCTTCAAAGAGATGGTCAGATATTGCTGTAATATCTTCCCAATAACAAAGGAAATCAGATTTTACGATTCTACCAGTATTGCATAGGGTCTATAAAGAGGGGACAAGTTTGGATAGATGATACAACTCTATGTTTATAAGCAGATCAAGGAACTGACAAACCAGGGGCAGGTTATTCGAAGGGCGATTAGTGCTAATCCTGGATTAGCGTCAATAGTTTTCTTAAGATTTAATCCTGGATTAGCGGTAATCACTTTTCGATCAACCGGGCCCAGGTTGCTAAAATAGGAGGAATCATATTGTAGCAATTAACAGCTCAAACTACATTAAAATAGTTACATTGTTAATTTTTTGTTTACAGGATATAGGCGTCGGCCCGACAGTACAAGTTTCACCCCAAAAAGTAACACTCAAATTAAGACCAGGTAAATGTGTGGTTTGGCGGCTGCCATCTTGGCGTACCACGTGGGAACCCCAATACACTTATCTCTAAAACATGTTTAAAAACCAGCTGGCCCTGGTTGCACGTAAAGGTGAATAGCGCTATCCACTAGATAAGTCCTATATCCAGGCTGTACTAAACAGCGAAACACCGAAACGAAGGCTTGGGCTTCCTTGGTTTCGTTTCTGGTTTCGCTTCGGTGTTTCGCTGTTTAGTACAGCCCGATAAGTCCTATCCAATGGATACAATTTATTGGATAACTGCACCAATTTTATCCATTGGATAAGACTTGTATCCGGTGGATAGTGCTATTCACCTTTCGTGCAACCAGGGCCTGATGTATAGATTTTGGCATTTCGTAACAACCACCCCTCCCAGCCCACTGACAATGCCCAATGCCTCCCAAAGAACAATGTAACCTGAGCCCCACAATATTTCCAACTCCCTTCCCCCTCCCCCAAGTGTATTACATGTAAATGACAGCCCCCATACATGGGTGTACATTGTACAATGTATATCTGTTTTTTTCATCCCTAAGGCATTCCAGCAACAATACCCCTTGTTGTCCACTCTGCTGAAAACTATCCTGTGGATCTGTATTACCTTATGGATATGTCATGGTCCATGGCAAATGATTTAAGCAACTTAAAGAAACTTGCAGGGAAAATAGGTAAGATTATATTTACTCTTCTCAGTAAACCATACGTGACACCCATTGTTTTTCTTGCCTGACTGTAGTTGATTCAAAACCGTCACATCATCAAATTGTGTATGTACCACGTGATGTAGTCTTACGTACAATGTACCTATAAACTACTGTGGCTATAAGGCCCCGTTTACATGGTACCAGATGAATTTTTAACCGTTCAAAGAGTTGTACGTTTAGGCGTTCCATTCACACGGAACTGTGCTATCTGGACAAAAATTATATGCAAAATTTTCTCCGATTATAAAATAATAATAATGATGAAAGAGACGGTTCCGTGTTTTAAACAGTGTGTACTGTAGTATTATGGGTTTCCTGAGTAGCGTCACGTGATCAACTATGTGCATTAAAGTAATTAAGCCATCTTGTTTGTACCTGTCTGTACTTGGTTCTCGAATTACTGTATTCTAACTGACTCTTGACAGCAAGAAATTCATTAAAGTGGGATTCATGATCCTTTTATTTTTGATAACAGAGGGATAGCATAAAGAGTCACAATAATGTTTCTTATAATATTTCAGCTGCAATCATGCAGAACATCACAAAGAACTACCAACTAGGTTTTGGGTCATTTGTGGACAAGACTGTTTCTCCATATACGCGAATAGAGTAAGTATGCTTGCATGTCATAGCTGGTTTTCCATAAAACGTTAGCTCAAATGTAACAAAACTGTTTCAATTAATAGGTTAAAGAAACCTTGCAAAGATAGTCAAACCTGCGTGAAAACCTATGGATTCAAACACATCCTACAGCTTATCAAAAATAGTACCAAATTTCAGGTAGGTTTTGCTACAGGTGTACATGTTATAAATTTATTGAAGATGGTTTTGAGTTGTCTGTACTCTTATTGACACACACTTGACATCATAAAATGTTCAAAACTCAAGTGGAATCA
>JAUJYZ010000157.1:105000-270988 GCA_033675265.1 Actinostola sp. cb2023 | reverse complement strand
CCAAGTTGATTGCTTTATATATGCAGGTCAAGTTGGCTTCTATAAGCACAAATGTCTTTAGAAAGAATTACAAGTTACACTGATTGAGTAACTTTTAAAAAGCCAAAACTATTGTACAATCAATAACACTGGTTTAGTTGTCAAGATTTGTCTTTCTATGGAATAGAATTGCGTCAAGGAATTTACGATGTTTTCATTTCTGATAACGCTGACTCATGAACTATGCATTAATACTCAACCGCTCTTCATTTTATAGCTTTGTAGCTTTATTGTCTTAATTGTTCAAAACACCGAGAAATACTCAAATGTTCTCGCAACACTGTCGAAGCTGCTAAGCGACGTACTATTACTTCTCGATATCATCGTTAAATAAGCAACTTGTAATGCAGTAAACATAGAAATAATTTTCATGTAACTTGCATTTTCCAAGAAATTCATGTTATGAGGGGATTCCCCGCTCCAATTGCTCTGTATATCATTATGACGTTACGGTTTGTCTAGGAGGGTGACAGAGTAGTTATTTGGATAAAGATCAGTCTAAGGCATTTATAATTAGTTGAAATGGGAATATTTAATGTAAGGGATTAATAATAATTATAATAAATACATATTTTACCAGGGTAGGCTCTTCAGCATAAGCTGTTATCAAAGAGCGCACTGGAGAACTCAATAAAACACTAAGGAAACTTAATGATAAAAACTATAAAATATGTATGTGAAATTCAATTCAGTCCCGTTTTTTTTCTTTCTGGTCGGCTCCATTCATGTCTGCTGGTGGTTGGTTGCGCCTTGCTCGATGGGAGATTCCCCGAACTTGAAAGAAAACATCTTGAATATCAAAATAATCCGGCATCAATTTAAAAGTTCCCTTTCCTTTCTTTTCCTTTGAAAAGCGTCTGTGAAATACAGTACTGAGAAATTATAAGATTTCTTATAACATAGCTACAATATAACGCGCGCTCTGATTGGCTGGTTATCTATGAACAAGAAATGGATATACCATAGAGATATTTCATGGAAATCACGTCAACATCCAAAAACAAAGATTTTCGCTGATGTTTTCGTACCTACTATAAGACGAAAATGGATGACTTTGCTTTATTTAGCATTGAACACGGAGACCTAAGCTTACCGACTTTCTCAGCGGTTAAAACTCATTGTTAACGAACCCGACATAAGCGAAAATGCCGAACTAGAAAGTATCAAAACAACACGCTTTGCATCCCGGTTTCGCATAAGCTTACTTGTCGGAGGACGATTTACAGCAACTTTTGATGGATAAGCAGTCAAAAAGGACAAAGAAAATGATAAACTGGCCGTGTTTCAATATTTAAAGGTAAGTAACATAATGTTTAAACGACGAAGAAAAAAGAAGAAAACTATGTAATCCTAATTATTTGAAAACAAATGATCGTACAGCAACAGATAATTGTATTTCGGTAGCAAAATTTTACAAATTCAAGTCCAAGTAAGCTCATGCTTTACTTGTCACAACTTGTGTGAGAAACTGACTGAATACCTTTTCCATCACTTTGTTTAGCCTGGTGTATAAAAGAGACAATTTGTCCAAACTCCACTTGCTTGAAAGAATGACAAACTCGATTCCCACCTTGACTGGCTGAAGCCGCGATTTTACGCCAAAGCGAGGAAAACAGACGAGGGAATGTACAGCAAAAAGACACTACTTCAGTACAGATAACTTATACCGAATCGTCACACCATGGCGATATCTGGGCACCGAAATGAGCAAAGCTTGGCTCATTATAACACACGTCCATCGTCAATACAACTTCACCACTGCAGCGAAATCTTGTCACGAAGCCTCGACTGAGCAAAGTTCTTCTACACTACATGTACAGCAGTTGCTTTGGCTCAACCGTCCTTTCAAGTAATAGCAGCAGTACAGCAAAACAATGTCAGTCATCTTAGTGAGGGTCAGATGAAGCCTCCAATCCACTTTGATTCCCTTTTCAACAACTACACTATCCAGAACGTCCAAGTTGTAGTTTCGTCGAACGCTCGTAATCGATGTGTTTTTAAACTTCAACTGAAGTTCTTTGAAAATTCATCTCCAGAACGTGCCAAAATGAAAAACTGTGTTTTTTGTAATGTTTAGATAAATCTATTTTGTAAATTTTCCACGGAAAATGTGTAGTTTTGAGAAAATAGAGCACTTTGAGCGACATTTGCTGGTGTAAAGTCGTTTTGAACACTTTGAATGAATTGAGAAATACGTGCGCAGGTTTAGAAGAATTTGCAGTTGATCAGAAGTATTGATAACAATAAATCTGTTTTTGACCGGTAAAATCCTTGTCTTTTATGTTTAGTTGTGTGTATATGTAGACCACTTTTAGCGGCTTTTACTTGTGTATTAAAAGTTGTCTTCAGATATTGAACAATTTGAAAGAATTGAGATATATTCGTGCGCCAGTGTGAAGAATTTGTCAGTTGATCAGAATTATTGATAACAATAAATCAGTTTTTGACGCGTAAAAGCCATGGCTATGTTATAAAAGCAATGGTCAATGCTTAGCTGTGCGTATATCCAGTTCTGGATGCACTTGGTCGGCTGCTAAGCACTCAAGAAGCTAGAGTCGCACTCGGCTGCGCCTCGTGCGACTCTTACGCTTCTCTCGTGCTTAGCAGCCTCCCGCGTGCATCCAGAACTGGATATACGCACGCTAAGCATTGACCATTCCTTTAAACTACAGAAACCAGACATGAACACGTACCACGGGTAAAGTGATTACGGTGCACTTTCTACCGAACCATGTCAAGACAAAGTGCAACTAAATGATTGGTTATATTTTAAGTTAATGACATCATTATCAAGGGAATTTTCCCTTAAAAGTGCTGAGTTGCAAAAGCCTACGAAGATATCTTCGCGTTGCCAGTAAAACTGATTCATACAGCCACTGCAACTGTTTGTGACTACAAAGTAAGACATTCTAGTACAAAAAATGGGCTCATTTCCAGAGCAAACTGTTTTTAATCCTGCTGCCAGCCAACTGGTTGATAGAGACGAAGCAAACCAGAGGATATCAACAAGAGAATCCTTCTCCAGTAATGATGTGGAATTCAATCCATCCAAATGCCAACTCAGTTCATCTGTAGGAAAAACAACTACTCTACGAGGACCTAGTACTACTACACTTGAACAATCTCGCGAATTTGAAGATATGGAATTCATCCCTTCAACTTGCAGTCTGGAACGAAAAACCGCCACACCAATTAAGAGAGAGATTCGAGAACCAAGTACAACAGAGACATTTGGTTTTGACAAGACCATGGGAAAACTGAAGAAGGAACAAAACCACTGCCACAACAGGCCGGCTACTAAAGCGACCAAAAATCCAGTTATGGTCGACATGAATAGAAGAGGAACTGGAGGATTCTTCTAAACGACAATGACGAACAACTCATTTTCTATTTCAGACCTCGTAGGATTAACTGTCTTCATGTTCAAAGTATTGTCATATTAATGTGATGGGAAAACATCGAGGCAAGCTGAAAAGGCACATTCAGGAATCTGCTTGCTAATGACACTGTCAGACTGCATATTACTGTATGGATAATAACAACACAAAATATCAGTACAAGATAGGAAAGATGGCAAGGTTGATTGCTTTATATATGCAGGTCAAGTTGGCTTCTAGAAGCACAAATGACTTTAGAAATAACTACAAGTTACACTGATTGAGTAGTTTTTAAAAAAGCCAAAGCTATTGTACGTCAATCAATAACACTGGTTGAGTTGTCAAGATTTGACTGAATGGAATAGAATTTCGTCAAGGAATTTACGGTGTTTTCATTTCTGACTGATAACGCTGACTCATGAACTATGCCTCAACCGCTCTTCATTGTATAGCTTTGTAGCTTTATTGTCTTAATTCAGTTTTCAAAACACAGAGAAGTTACTCAAATGTTCTCGCAACACTGTCGAAGCTAAGCAACGTATTACCTCTCGATATCATCGTTAAATAAGCAACTTGTAGTGCAATAAACATATATAGGCATTTTCATGTAACTTGCATTTTTCCAAGAAATTGATGTTGTGAGGGGATTCCCCATTCCAATTGCTCTGTATATCATTATGACGTTACGGTTTGTCTAGGATGGGAACAGAGTCGTTATTTGAATAAAGATCAGTCTAAGTCATTTAGTTGAAATGTAAATATTTAATATAAGGGATTATTAATAATAATAATAAATACATATTTTACCAGGATAGGCTCGCCAGAAGAACTATATAAAACATCAAGCTTAACATAACTAACGAAACTTAATAAAAACTATAAAATATTAATGTGAAATTAAGTTCCGTTATTTATTTTTATTTTTTTTTTTTTTGACGGCTCCATTCATGTCTGCTGGTTGTTGGTTGTGCCTTGCTCGATGGGGAATTCCCCAAACTTGAAAGAAAACTTCTTGAAAATCAAACTGAAAAGCGTCTGTGACATACAGTACTGAGAAATTATATATATATAAGATTTCACCTACAGAAACCAGACACTGTACACGTACCACGGGTAAAGTGATTACGGTGCACTTTCTACCGAACTCAAGACAAATTGCAACTAAGTAATTGGTTCTCTTTTCAGTTAATGACATCGGTGATCAAGGGAATTTTCCCTTAAAATTGCTGAGTTGCCAAAGCCTACGAAGATATCTTCGCGTTGCCAGTAAAACTGATTCATACAGCTACTGCAACTGTTTGTGGCTACAAAGTAAGACATTCTAGTGCTAATAATAGGTTCATATCCAGAGCAAACTGTTTTTTAATCCTGCTGCCAGCCAACTGGTTGATAGAGACGAAGCAAACCAGAGGATATCAACAAGAGAATCCTTCTCCAGTGATGATGTGGAATTCAATCCATCCAAAAGCCAACTCAGTTCATCTGTAGAAAAAAACAACTACTCTACGAGGACCTAGTACTACTACACTTGAACAATCTCTTGAATTTATCCCTTCAACTTGCAGTCTGGAACGAAAAACCGCCACACAACTTAAGAGAGAGATTCGAGAACCAAGTGCAACAGAGACATTTGGTTTTGGCAAGACGATGGAAAAACTGAAGAAGGAACAAAACCACTGCCACAACAGGCCGGCTACTAAAGCGACCGAAAATCCAGTTATGGTCGACATGAATAGAAGAGGAACTGGAGGATTCTTCTAAACGACAATGACGAACAACTCATTTTCCAAGCGGGAAAGGACTCACGAGTGACACATTCAGGAAACTGCTATAGCTCATGACACTGTCAGACTGCATAGAGTATACTACTGAGATAATAACAACACAAAATATCAGTACAAGATAGGAAAGATGGCCAGGTTGATTGCTTTATATATGCAGGTCAAGTTGGCTTCTCTCAGCACAAATGTCTTTTGAAAGAATTACAAGTTACACTGATTGAGTAACTTTTAAAAAGCCAAAACTATTGTACAATCAATAACACCGGGTTAGTTGTCAAGATTTGTCTTTCCAGTATAATTGCGTCAAGGAATTTACGGTGTTTTCATTGCTGATAACGCTTTCTCATGAACTATGCATCTGTACTCAACCGCTCTTCATTTTATTAGCTTTGTAGCTTTATTGCCTTAATTGCCTGTTCAAAACACAGAGAAAATACTCAAATGTTCTCGCCACACTGTCGAAGCTAAGCGACGTATAACTTCTCGATATCATCGTTAAATAAGCGACTTGTAGCGCAGTAAACATTGTAGGCATTTTCATGCAACTTGCATTTTTCCAAGAAATTCATTGTCATTGTCATTGTCATTGTCATAACGTGCATTGAACGTATGATCAAAAAACAGGGTCAAGTATCGGAGATTGTCATGGAAGAATGACTCTATAGTCTCTTCTCTTCGTCTGTCAATTTTGAGATAGCTGTGGCTTTGGCATGTTCTACCAATGGTGTGTGTTGGTGAACAAAGATAGAGATCTACGAATCGTCGAGTTAAATCTAAATTTATACGAGAATACACTTAGATTTTTGCCCCTTGACCTCCGGTGCTTCCTGATTGGTTTGTGCTTTGTAATCTCTATTGTGGCCAGACTTGTTGTCTCCGTCTGCCGTATCGCGACGGTGACCAACAACAAAAAATACGGTCTCGAATCCTAGACTCGTGCGCCGGCCACGAGTAATAAAGATCAGTCTAAGGCATTTAGTTGAAATGTGAATATTTAATGTAAGGGATTTTAATAATACTAATAAATACATATTTTACCAGGATAGGCTCGTCAGAAGAACTATATAAAACATCAAGCTTAACATAACTAACGAAACTTAATAAAAAACTATAGAATATTAATGTGAAATTCAGTTCCGTTATTTATTTTATTTTTCATTTTGACGGCGGCTCCATTCATGTCTGCTGGTTGTTGGTTGTGCCTTGCTCGATGGGGGATTCCCCGAACTTGAAAGAAAACATCTTGAAAATCAAAATAATCGATCATCAATTTAAAAGTTCGCTTTCCTTTCTTTTCCTTGAAAAGCGTCTGTGTAATACAGTACTGAGAAATTATAAGATTTCAACTACAGAAACCAGACACGAACACGTACCACGGGTATAAAGTGATTACGGTGCACTTTCTACCGAACTCAAGACAAAGTGCAACTAAATGATTGGTTCTCTTTTCAGTTAATGACATCATTATCAAGGGAATTTTCCCCTTAAAAGTGCTGAGTTGCAAAAGCCTACGAAGATATCTTCGCGTTGCCAGAAAAACTGATTCATACAGCTACTACAACTACTTGTGGCTACAAAATTACGGACATTTTACTCCCGCGATATTATGTCCAGCGGTCTACTGGCAGTCCGAAATTCTCCTCGAATTTATATCAAAATAAATCAATTTATCAAAACCAAACTACTCTAAGTTTGTTTAGAAATACCAAGCGCTTGTGTTGTGGTTGATAGATTTAATATTGAAGAGCTTGCTTACGCTCGGCACAGAGTACGAACGACTCACTCTTGGCACTTTTAGGAGCCTTCACCTTCTTTGAACAGCAGTATCACACATAAAACTACCAGGCTACTAAGTTCTTGTAAAATGGCCGAACCAAACGGCGAAAATTGCTATATTTTGGATGATTTCTTGGTGATTTCAGGACATTCAACAGCTCAGATGTTTGCTCAAGGCCTCCGAGAAATAGTGCTTTTTCACTTGTGGTTTGCGGCCTTTTATATCATCGAAATCATATCATTTTGACAGATTTAGACTTACTGTGAGTTGAGGCAATGTTTGAGATGTCGGCACCGATGGATCCATGCAATCATCGAAAGTTTAAAGCTCGGAAAGTTATGCAGGTAAAACTTTTTCGCTCGAATTAAGGAGCATGTATTGTCAATATTCGTTGTTGTTTTGGATCCATTTTGCGGCCAGTAGAATGAATGAAACGATACAAACATGTTCACATAATATGTTATAAAGACTATATTTTACATCTGGAGGTCGGCACCTAAAATTCGAAGCAGTATAAATGTCAAAATTTCAAATTATGTTTGAAGTCCCATACATTTCTTTGTGTTGTTGAGCGGCCATTTTGAAATGTCGATCGTACTGAAAACTAATACCGTGACGTCAGATGTCCGTAATTTCTGGTAATAGTTCTAGTGCTAATAATGGGTTCATATCCAGAGCAAACTATTTTTAATCCTGCTGCCAGCCAACTGGTTGATAGAGACGCAGCAAACCAGAGGATATCAACAAGAGAATCCTGCAGTGATGATATGGAATTCAATCCATCCAAAAGCCAACTCAGTTCATGGGTAGGAAATACAACTACTCTACGAGGACCTAGTACTACTACACTTGAACAATCTCGCGAATTTGAAGATATGGAATTCATCCCTTCAACTTGCAGTCTGGAACGAAAAACCGCCACACCAATTAAGAGAGAGATTCGAGAACCAAGTACAACAGAAACATTTGGTTTTGACAAGACGATGGGAAAACTGAAGAAGGAACAAAACCACTGCCACAACAGGCCGGCTACTAAAACGATCAAAGCAAATCGATTGTGGCAGTGGTTTTCTTCCTTCTTCAGTTTTCCCATCGTCTTGTCAAAACCAAATGTCTCTGTTGTACTTGGTTCTCGAATCTCTGTGTGGCGGTTTTTCGTTCCAGACTGCAAGTAGATGGGTCGAATTCCATATCTTCAAATTCACGAGATTGTTCAAGTGTAGTAGTACTAGGTCCAAGTAGAGTAGTTGTTTTACCTACAGATGAACTGAGTTGGCTTTTGGATGGATTGAATTCCACATCATCACTGGAGAAGGATTATCTTGTTGATATCCTCTGGCTTGCTTCGAACGTCTCTATCGACCAGTTGGCTGGCAGCAGGATTAAAAACAGCTTGCTCTGGATATGAACCTATTATTAGCACTAGAATGTCTTACTTTGTAGCCACAAGTAGTTGTAGTAGCTGTATGAATCAGTTTTACTGGCAACGCGAAGATATCTTGGTAGGTGAGCTTTGGCAATTACTCAGCACTTTTAGTAATTAAGGGAAATTCCCTTGATAATGATGTCATTATCTGTAAAGCGAACCAATCATTTAGTTGCACTTTGTCTTGAGTTCTGTAGAAAGTGCACCGTAATCATTTTTCTAAAAAAACATTAAAAACGGCTAAAAACCAGCTAGAAAGGATCTACATAATATCAAAAACAACTACAGATAAAGGTTAGTCAAGTTTATTACAAACCAATTTTACGATATTTTCGACACATACATTTACTGTATATACAAGACAATTGCTTGGGCTGCCTGTGGTTTCTGTAGTTGAAATCTTATAATTTCTCAGTACTGTATTACACATACGCTTTTCAAAGGAAAAGAAAGGAAAGGGAACTTTTAAATTGATGATTATTTTGATTTTCAAGATGTTTTCTTTCAAGTTCGGGGAATCCCCCATCGAGCAAGGCACAACCAACCACCAGCAGACATGAATGGAGCCGCCGTCAAAATAAAAAATAAAATAAATAACGGAACTGAATTTCACATTCATATTTTGGAGATATTTTATTTCATGAGTTCGAGTTCGAGTTTCGAGTCCGATTTGGAGTTAAACTATCGAGTTACTAATAAAAGGTGATAAATAATAATAAATGGAGCCAGGAGTTACTTTTACGCGTCTAACAGAGTCGATATTTATATTTACGTCCATATTTACTACTTACTATATTGTTGTAGGTCAGCGAGATCGATGAATATGAAAATCACTCATATAGACAACTGTGAGTTATTTCGCTACAGCCAAATCCATACACGAGAAAAAAATAAACATAAACATGGGCTTGTGTCACCTGTCACGTCACTTTTTAAATAGCTTGGAAGAGCATACTAAAATTAGTAAAAGTGGAAAAGTTCAACGGAATCAAGCAAATAAGACAAAAGTAGTTTCCCGCTTTGACAAGGATTTGTATGGGTTTTCGCACGGAGGGCAAGCGTTGCCCTCTACCAAAAAGTTCAAGTTTGAATGCCTGTAACTATTGCGCATGCCCTATTTACTTAATTTCGTCATTTGAAAACCTGTAACAGGCATTTACCTACATCTGGCCCGGGAGCTTCTTGCTCGGGCCGAAGGGCCCACGAACTGAGGAATACAAGTCATGGTCACAAAATTTCGTTTTTTGCACTGCGCAGTCTCGTGCAGTTCACATCGTACACTGGCACAACCGAACTCGTTACGGTTACTTATCGGGATATGTTGGTATGCTTGGAGATATTACATGTAAATTGGAACGACACAGAGAAGATTAGCATGAATGAATCGCACAATCGTGAAGCGTTCCAATGTTGTTGTTTTTTTAATATAACTAGACGCTCTTCTAGCGTGAAGTCGGGCTCCTAAATGAAATATAACCTATTTGAACTAAATATAGATATCTTATAGTGCGATTTTCAGTGCGATTGAAACAGTTTTTGGTTGCTCGTCGTTGCATGACTCGAGCTCGATAGAACATGCTTTCCTTGCAATTTCAGTACTGCGAACTTTACAGTATATCAGTAAAAACGTTAATAGCCCGACTTCACGCTACTAGGGCGTCCTGTTTCAATCTAAATTTAGATTTAGACGAGAAAAGACTTATATTTTGGCCCCTTGACCTCCGGTGCTTTCCCTGATTGGTTTGTGCTTTGTAATCTTTCTTGACCAGACTTCATGTCTCCTTCGGCTTTAGCTCGACGTTTAATAGCCTGCGTAGCTTAATATAAAACTAGACGCTCTACTAGCGTGAAGTGGGGCTTCTAACTCATATAGCCTATTTGAACTAAATATAGATATCGCTGTTACGGAGGACAATATGTTTATGTACTGTGATTGACAGATGATTAGATTAGTAAGAGTTCGTAATAGGAGCTCGACACACCCCCTCGTTTCAGTGAACTCATGTGAGTAAGTATACCGACACCGTACATGTATCCTCGGGAATCTACGTGTAAAGTTTAGAAGTATTGTATTGTACATTGGAATACCGGCTAACGTTGGTAAGTTTACCTATTTCATTTATTGTAGACCGTATCAGAATAGCATAATAATTATCCTCTATTACAGTATTTTGTAATCATGTAATAAGACCTAATAATTTGTACACGTATTTCAGTTGACCAAATCTTGGGAATATAAGTATAGTATCGAATAAAGAAAGAAACTCTACCACCCAAGAGAGATTTGCGTAATTATAGCAAAGTAGTCGAAAGTGTTAAAAAAAAGGAAAAGAGAACAATATCTTCAGAGAAAACTTATAGAAGAATCCCGCACAATCGCAGTGCGACTAAAACAGAGCAATCTGATTTGTTTGTGAAGAAAGAGGCCAACTGATGTCTCGTGTTGAAGAAGCCATTCCTCTCGCCCCAATCCCCGCGCCAACAAACAAGGAACGCCTGTAATGTGACATGTCGATTTCAAGCCTAAGACGACGAACAAATCGCATTTTTAGAGTCGGGGCTTCCACAGGAAGCCCGACTAATAAATAAACAAGAGTCTTTTTTTCTTGACAACAAATGTAAGACCTGGTATTCATTTTTACTTGTAAACACTTCCATAATCACAAATTGGCCCGAGCGTAAAGACAATTTGGCTCTTGTTGGGAGTAGCAATGTGACTTGCCTCAGAAGTACAGTCATTCTCAAAAACTTTGTCCAGTTGAAAAGACTACAATACTATAATTAATTCACGTGATTCATTATTGTTTTTAATTTCTGCACGCGAAACAGCGAGTTGATACCAGCGGCATTACATTCAGTTCTCACAATGCTGTGGACTTTTGCATCTCAAAATGAAATTCCACGCAAGGTAATTGAATACATATTGAATCACGTGACTTTATTGTAGTATTGAGCATATGGGTATTTTGTCTGCGCATGCGCCAACACAGCATTGACCAGTGACGTCTGGAACCATTTTCCAGCTCGATTGCTCATTTTAAGGATATTTTGTAGGAGATCTACGCATTTCTAAAGTTTAAACGTCATGAAAATTTACTCATTTTTAAAGACAATAAACACTTCTTCCCGTGGGTATATCTTTGGCCGCTGTTATTTCTTTTGATGCATGGCGAGATATTTTACATTGAAATGCGACTGTGGTGTTTGGAGTTGGATGTTCAGCGTTAATTATTTCTACAATCAAGTATTTGTAATTGTGATGCTAGTAAACTTTTAGAATTTTAATGAAATGGTCTTTCAGGTGGACGCGATTTCGAGCTATGGCCCGGTGAATATGTAGAAGTGTTCAATTTAGGTCGAACTTTAATGAGATATTTCTTTAAAATTTTACCGAACCCCAAGTTGGAGATAATTACCACAGCATTCATTCCTCTATATAATTTCAGTTTTTATAGAGAATGGGGCTTCAAAAAATGTGTAGCTGTCAGATTTAATATATTCTTCTCACCCTATACTCAGTGTAATGGCGGAATTGATGTTTTGTGTTACTTCTCGAAGCCATGGTTCTATCATATCTTCGTCTATTTCCTTATTTTAAGTCTTTGAAAGTATAAATGAGAGAACAGACTTTGCAGAAAAATTAGTTGTTAAGAAAATTAAAACTTGTTTCCACTGTTTTGCATTGCAATATTTTTGCTTACCATTTACGGGACTCGCGGACGAGCAGAAATGTGGACTCCAAGCATTCAAGTCTAATTATCTTTCGATTTCTACCGACCACCAAACTGCTTAATGTTACGGAGGCGAAGATTATTCAATAGTCATTCCATTCATCACAATAAATGACTTTCAAAAAATGCATAGCTCCTGCTATGAATGTTCAAAGTGCATGTATACGACGACGACGGCAGCCATTGTCAGTTTAGCTTGTCATGTCTGGACCTCCCTCTCCTTGCAATATGCAACTCATAATGCATCGTAAATACTGGTTATGACAACTGCAGCATGCCTTCAGCATTGATAAAATAGAATCCTTCATTTTAGAGTTGCATATGTTCATATAGACAAGTTAATAAATAAATATATAAGATAGAACTTCGCCATCTTGTTTGTTATTCCTGGTATTTAAATTAGGGCGGGATGGCGCGGGATATATGCGCGTGTCAGAGGGTCTTTGTGTTCATGTTGGCATTTCACGCATGCGCAGACAAAATGCCCATGTGCTGTAGTATTGTAGTCTTTTCATCTGCACAACCTTTTTGAGAATGACTGTATATTCCGTGTCATTGTTTTATTTCACTTTTTCACAGTGAACATGAATGAAGTTTTATAATATAATATGTACTGAATTTATCCGCGTCGCTTGTGTCCTTTCTTTCTTCCCCTTCAAAATTATTCCAGAACATCGATTATAATCTTTTAATTATGTCAACGTCCTCCTGTTCAAAGCCTCTCGCTCGTTTTGCGTCCACGTTAAAATTTGCGAGAAACTTGAAGAAATAAAATCTGAGCATGTCTACAATATATCATCTATCGTCATACATCATGGGCTCAAGCATGTTAAGGCTTGTTTTTTTTTTTCATATTCATGAAAAACTACATTTTCAAAATATCTCCTTCCAGTTTTTACCCATGAATTTGATGTTTGGACATAAAGTGACAATTGGGGAAGTTAGCATTTCAAGCTTGAATAAATTGACTTTTGGTGGTCACGTGACCTTAAGAAATATGCAACAAAAGTTTCATTTCCATTGATTAAAAGGGAAAGGAGTTATAGCTGCTAGAAAATGGCTGCCGGACGGGGGTTTGACTACCCCCCCTGGTTACCATGGCAACTAAATCAGTCAAACATGTGCTCAAAAAGATTTCTCTTGTCATGTAGATAAATTGTGTTAAGTTTTATTTTGTTGGCACATTTATTAAAATAACTCCATTTTTGAGGTATCATACCACCTTAAGGCGAGGAAAATAGAAATTTGAAAATGGGGTGACGGTTTTCATTCATTCCAAAATCGTTTGATGCGAAATTGCCATGTATTATGTGCTTAACAAGACTGCGTTAATGGATGTCCTTAATTTTTAGTTTTGCAATTGTTTTCACAAGAAAAATGAAAATATGCAAATACTTGATTTGGTCACGTGACCTCTCAGTTGCTAATTAATTCGTTTGCAAAAAATGAAAGTCATCCATTCCAAACGCAGTCTTGTTAAGCAGTTATATGCATTTGGAAAATGAAGAAAGTTAAGAAAACCAAGCCTTTAAAACATGCTCGAGGGGACATTCAATCAAACATGAAACCAAAAAACAACCGAGAGCACAGGACCCGAAATGATCCCTGGCCTCGAAATGATCCTCAGACTGGCTCTGAAATGATCCCTAGTGAAATTCAGGAATGCATGGTTGTCATCAGTCCCGTAGAATCATTCCTTGGCCAACAAATTCATAATAAAAATTATTATATTTGTATATTTATTCTTAAACACCTCAACGAGATTACATGTATATTATTTTCTTATCAACTGTATTAAGCAACAGCTAGGACGACAACGTCGAGCTAGGACGACGAAGTTCGAACAAAGTGCTTCGTTGTCTATTCTTTTCATAATTGTTTCATTTTCCGTGTTTTTACTAAATTTGCGCAACCTTTCGAAGATACGGTCGTCTTCGACTGCTGCTCGCAGAATATCAAGGACAAACTCTTTGAATCGACACCTGTTGCAAGGTCCCGACTTAACGAACACTCTCATTGGTGTCCTGTGTCGCTTCCGACAAGTAGCTATTGACCTTTTGCATGTGGACGAATAGAGGGCATGTTCACAAGTGAGAGTAAACGAAGATCACCGAGACCTCTTACGCGTTTCTCTGGTGGGGTACCACGGAGACACCACCAAGGTCCAGGGAATATAGAATGCGAGTCCAGACCTATTCGGTGCGACATCATCACCAGCCGCTGCGCCAACCTAGGTCTCAGAAACCACAGCTGATGACAACGCAGACGAGTTAGGCATAGAAGCTGCTGATTGCATAAAAAAGGAACTTCTATGTTTGACGATGGACTGAAATCTGTAGAAGACCCCCGTCCCTAATGCCATATCACTGATCGACAAAGGCATCGAAATGTGCAAAAGAGGCGGATTCAGACTACACAAGTTTACGTCTAACCGCAAAGAAGTGATTGAGTCAATTGCAGTAGAGGACCGAGCCAAAGGCATCAAGAATCTAGACATTGGACCATGAGTTATTTACCTCCAGAAAGAGTACTTGGTGTAGAGTGGTGCATTGAGAGTGACTCGTTCAAGTTCAGAATAACGATGAAAGACAAACCACTGACAAGGCGTGGAATTCTGTCCACCGTCAGTTCGATCTACGATCCACTAGGCCTAGCCGCACCTTTCCTGCTCCGCGGGAAGCAAGTTCTGCAGCTTCTCTGCAAAATAAGGCATCGGTTGGGACGACCCCATTCCGGACTCGCTGCGAGCATATTGGGAGATATGGCGAAGTGAACTACCCCTCTTAGAACAGGTAGAAATGCCACGGTGTTTTCGACCTGAAGAAATGCAAGACCTGAAGACAAACCGAATTGCACCACGTCTCCGACGCCAGTCTAGAAGGGTTTGGCCAGTGTAGCTACCTTCGCCTTGTAGATGTCAAACGATCGCATCCACTGCTCGTTGGTGCAAGGAAAGGCACGCGTGACTCCTCTGAAGCCCATCACTATTCCGAGGTTGGAGTTGACGGCAGCCCTAGTATCCGTGAGAGTTAGCGGGACTAATAATCAGCCGAGAGCTCGAGTACAAGGAACTAGACGAGGTTGTTTTGGACCGACAGCCAGGTCGTGCTAGCATACCTAACAAAACGACGCGCGACGCTTCCATACATACGTCTGCGAATCGCGTTACAACAGATAAGAGACCGCACCAAACCGGAGCAATGGAAGTACGTTGAAAGCGAGAATAATCCTGCTGATGACGCATCTCGGGTCTAAGCCCGAAGACTCTTCTCCAGAGCCTCAAGATGGTTAAGAGGGCCAAACATTTCTCTGGGAACATCACAGCACCTGGAACAGCCCTAACGAAAGTGAAAGAACCAATAAGACTTTCGACAGACGACAAGGAAGTGAAGAAGGCTGCTGCCTTCACTACTGCTGTGAAAGAGCAGCCAGCTACCTTGCCTCAGAGACTGGAGTATTTCTCTCAGACTGGTTCCGTGCCAAAAGAGCCTTGGCGATCTGCATCAGATACTTACAGATTTTAAAGAACAGAGTGCAGAAGAAGAGAGTCCCCCCCCATCCAAGGACGCCGGGCCAGCACATGAATCAGTAAACGTCGAAGAGCTAAAGAAGCAGAACAAATTATCATCAAGGTAGTCCAAAGAGAAGCATTCCTTGACGAGATTAAAGATCTGAAGAGTCAACAGAAGGCAGTCAAGAAATTGAGCCCCCTCTATCGTCTCGACCCCTTCCTAGACGAGCAAGGAATCCTGAGGGTTGGAGGAAGAATCCGACAAGCGAGTATTTCCGACGAGGTCAAACACCCAGTAATACTACCGAAGGAGGGACATATTCCACGACTGGTGATTAAAGACCTTCATGAGGCAATGAAGCATCAGGGAAGAGGCTTTACCCTCAACGAAGTCCGCTCCTCTGGCTATTGGATCGTCGGATGTAGTGGAATCGTCTCCAGACTGATCCAGAACTGCACAACTTGCAAGAAGCTGAGAGCATCAGTGCAAGAACAAAAGATGGCGGACCTGCCTGAAGACAGGTTACAACCTGCACCCCCATTAGATACTGTGGCGTAGACTACTTTGGACCATGGTACGTGAAAGAGGGACGCAAGGAGCTGAAGAGATACGGCGTCCTTTTCACGTGCCTATCTGTGACGTACCGGCACGTCGGGCCTCCCTCGCGTATCCCGGTCTGCAACGTCCCTTCACGCAATCCCCAATCACTACTCGTACGATTGTTTCTATCAACAATTTATTAAATAACTCATTAACACTTATTCTAATTATATAACTTAATGTAACGAGTTGAAAATCTCTCAGAAATCTAAATATCCTAATTATATGTAAAGACATGAACTTTCAATGTAATTCTAATATACTAATATTATATAATATACTTAATGAAAAAAGACTTCGAATTGCTTCGTATACAAATATATATAAATACAAGTTCAGTGTTTAAATTCTCGTCTTTGAGTATTTTTGTTTGCTTTAGGTGCCGACTGATACTTAGCTTGTTGAATCAGTTTCCTTCGCTGGTCACCTTGCAGTCCACTCCGTGTTCTTTGTTTCTTTCCTTTAGTCTTTGAACTTTGTACCTCGCTTTGCCTTGTCTTACAACTTTACACTTCTTCTCTAGACTTCTTGTTCTTTAGTTTTCTTGTGGTCTCAGTTTCCTTACTTCTTAATGTTAGTTTACTGTAAATATAGGATTGACCAATGTAATTCCACTTGGTTTGACTCTCACTTTTCTGGACCAGTTAACTCTACATGTGGATGGATTCCACGGACTCGAGAGTGTTTCAACTGTCTTCTTCTCGTCTGCGAGTTCTTTTTAAGGAGTGCCGTATTCTGTGTTCATCAGTATTTATATGCACCACGGTGACATAACATTTCTATACAATACTCCAAAACAATAACAATTACGTAACGAGTTCTACAATTACAAGAAATCACTGTTTACGAAGAATACGCTAATTACTTTACTCTATGGAATGTGAATTGAGTTTCGATTATAATACGTAAATATTTCTGAGATCGTGACACCTCCCCCTTAAAAGTCTATTTATGAAGAGGAACGATTCAAAAAAAAATAGAAAAAATGACGAGAAAATCAAAAAAATATACACTGCTCTCATACTCTGCTCAGGGCGTCTGCATTCACATTCTGCTTACCAGACTTATGCTCAAAAAGGATATCACACTCTTGTAACGTGATGCTCCATCGAAGAAGCTTCCTGCTCTTATCTCTGACTTGGTTTAACCATACCAAAGGGTTATGGTCTGTCTGTAACTTGAACGTTCTACCATACAGATAGTACCGGAATAACTCCACGGCCCATACAATTCCCAAGCATTCTTTTTCGGTAGTTGATAACTTTTGCTCTCTTGGCTGGAGTTTTCTACTTGCGTATGCTATCGGGTGCTCATCTCCATTCTGATCTTTCTGGTTGAGAATAGCTCCTAGGCCTCTATTAGATGCGTCAACCTGCAAAAATAAACTCATCATGCCAATGAGGAGGTCTTAAAACAGGTGGGTTTCTCAAAGATCTCTTTAAATCTTGAAAAGCTTCCTCATGGTTATCTTGCCACGTTATCTTCGTTGGATTTTTACCTCTAGTCAAGTCGGTTAGTACAGCAGCTCTTTCTGAAAAATTTGGAATGAACTTCCTATAGTACCCAACTAAGCCTAGGAAAGATCTTACCTGTTTCTTCGTCTCTGGCCTTGGAAATCGTTCAACTGCCTGAGTAAGAGCAGCTCGTGGCTCAATTCTGTCACCTCCAACTCTGTGACCCACAAAGTCCACTGTTGCCATGGCGATCTTACATTTGGAGGGACGTGCGTGTAAACGGCAATCTCTCAGTCGCTGTAAGACCTGGCGAATCTCAAGAACATGCTGTAAGAAGGAACTGGGTGTATCAATTTCTATATCATCAATATACGCAGAAGCGCAGTCTAAACCCTTCAACACAACGTCTGACATCATCCTTTGAAACGTAGCTGGCGCCGTTTTCATTCCAAAAGGCATTACCAAAAATTCAAACAAACCTTTGGATGTGATAAAAGCAGACTTCTCGATAGTTGACTCCTCCAAGGGTATCTGCCAGTATCCTTTGGTTAGGTCAAGGGTGGTGATAAATTTTTGCAGCGGCAACTTTTTCGATCATTCTGTCCATAGAGGGTATTGGATATGCATCCATCTTTGTTTCCTTGTTCAACTTTCTGTAGTCCACACAAAACCGGATTGAGCCGTCTGGTTTGGGAACAATAACAACAGGCGATGCCCAGGGACTTATGGAAGGACGTATTATTCCCATCTCTAGCATCTTCTCTAACTCGTTATTGACTTCATCTTCCAGTTTTTGCGGTATCATGTACGGTGAACATCGAATGGGTGGAGAGTTACCAGTGTCAATTTGGTGAGTGGCAATGTCAGTCAAATTGGGGCTGCCAGAAAAAACACATCTGCATACTCAACCAATAGATCGTTGACTTGTTGCTTCTGTTCTGCAGTCAGATCGTCTGAAATAATAACATCTTGCCACGTTTCGATACTACTTATTGGGGAAACATTCATTTCATGGGGCAATGTCATGTCCGATGATTCAGGCATGATCAATGCGGCTACTTCATCTCGGCTTTGCCACTTGTTCAGCAAATTAATATGATACGTACGATGTTGCTTACGCGTCTTACCTGTGTCAAGCTCGTAGTTAAGTCCGTCATCAAATACTTTAGTGACACTAAATGGCCCTTGCCATTTCACTTCCAATTTACTCCCAGGAGTAGGCAATAGTACTAGGGCCTTATCACCAACATCTAAGCGACGTCTACAACTGTGAGTATCGTACAGGTGTTTCTGCTTCCCTTGAGCCTTTTCCATATTTTCCTGTACAACTTGCTGCATCGTGGTGAGCCTTTTCCTAATCTCAAGTACATGGCTTAACAGGTTGTCATTGGGGGGTTGTCGTTCTAACCAGGTTTCTTTGATAACAGCGAGTGGTCCTCTTACCATGCGGCCATACAACAATTCAAAAGGTGAATATCCAGTTGATTCCGTTGGTACCTCTCTGTAAGCAAAAAGTAAATATGGCAAGTATTTATCCCATGTTTGCACATGCTCCCCCAGCAAACTTCTTGAGCATGGCTTTTAGAGTACCATTGAACCTTTCAACAAGGCCATTCGCTTGAGGGTGGTAAACAGACGTCTTTATCTTGGCGATGCCTAACTGCTCATATAGTTGCGTCATTAGTTTACCTATAAAGTTGGATCCTTGGTCAGACACCAATTCCTTGGGAATACCTACCCTGCAGAAATACTGGACCAATACATCAGCGATCGTTTTTGAGTTGGTTGTTCTGAGGGGTATGGCTTCTGGATAACGCGTAGCATAATCTACTATGGTCAAAATGTATTTGTGCCCAGTTGTTGTTCTCGGTAGTTCTCCTACAATGTCAATTGCAATCTTCTTAAAGGGCTCAGTTACAACTTCAACAGGATTCAGTGGTGCTCTACTCGACTTCATCTTTCTAGCGACCATCTGACACTGTGGACAAGTTGCACAATACTTGCGAACATCAAAATGAATTCCTGGCCAAAAGAAATGCGCTGTTATACGATATATTAATGGTTTTTGTGCCTCCCATGTGACCTGATAAAGGAATAGTATGACCAACACGTAGAATTTCGTTCCTATACGATTCGGGAACTACAATGCGGTCTACATACCTTGTACCATTGTGTAAGTCATTGTTCGTCTTTCGATGCATAAGTAACTCTTTGTCTATAAAGTATCCATCACAGTCTTCTGGTGCTTTGTCTGTCGCACAGCTGCGTACTTTCTCGAGAGTCACATCTACTTTCTGGTCTTCGACTAGCTGGCTTCTAGTTCTGTCTAGGATATTGATCTGATCCTTTGTTTCAGTGTCACTGTTGTTTACTGGTTTCTCTTCACCCACTTGTCCATCCACGACTTTGTTATTGAACAGTAAATTCAAATCTCCTTCCTCCAGTTTCAAACCGTCGTTCTTCATCTTTTTGCAAGACAGACTCTTTGTTGCAAGCATATTTTCTCAATCTACCAGTTTGTCTGCTCTATGTTGGGCATTTTCCAATGCTTTTTGCCTTCGAGTTAACACGAATGCTTCATCCTTTGCGTTTGCATCGGTGGGCACATTCTTTTCCCACTGATCCAAGACATTTTGCTTTGAAAGCGTTCTACCAAATGACGACCTGCCTAGTAAACAATCGACTGGTAAGGTGTTCATTACTCCTACGAGTTCTCTGTGCTTACCTTGGTCACTCTCGAAAACTACCCAGGCCAAAGGTACTGTGAGACGCTTTCCCGATGCTGTGAGTACTGTTATCTTGTCTCCTGTTAATTTCGTACGGTCAACATACTTACCATGTACCAATGTCCTAGTACATCCAGAATCCACAATCATCTCCGCAGGTTTTCCTTCGATTTTACCTTTAATGTTACCACCTGGAAACTCAGAGTTTGCAGTTAATGGAGTCATACACAATAAATAACCCTGTGAAGGTCTACCACGACCTCTTCCACAATTAAACGACATATGCCCTTCCTTTCCACATTTATAACAAGTAATCGGTTTAGCAGGCTTTCTTGCGGGAACGGGACTTGGTTTTTCTGGTGTTTCCCGGTTTGTATGCGGGTTTCTCTTCAGCTTGTGTTGGAGTTGTATTAGGGTTTGGACCTTTCCTTTCCCCAAATCTCTGACCCTTATAGGTTGCATACCTACCACCAACCAATGGCCCTTTCCTCGACTGAACATGTAAATTTGCAAGGTCACCAAGCTCTTCACAAGATCTAGGTTTCTGCTCCTTCAACCACGATCTTAGTTCTGGACTTACGGCATCTAGGATTCTCTACATGACTATCTGTTCAAGAATCTTTTCGGGATCACCCGTTGCCTCTGCTACTGCCATCCATCGATTTAGATATCTTTTTGTCCTATTCACCCACTGGACAAAATCTTCATCTGCTTTCTTCTCTGAGGTACGGAACCTGTATCTATAATGATCAGCGGTTAGTTGATAAGCCTTTGTAATAATTGATTTACTTTCTTCGTATTGCTGAGATGCAGGGTCTGGGATTTCTAGATATACAGATTTTGCCTTCTCTGTAAGTTTAGGTATTAGATTACCTATCCATTCCTCTTCTGGTAAGAATTGTGCCCTCGCAGTCATCTCAAATATTCTAAAGTAATCATCGATGTCTTCATTCTCTCGCATTTCTCTGATTTTTATGTAGTTTTGCCTACCACCACCAGCACTTTTACTGACAGAACGTCTTCGGTCTTCACTTCTAAGCTCCATCTCCTCTTTTTCCATTCTCAGAGCTCTTAGTCTTTCTTCTTCCCTTACTTCCCCTTCTTCTTCTTCATGAGCTTTCTGTCTTTCATACTCTCTCCTCTCTCTCTCTCGGCTTCCCATTCCAGAGCTCTCGTCTCTCTCTCCTCCTGTCTTATCTTTCGTTGCATTTCCAGTAACTGGATTTGCTGTTCAAAACTCAAACCACTTTGCTTCTCCTCATTACTCACTTCCAGTTCCTCACCTACACTCTCACTAACCCCTTCACGTGACATGATTCTATCGTAAGTCCTAAGCCTACTTGCAAGTGTTTTAACCCCGTCCTTACTACTATATTTTATGGCCCTCTTATCAGCTTCTGCCCTAAGATAATCTAGTTCCCATAAATCATATCTAGTAGTCATCGGCGATTGTATCTGAGACGTGCAACGCTAAGGAGATCCCACTTCTGACACCAAAATTCTGTGACGTACCGGCACGTCGGGCCTCCCTCGCGTATCCCGGTCTGCAACGTCCCTTCACGCAATCCCCAATCACTACTCGTACGATTGTTTCTATCAACAATTTATTAAATAACTCATTAACACTTATTCTAATTATATAACTTAATGTAACGAGTTGAAAATCTCTCAGAAATCTAAATATCCTAATTATATGTAAAGACATGAACTTTCAATGTAATTCTAATATACTAATATTATATAATATACTTAATGAAAAAAGACTTCGAATTGCTTCGTATACAAATATATATAAAATACAAGTTCAGTGTTTAAATTCTCGTCTTTGAGTATTTTTGTTTGCTTTAGGTGCCGACTGATACTTAGCTTGTTGAATCAGTTTCCTTCGCTGGTCACCTTGCAGTCCACTCCGTGTTCTTTGTTTCTTTCCTTTAGTCTTTGAACTTTGTACCTCGCTTTGCCTTGTCTTACAACTTTACACTTCTTCTCTAGACTTCTTGTTCTTTAGTTTTCTTGTGGTCTCAGTTTCCTTACTTCTTAATGTTAGTTTACTGTAAATATAGGATTGACCAATGTAATTCCACTTGGTTTGACTCTCACTTTTCTGGACCAGTTAACTCTACATGTGGATGGATTCCACGGACTCGAGAGTGTTTCAACTGTCTTCTTCTCGTCTGCGAGTTCTTTTTAAGGAGTGCCGTATTCTGTGTTCATCAGTATTTATATGCACCACGGTGACATAACATTTCTATACAATACTCCAAAACAATAACAATTACGTAACGAGTTCTACAATTACAAGAAATCACTGTTTACGAAGAATACGCTAATTACTTTACTCTATGGAATGTGAATTGAGTTTCGATTATAATACGTAAATATTTCTGAGATCGTGACACTATCCTCAAGAGCAGTGCACCTAGAAGTGGCCAACACTTTAGAGACGGACTCGTATATCAACGCCCTTCGCCGCTTCATATGCAGACGAGGACCCGTTCGGCTACTTCGCAGTGATCAAGGTACTAATCTCGTAGGCGCCAAGCGAGAACTCAGAGATGCACTCTCCGAGATGGACCGCGATAGAGTGAAAGCAGAGATGCTGAAATCTAATTGTGACTGGATCGAATTTAAGTTTAAAACGTCCCATCTGCCAGCCACATGGGCGGGGTCTGGGAGCGACAAATCCGAACTGTCCGGAGTGTTCTCTCGGCCATACTTCAGAAGAATGGCGCTCAACTCAACGACGAAGCCCTCCGGACCTTCATGTGCGAAGCTGAAGCGGTAGTGAACAGTCGTCCCTTGACCGCCGAGAACATCACATCGCCAGACTTCTTAAAGGCCCTCACTCCGAATCACTTTCTTACCATGAAGACGAAGGTGGTGTTACCAACACCAGGAGTTTTTCAGACAGCAGACAGGTATGCAAAGAAATGGTGGAGACAGGTGCAGCACTTAACTAACGAGTTCTGGTGTCGCTGGAGAAAAGAGTACCTCCACACGCTACAGGAACGGCAGAAGTGGACGCGCCCAATAATAACATAATGACATAATAATAACATAATGACATCGTCATTATCAAGGACGATAATGCCCAACGTAACCAATGGAAATTGGCCCGTGTTATCGAGACTATCAAAGAAGAAGACGGCCTAGTACGTAAGGTGAAACTTCTTGTTGGCAACCCAAACCTACCCTCCACCGGAAAGAGATCAGAGCCACTGTCCAAATTGGAGAGACCAATACAGAAGTTAGTATTGCTGCTCCCCACAGAAGAAGTAAGACCGGGTACCCCCGTCGAGGAGCCTTCACCTCTTAAAGCAAGATTACGTTCTACCAAGAACTTAACCGCGACAGCCACATCTCAAGACTAAAGACATACAAGTCAAGTCACCATTTGTTAGCTATAGTTAAATTTGATTTATGACACTGATTATCATGAACTTTAAGAACATTTTTTGTAATTTTGGAGTTAATGAATTAACTTTTTTATAAATTGTTTACAATTTAAGGGAGCCATGTTACGGAGGACAATATGTTTATGTACTGTGATTGACAGATGATTAGATTAGTAAGAGTTCGTAATAGGAGCTCGACACACCCCCTCGTTTCAGTGAACTCATGTGAGTAAGTATACCGACACCGTACATGTATCCTCGGGAATCTACGTGTAAAGTTTAGAAGTATTGTATTGTACATTGGAATACCGGCTAACGTTGGTAAGTTTACCTATTTCATTTATTGTAGACCGTATCAGAATAGCATAATAATTATCCTGTAGTACAGTATTTTGTAATCATGTAATAAGACCTAATAATTTGTACACGTATTTCAGTTGACCAAATCTTGGGAATATAAGTATAGTATCGAATAAAGAAAGAAACTCTACCACCCAAGAGAGATTTGCGTAATTATAACAAAGTAGTCGAAAGTGTTACAAAGGAAAAGAGAACAATATCTTCAGAGAAAACTTATAGAAGAATCCCGCACAATCGCAGTGCGATTAAAACAGAGCAATCTGATTTGTTTGTGAAGAAAGAGGCCAACTGATGTCTCGTGTTGAAGAAGCCATTCCTCTCGCCCCAATCCCCGCGCCAACAAACAAGGAACGCCTGTAATGTGACATGTCGATTTCAAGCCTAAGACGACGAACAAATCGCATTTTTAGAGTCGGGGCTTCCACAGGATAATAAATAAACAAGAGTCTTTTTTCTTGACAACAAATGTAAGACCTGGTATTCATTTTTACTTGTAAACACTTCCATAATCACAAATTGGCCCGAGCGTAAAGACAATTTGGCTCTTGTTGGGAGTAGCAATGTGACTTGCCTCAGAAGTACAGTCATTCTCAAAAACTTTGTCCAGTTGAAAAGACTACAATACTATAATTAATTCACGTGATTCATTATTGTTTTTAATTTCTGCACGCGAAACAGCGAGTTGATACCAGCGGCATTACATTCAGTTCTCACAATGCTGTGGACTTTTGCATCTCAAAATGAAATTCCACGCAAGGTAATTGAATACATATTGAATCACGTGACTTTATTGTAGTATTGAGCATATGGGTATTTTGTCTGCGCATGCGCCAACACAGCATTGACCAGTGACGTCTGGAACCATTTTCCAGCTCGATTGCTCATTTTAAGGATATTTTGTAGGAGATCTACGCATTTCTAAAGTTTAAACGTCATGAAAATTTACTCATTTTTAAAGACAATAAACACTTCTTCCCGTGGGTATATCTTTGGCCGCTGTTATTTCTTTTGATGCATGGCGAGATATTTTACATTGAAATGCGACTGTGGTGTTTGGAGTTGGATGTTCAGCGTTAATTATTTCTACAATCAAGTATTCTACAGCACTGGATTAACGTTTGGTAATTGTGATGCTAGTAAACTTTTAGAATTTTAATGAAATGGTCTTTCAGGTGGACGCGATTTCGAACTATGGCCCGGTGAATATGTAGAAGTGTTCAATTTAGGTCGAACTTTAATGAGATATTTCTTAAAAATTTTACCGAACCCCAAGTTGGAGATAATTACCACAGCATTCATTCCTTTATATATTTTCAGTTTTTATAGAGAATGGGGCTTCAAAAAATGTGTAGCTGTCAGATTTAATATATTCTTCTCACCCTATACTCAGTGTAATGGCGGAATTGATGTTTTGTGTTACTTCTCGAAGCCATGGTTCTATCATATCTTCGTCTATTTCCTTATTTTAAGTCTTTGAAAGTATAAATGAGAGAACAGACTTTTCAGAAAAATTAGTTGTTAAGAAAATTAAAACTTGTTTCCACTGTTTTGCATTGCAATATTTTTGCTTACCATTTACGTGACTCGCGACGAGCAGAAATGTGGACTCCAAGCATTCAAGTCTAATTATCTTTCGATTTCTATCGACCACCAAACTGCTTTATGTTACGGAGGCGAAGATTATTCAATAGTCATTCCATTCATCACAATAAATGACTTTCAAAAAATGCATAGCTCCTGCTATGAATGTTCAAAGTGCATGTATACGACGAAGACGGCAGCCATTGTCAGTTTAGCTTGTCATGTCTGGACCTCCCTCTCCTTGCAATATGCAACTCATAATGCATCGTAAATACTGGTTATGACAACTGCAGCATGCCTTCAGCATTGATAAAATAGAATCCTTCATTTTAGAGTTGCATATGTTCATATAGACAAGTTAATAAATAAATATATAAGATAGAACTTCGCTATCTTGTTTGTTATTCCTGGTATTTAAATTAGGGCGGGATGGCGCGGGATATATGCGCGTGTCAGAAGGTCTTTGTGTTCATGTTGGCATTTCACGCATGCGCAGACAAAATGCCCATGTGCTGTAGTATTGTAGTCTTTTCATCTGAACAACCTTTTTGAGAATGACTGTATATTCCGTGTCATTGTTTTATTTCACTTTTTCACAGTGAACATGAATGAAGTTTTATAATATAATATGTACTGAATTTATCCGCGTCGCTTGTGTCCTTTCGTTCTTCCCCTTCAAAATTATTCCAGAACATCGATTATATTCTTTTAATTATGTCAACGTCCTCCTGTTCAAATCGTTTTGCGGCCTCGTTAAAATTTGCGAGAAACTTGAAGAAATAAAATCTGAGCATGTCTACACTGATATCATCTATCGTCATACATCATGGGCTCAAGCATGTTTTAAAAGGCTTGGTTTTTTTTCATATTCATGAAAAACTACATTTTCAAAATATCTCCTTCCAGTTTTTACCCATGAATTTGATGTTTGGACATGAAGTGACAATTGGGGAAATTAGCATTTCAAGCTTGAATAAATTGACTTTTGGTGGTCACGTGACCTTAAGGCGAGGAAAATAGAAATTTGAAAATGGGGTGACGGTTTTCATTCATTCCAAAAATCGTTTGATGCGAAATTGCCATGTATTATGTGGTTAACAAGACTCCGTTTGGAATGGATGTCCTTTGTTTTGTTTTCACAAGAAAAATGAAAATATGCAAATACTTGATTTGGTCACGTGACCTCTCAGTTGCTAATTAATTCGTTTGCAAAAAAAGAAAGTCATCCATTCCAAACGCAGTCTTGTTAAGCAGTTATATGCATTTGGAAAATGAAGATAGTTAAGAAAACCAAGCCTTTAAAACATGCTTGAGGGGACATTCAATCAAAAATGAAACCAAAAAAACAACCGATAGCACAGGACCCGAAATGATCCCTGGCCTCGAAATGATCCTCAGACTGGCTCTGAAATGATCCCTAGTGAAATTCAGGAATGCATGGTTGTAATCAGTCCCGTAGAATCATTCCTTGGCCAACAAATTCATAATAACAATTATTATATTGCATATTTATTCTTAAACACCTCAACGAGATTACATGTATGTTATTTTCTTATCAACTGTATTAAGCAACAACTAGGAAGACGACGTCGAGGACGACGAAGCTCGAATAAAGTGTTTCGTTGTCTGTTCTTTTCATAATTGTGTCATTTTCCGTGTTTTTACTAAATTTGCGCAACCTTTCGTGACTGACATTTTTGTGGTCCGATTGACTGAAAACAACTATCTGCACAAATAACGAACTGACGTTCTCGTTCTCTTTCCATCGTCAAACTTACGCATTTCACGTTGTAGTTTCGCACAGAACGCCTGAAGCTCAGACCAAATCGAGCCAACAAGAAGTTAATGAATGTTGTAATTAGCGCTATTGTTTCTCTGACGTCGTCGTGATCGTCGACGTCCAGCATTCCGTCCTCGAAAGGTCAAATACAAAGTTTGATTTCTGACTCGAATTCAACGCCATACCCTGAACAAGACAAAGAAGATCGATCGAGTCTCATGCGAGGGAAAACAAAAGACTAACTTAAAACCAACAGTTTACAATGGGGTCCAGGCTTTTGATTATCATTAATCCATCTAAAATATTAATTGTAAAATCTAGCTCCAATAATGTTTAATTATTGCTTTCTATTTCAGTTATTCTACATTTTCTATTTCTTTTTTTGTTAAAACAAAATGATAACCAGATTAAAATAGAAAAGACGGGAAACTGGGTAGTATAATAACAATACTGAATAAAAAAAATTAATTATTCATATAGCACTACAATGTATTTCCAAGAAATTGCCCAATAGCGCTTTACAATGAGATTAATATACAATTAGTTTAAGAAAAAAAAAGCTATTATTACTGCTACTACTAAAAACTAATAGAGCAGAGAAGAACTGAAGTAAAAGAGAAAGAACGAAAATATCAAATAATAAAAGTGAGAAAACGAAGGTACAAGTAATTAGTCACACTTTTCCTCTTATTCTCTTTCTCTTTCTCTTTCTCTTTCTCTTTCTCTTTCTCTTTCTCTTTCTCTTTCTCTTTCTCTTTCTCTTTCTCTTTCTCTTTCTCTTTCTCTTTCTCTTTCTCTTTCTCTTTCTCTTTCTCTTTCTCTTTCTCTTTCTCTTTTCTCTTTCTCTTTTCTCTTTTCTCTTTCTCTTTCTCTTTCTTTCTCTTTCTCTTTCTCTTTCTCTTTCTCTTTCTCTTTCTCTTTTCTCTTTCTCTTTCTCTTTCTCTTTCTCTTCTCTTTCTCTTTCTCTTTCTCTTTCTCTTTCTCTTTCCTTTCGTTTAATTTCCTTTCCTTCCTTTTCTTTTGTATTGCATTTTGAATTGACATAGCATGGTACTGTACTGTACATGCTTGTGTTGTTTAGTTTTCGGTTCAGTTGTCCTCATCTGTAGACTCGGAATACTTCTCAGTGTTACATTCCAGGCACTTTTCATTGATAGATGTGTTTGTAACTGCATACCAACGAAGAATTGATGTTTTCCTGAAATCATCTAAGCTGTCTTGTTCATACTCCAAGTATCTGGCATCGCTACGGTTGGCCCACACATAGTACGCACTTCTGAAATCATTCTCCAGCGAAGACAAGGCGCTGTCTTTTCCTTTGCATAGCTCAACGAGAGCAATCTTTACAATCATGTTGCTGATGGGGATGATGTCTGATGACAAGCCTACTTGAATAGTGGCCTCAACCTCACTGTCAGAGACGTAGCTTGGATTGGCCTCTCTTGCTTGGCGGAACGAGGAGACTTCTTCTTTACCATAACTACCACAAACACAGTTAAAGCACGGTCCCTTATTTGGTCGTACAACGATCACCTCTCCTCCAGCTGCTCGCACTGCACATTTTCCAAACAATGCAGGGATCTCTAATTCGAACGCAAGTGAGTTGATATTCAATCGACTTCGACTGTTGTCTGTGGCTGCGATAATAAGATCACACCCTGCCAGAATTGCTTTCCCTCTCGAAAGATCGTTAATGTCACAATTGTGAAGCTTCACATCAGCAAAAGGATTCTTGTCCAAGATGCGATCGCGAATGGCTTTAGTCTTGAGTCTTCCCAGGTCACTCACCCCACATGTATGGCGGATAATGTTGTTCAGTTCGATGCGATCGTAGTCCACAAGAACAAAGTTTCCAACACCGGCCTTTGCCAACTCAATAGCCACATGAGAACCACCGCTGCCCATTCCGACAATGGCGACTTTTTGTTCCTCTAGCAAACCAGACTCAAGTAAACCTTGACTTCTTGAGTAGAGTAAGTCTTTTGAAGGATTCAATAGTACTTTGGTTTGTTTTGGTGGATCAGTGGACGTCTTCCTTGTGTATGCCTTGACTTGATTATCTGTGGTTATCAGCAAAGCAATCTGTGTAGTACCAGTACTTCCAAGCTCTCTGAATGTTTCTTCCACGAGCCTTTTCGTCTCTTCGTCATCCTCGATGAATTTAAAAGCAACTTGGTTTGTGTTGATAGTTGTTACCGCTGGCGCTTGAGATGTCGAAGATACACTAATATGCAAAACATCTCCATCGTCGATTGATTTCACGGTGAAACGTTTGATCTGTTCACTCTCGGTTCTTAAAACGCGAAAGAAGTCAGATTGAGGCAAATAAATCACAAGATCGTCTGGAGAATGTAAAGTTTGCGCCATTTTCCCCAATACTAGATCAGTCTGAGACTTTTAGTTGAAATGTGAATATTTAATTACATAAGGGATTTTCCCTTTTATTTTGACGGCGGCTCCATTCATGTCTGCTGGTGGTTGGTTGTGCCTTGCTCGATGGGGGGATTCCCCGAACTTGAAAGAAAACATCTTGAAAATCAAAATAATCGTCAATTTAAAAGTTATATTTCCTTTCTTTTCCTTTGAAAAGCGTCTGTGTAATGCAGTACTGAGAAATTATAAGATTTCAACTACAGAAACCAGACATGAACACGTACCACGGGCAAAGTGATTACGGTGCACTTTCTACCGAATTCAAACGTGTAACTATAAAATGATTGGTTCTCTTTTCAGTTAATGACATCATTATCAAGGGAATTTCCCCTTAAAAGTGCTGAATTGCCAAAGCCTACGAAGATATCTTCGCGTTGCCAGTAAAACTGATTCATACAGCTACTACAACTGCTTGTGGCTATACAAAGTAAGATATTCTAGTGCTAAAATATGGGCTCATATCCAGAACAAACTGTTTTTAATCCTGCTGCCAGCCAACTGGTTGATAGAGACGAAGCAAACCAGAGGATATCAACAAGAGAATCCTTCTCCAGTGATGATGTGGAATTCAATCCATCCAAAAGCCAACTCAGTTCATCTGTAGAAAAAACAACTACTCTACGAGGACCTAGTACTACTACACTTGAACAATCTCGCGAATTTGAAGATATGGAATTCATCCCTTCTACTAGTCGTCTGGAACGAAAAACCGCCACACAACTTAAGAGAGAGATTCGAGAACCAAGTACAACAGAGACATTTGGTTTTGACAAGACGATGGGAAAACTGAAGAAGGAACAAAACCACTGCCACAACAGGCCGGCTACTAAAACGATCAAACCAAATCCAGTTATGGTCGACATGAATAGAAGAGGAACTGGAGGATTCTTCTAAACGACAATGACGAACAAATGATTTTCTATTTCAGCCCTCGTAGGATTAACTGTCTTCATGTTCAAAGTATTGTCATATTAATGTGATGGGAAAATATGGAGGCAAGCGGGAAAGGACTCGCGAGTGACACATTCAGGGAACTGCTTGCTAATGACACTGTCAGTGTATACTACGGTATACTACTGAGATAATAACAACACAAAATAGCAGTACAAGATAGGAAAGATGGCAAGGTTGATTGCTTTATATATGCAGGTCAAGTTGGCTTCTCTTAGCACAAATGTCTTTAGAAAGAATTACAAGTTACACTGATTGAGTAACATTTAAAAAGCCAAAATTATTGTACAATCAATAACACTGGTTTAGTTGTCAATATTTGACTGTCTATGGAATAGAATTGCGTCAAGCAATTTTGTGTTTTCATTTCTGATAACGCTGACTCATGAACTATGCATCTGTACTCAACCGCTCTTCATTTTATAGCTTTGTAGCTTTATTGTCTTAATTGTTCAAAACACAGAGAAGATACTCAAATGTTCTCGCAACACTGTTGAAGCTAAGCGACGTATTACTTCTAGCTCGATACATATCGTTAAATAAGCAACTTGTAATGCAGTAAATATACTAGATAATAATTTTCATGTAACTTGCATTTTTCCAAGAAATTCATGTTCTAAGGGGATTCCCCATTTCAATTGCTCTGTATATCATTATGATGTTTACTTACGGTTTGTCTAGGAGGGGGACAGAGTCGTTATTTGAAAGAAGATCAGTCTAAGTCATGTAGTTGAAATGTGAATATTTAATGTAAGGTATTAATAATAATAATAATAATAATACATACATATTTTACTAGGACAGGCTCGTCAGAAGAACTATATAAAACATAAAGCTTAACATAACTAACGAAACTTGATAAAAAACTATAAAATATGAATGTGAAATTCAGTTCCGTTTTTTTTGTTTTTTTTTGACGGCTCCATTCATGTCTGTTGGTGGTTGGTTGTACCTTGCTCGATGGGGGATTCCCCGAATTTGAAAGAAAACATCTTGAAAATCAAAATAATCATCAATTTAAAAGTTCTCTTTCCTTTCTTTTCCTTTGAAAAGCGTCTGTGTAATACAGTACTGAGAAATTACAAGATTTCAACTACAGAAACCAGACATGAACACGTACCACGGGTAAAGTGATTACGGTGCACTTTCTACCGAACTCAAGACAAAGTGCAACTAAATGATTGGTTCTCTTTTCAGTTGATGACATCATTATCAAGGGAATTTCCCCTTAAAAGTGCTGAGTTGCAAAAGCTCACGAAGATATCTTCGCGTTGTGTTGAGTTTTGACCATTTTGCATCAGCTATCAGTCCACCAAATATGGCCATTTTGACGATTTTTGACCATTTTGCATCGATCGGCTTTAATGCACGAAAAATGACCATTTTGGACACCATTTTTCATTGGCTATATTAAACGTACCAAAAATGACCATTTTGAACGATTGTTGACCATTTTGCATCGACGATAACTCCAAAAATGACAATTTATGCCCCTTAGTCTTAAACTCAAAGAGGGGACAACGACATTGCTTGGGCGCTGCTCCGTTTGCTGGGATATAGTTAATAATAAAATATGAATATAATTATATGACACATACCATGGTTTGGCGTATTTGGCCACTCCTGTGGCCGTTTATTTTGACAAATTAACTTACAACGGATGTGTAACATGATCTACACAAGTTCACAGCAAAGGTGAGGGCAAATTCCGCCACACACCTAAAATGTCAAATGAGGTGGACTGGGGAGGTGGTGGGTTAAAGTTTTCTCCACGATGTATTCCTAGATGGAGGCGACCGAGAGGCCTAAGACTCCAGGGTAACCACCCCTCACAACGAACGGAAGTTGCCAACACCGGAAGTAACAATAACTTTAACTTATTATTAAGCCTAGTTGCATAAAGCAATTTATATCACTATTCGTAAAATAAATTATATTTTCGACGATTTTTCAGCACTTGACCATTTTAACCTTCGTTTTCTGAGCGGCACAGAGCGCATGTCCCTTAGAGCCTACAATAGATGGCGATTTGTAGCGGAATGACGACGACGAAGAACTAATACTACAGGAAGCCCAAGTAAAAATTAGTTTTATTTCACTCAACATTAATCTAAAAATTCAAATTTACACAATAAACAATTTTCTGCTAAAGTTTGAATTGTCAATGTAATAACTACAAAACCCACATATCCTTTACTATATTGCAGAAATAGAAAACGAGCGCGCGTGCTATGTGCAGATTTATAGCACGCGGGGACTGATCAGAACACGAGAGAAGTGTTAGGAGAAGTACGACGCGTAGCTGAGTGCTTTTGTTCTGATCAGTCTCCAAGTGCTATAAATCTGCACATAGCACAGCGGACAAGTTTTATATTTCTTTTACAAAATACAATTATGATTTTAGGCAAGTTTTCTATTTAATTTTGTTCGTTACAATAATGTTTGAATATCTGCGCGCGTGCGCACTGTGCTCTCGTAGAGCACGCGGAATACGCATCCTTTGGCCAATCAGAGCGCGCGTGATATCATAGTTATTTCATAACGTAAATCAGTCATCAGGCTCTTTGCCCAAATAGTGACACATGCTCGGAAATTAAACCCTGGGTATCCCCCCCCCCCCCCCCCCCCCCCCCCCCCCCCCCCCAGGACACCATGGGTATTTCCCTCTTTCCCTAGGACACCCTGGGTATCCCCCCCCTAGGACACCCTGGGTATTTCCCCCTCCCCCTAGGACACCCTGGGTATTTCCCTCTCCCCCTAGGACACCCTGGGTATTTCCCTCTCCCCCTAGGACACCCTGGGTATTTCCCTCTCCCCCTAGGACACCCTGGATATTTCCCCCTCCTCCTAGGACACCCTGGGTATTTCCCTCTCCCCCTAGGACACCCTGGGTATTTCCCTCTCCCCCTAGGACACCCTGGGTATTTCCCTCTCCCCCTAGGACACCCTGGATATTTCCCTCTCCCCCTAGGACACCCTGGGTATTTCCCTCTCCCCCTAGGACACCCTGGGTATTTCCCTCTCCCCCTAGGACACCCTGGGTATTTCCACCTCCCCCTAGGACACCCTGGGTTTCTGTGGATGGATGTCACTACAAAGAGCGAATGCTCCAAATACTTTATTATATTATGATATTAAATGTGCACCAATATTATTCAGAATGTTGCAGTAATCCTGTGACTCTCAGTTTCAAAATCTAAGATACAAAGACTAAAATACATAAAATCTAACAAAAAACTAATAATGTCAAACTACTGCAATGCTACTAAAGGCTGGTTCATATTAGCGACATAAGCATAAGCACACGTCGCAACATGAGCAGGCTAGTGCATTGCTCATTAACGGGACTTTTCTCATAAATGGTGCATTGAGTCTGCGCATTAGTTGCTTTTGTTTATGCTTACCGTATTTCCTCGATTAAGCGCCCTGGCCGCTTATTTCAAATTTTGTGACCAAATGGGGCGCTTAATCGAGGGAGGGCGCTTAATCGAGGGGGTGCGCTTAATATCAAAATGTGATTTCAACTCGGAAACATAACTTCAATTAGCCATTTCAAAAACGAGTGGAAGACTGGGAACGAGTTTTTAGAATTAATCTAATTAAAAAATGAACCCCATCACAAGAAAGAGCATATCAGAATTAGTAAGTTTACAAAGTTTCGATAGGTTTAGTTAGATATTGAACGTAACAGCTTTCCAAACATCTCAAAAATTACAAAGAAATGTATGTTTACCAGGGACAAGTGTCCCCCGTAACCATACATTTCTTTGTAATTTTTGCAGTTTTTGAATGTCTGCAGTTCATTTACTACTTGTCCAAACCCTATCAAACTCCTGAAACTTACTACTTCTGATATGCTCTTTCTTGTGATGGGGTTCATTTTTTAATTAGAGTAATTCTAAAAACTAGTTCCCAGTCCTCCACTCGTTTTTGAAATGGCTAATATGGTACTACATATAGGAGCATGCCGTAACTTTGTAATAAAACGCAAGTTGTTTGCCATATTCTGTAATCTCTTACTGTACCATATTTCTTGGGGGATGGGAGGGGGACGCTTAATCGAGGGGGGCGTTTATTTCAATTTTTGAGGGCAAGGGGGGCGCTTAATCGAGGGAGTGCGCTTAATCGAGGGTGGGCGCTTAATCGAGGAAATACGGTATGTCGTTGGTGCAGACCAGGGCTTAATCTCTGTCCTGTATTGAAAGGTACAGATTTCATGGTTGATTACATGGTTGATTACATGGTTGATTACATAGTTGATTACATGGTTGATTACATGGTTGATTACATGGTTGATTACATGGTTGATTACATGATTGATTACATGGTTGATTTCATGGTTGATTAAAATGGTTGATTTCAGGTAAAATGGTTGATTTCAGGGTTGATTACATGGTTGATTACATGGTTGATTACATGGTTGATTACATGGTTAATTACATGGTTGATTAAAATGGTTGATTAAAATGGTTGATTTCAGGTAAAATGGTTGATTTCAGGGTTGATTACATGGTTGATTACATGGTTGATTACATGGTTGATTACATGGTTGATTACATGGTTGATTAAAATGGTTGATTAAAATGGTTGATTTCAGGTAAAATGGTTGATTTCAGGGTTGATTACATGGTTGATTACATGGTTGATTACATGGTTGATTACATGGTTGATTACATGGTTGATTACATGGTTGATTATATGGTTGATTACGTTGCTTTATTACAAGATACATTCCTAAGGAACTTTACCGAATGTACGTGTTTGGGAAAGTGTAAGTTGCTACTGTTCTTACCTACAGCAGTTTCAATTAACGTTGTCGCTAGAAGCACTCAAATCGACGCGAGGTAGCATGAGAAACGTAATTGAAAAGATTTACATACGTTTTGTCACAGCGATCGCGATGGTAACTCATGATGTCTTTTCTAACAATACTAACGTTCGTTGGTGATGAAGTTGACATCAATTTACTTTCATCTTGCAGAAACAATCACAATTACCCATGCTACCTTTCGGTCCTGTTGTGCATGAACTTT
Source organism: Actinostola sp. cb2023 (assembly GCA_033675265.1). Taxonomy (NCBI): domain Eukaryota; kingdom Metazoa; phylum Cnidaria; class Anthozoa; order Actiniaria; family Actinostolidae; genus Actinostola; species Actinostola sp. cb2023. Next base: position 235,032 of record JAUJYZ010000157.1, on the reverse strand, counting down.
TAGTGACAACGTTGAGCACGAAACAGTTGTACATGTACACCTAATTGCATCAACGTTGTCGGTTGAAAGTCAGAAATTCTTGCAAGTGTTGAGTAGCACAGGAGGCGCACGCCCTCCTTTTGGAAATTCGAATACTTTTTTGCCAAAACAAATATTTGCATAAAATTTGGCTGAAACCAATGTCCAACCTGAACGCGCCCTCTTTTGGAAAATCTCTGGATCCGCCCCTGAGTAATATCGTCAAATCGACATTATTCCTGTCATTACTTGCCGCATTTTAGCTGAACAGTTTAAGAATTCGATAAGGTTTCTTACATCTGCATAAACTGCATTCCCAGACATCCTTGCTGACACAGCTTTTAAAAATGGTTTATGATTTTCAACCGGATAACGATTATGCACTTCGGTATAGACATGGGTCATAGCATATAAAATACCGGTATTGGTATATATATAGTAAAACTAGTCTATTATTAATAATAATAATATTCAACCGGATAACGATTATGCACTTCGGTATAGACATGGGTCATAGTATATAAAATACCGGTATTGGTATATATATAGTAAAACTAGTCTATTATTAATAATACATAGCGTAAAATGAAAGGTCACTTCCGGTATATTTCCTAATTTGCATATTATCTTGTGGTCAAATTTCAAGTTTCAAGCTCATTAACTCCGACATTTTACAGTAAACACGCGTGCAGCCGTACTTTCATAAATTTATAGCAAGATAACAGTACGTATCGAAGAAAACTTAACATCGGAAAATAAAATTATTACGACAATAAAACAACTTAATTTAATTCGTACCTCTGAAATGTTTGTCTATCCAGCGATTTTCTTTGAGTGAATACGGCCCAGAATGGCCGTGTTTTGTATGGAAATCAGGCCGTCGCGAAGAAAACCAGCTTCTTGTGCTTTACGAACGTCCACAATAAAATACTTAACATCGGAAATCTGATGTACTTCTACAGCCATTTCAGAGACTTGTATTCGTTTGCCAATAAAATAAGCGTATCTTGCGATTTTTCAAGCTTTTTTGTGGTCGCTGTATACGGACAGAACGCCAAATTGCCCAAGTTCGCGAACGTTTTTCTCTTGCCAGAAGGCTTTCTTCGTCTGCCATATTAGATAATATAGTAGCCAGGCCTCTGTTCCACAGGGAAACCAAGTTTTCTGGACCCAGACTCCCTTAGATAATCGATTAAATTTGACTGAAAAAGGCTAAGAATCAAGAGGATTGGCCGAATGGGGACTGGGGCCTAATTTAAAAAATTATCGCGGGATCTTGCGATTTCTGCCTCGGAAAAATACATAAACACGGTGTTTTGGATGGGAAAATACAGGATTGTTTTTCATTATGTTTTTGAATTATTGAAATGTTTTATTTTTGTCATTCAACCAAAAACGTGGTCATGACCTGATTTCTTGGGCAATTTTACGCTATGAATACTGTCTATTCATGGGCGGTGTAGCCGTGGTGGCAAGGGGATCTCTAGCCCCCTAGATTAAAAAGCGGGTGGGGGCTTACCCCAAACGCTATGGAAAGATAACAATTTTAATTGTAAAATATGCAATTTGTAATAGCCTGAAAAGGCAGATTTTATGATATGTTCTTTCCAATTGAAAGATGAACAATGATAATCAAACGAAAAGTCTAAAATCAAAGAGGGAACTGTTCTTCTCTTGCGCTTCAAGGCTGGTAACAATTACCGACTAATGACAGCCAAACAAATGATTGTACCGAGAGAAAAACACAACAATTTTGGATTGCAAAATAGGTTTAGACCCTCATGCACCCGGCCCCCTTTCAAACACACACATACTTTTGAGACCGTTCCACCGCCTCTTGTTAGTGCCAAGTACAATGTGCAATATCTTATTCTATATAACAATACATTAATTTGCTTTTGGTTGATCTTGCTGTTCTCCTGATATCAAATTAAAAGAAAAATCATCAGTACAGTCAGAATGGAATGGATGGAAAACTAAGTAATCGGCACAGTAATCCATAGCTCTACACCTATCTCTATTGAATGCAACGGTACACTCATATTATCCGTTATAAACCATGGGGACAAGTAATCACAGTAATCCATAGCTCTACACCTATCTTTATTGAATGCAACGGTACACTCATATTATCCGTTATAAACCATGGGTCAAGTAATCACAGTAATCCATAACTCTACACCTATCTCTATTGAATGCAACGGTACACTCATATTATCCGTTATAAACCATGGGACAAGTAATCACAGTAATCCATAACTCTACACCTATCTCTATTGAATGCAACGGTACACTCATATTATCCGTTATAAACCATGGGTCAAGTAATCACAGTAATCCATAGCTCTACACCTATCTCTATTGAATGCAACGGTACACTCATATTATCCGTTATAAACCATGGGTCAAGTAATCACAGTAATCCATAACTCTACACCTATCTCTATTGAATGCAACGGTACACTCATATTATCCGTTATAAACCATGGGTCAAGTAATCACAGTAATCCATAACTCTACACCTATCTCTATTGAATGCAACGGTACACTCATATTATCCGTTATAAACCATGGGACAAGTAATCACAGTAATCCATAGCTCTACACCTATCTCTATTGAATGCAACGATACACTCATATTATCCGTTATAAACAATGGGACAAGTAATCACAGTAATCCATAGCTCTACGCCTATCTCTATTGAATGCAACGGTACACTCATATTATCCGTTATAAACCATGGGTCAAGTAATCACAGTAATCCATAACTCTACACCTATCTCTATTGAATGCAACGGTACACTCATATTATCCGTTATAAACCATGGGTCAAGTAATCACAGTAATCCATAGCTCTACACCTATCTCTATTGAATGCAACGGTACACTCATATTATCCGTTATAAACCATGGGTCAAGTAATCACAGTAATCCATAAATTTTTACTCTACACCTATCTCTATTGAATGCAACGGTACACTCATATTATCCGTTATAAACCATGGGTCAAGTAATCACAGTAATCCATAGCTCTACACCTATCTCTATTGAATGCAACGGTACACTCATATTATCCGTTATAAACCATGGGACAAGTAATCACAGTAATCCATAACTCTACACCTATCTCTATTGAATGCAACGGTACACTCATATTATCCGTTATAAACCATGGGTCAAGTAATCACAGTAATCCATAGCTCTACACCTATCTCTATTGAATGCAACGGTACACTCATATTATCCGTTATAAACCATGGGACAAGTAATCACAGTAATCCATAAACTCTCTACACCTATCTCTATTGAATGCAACGGTACACTCATATTATCCGTTATAAACCATGGGTCAAGTAATCACAGTAATCCATAGCTCTACACCTATCTCTATTGAATGCAACGGTACACTCATATTATCCGTTATAAACCATGGGACAAGTAATCACAGTAATCCATAGCTCTACACCTATCTCTATTGAATGCAACGATACACTCATATTATCCGTTATAAACAATGGGACAAGTAATCACAGTAATCCATAGCTCTACGCCTATCTCTATTGAATGCAACGGTACACTCATATTATCCGTTATAAACCATGGGACAAGTAATCACAGTAATCCATAGCTCTATACCTATCTCTATTGAATGCAACGGTACACTCATATTATCCGTTATAAACCATGGGTCAAGTAATCACAGTAATCCATAGCTCTACACCTATCTCTATTGAATGCAACGGTACACTCATATTATCCGTTATAAACCATGGGACAAGTAATCACAGTAATCCATAGCTCTACACCTATCCGTCTATTGAATGCAACGATACACTCATATTATCCGTTATAAACAATGGGACAAGTAAAGTAATCCATAGCTCTACACCTATCTCTATTGAATGCAACGGTACACTCATATTATCCTTACAGCGCCACTGTTTCCTTCTTTGTAGTTTTTGACTAATATTATTCTAAACTTTTTAGCTGATCGCTTTGGCTGCATGTCTTCATGATCAGCGGCACTAAAGGCTACTGAAGAGAAGGTAACGATATTGTTGTTCAATAGTTGTTTGTGGGTTGGTATTGACATTTTTTATAGTTATATGAGTTTCCTCAACCCAAATTTATTGATCAACCAAGCTTTCGGGCTAATAGCCCATCATCAGGGTTAGAATAGTCAATCTTCAGTTACAATCAGCTGTTACAAACAAAAAACGCGTGTACAAATACATGCGCGCGCATAACGTAGCGCGCGCTAATCAATGCACAGACAAATAGAATGTAAACAATTACAGATAAGTAATTAAAATAAATAACATAATAGAAAAAATTAAAAAAAACACTACAATGAGTTACATGATAAAACACAAATTACAAGCTAACATTAACATTTGTTAATCAATGGAATATAATTGTTGGGAAGAATTCTACCGCTATCTCTATTGGTGATCGAATTAGTGTTCTTAGCTATTAATAACTCATGCCACTTCCTTTGGTGCCATCTTGACTCCTCTACTAGTACTTTTGTGCTGCCCCAGGCGATAGAATGTCCTTTCTTGATTGCATGCTCTGCTAAAGCCGATTTTTCTGGCTTGCAAAGCCGCACACTTGCTTCGTGTTCTTTCTTTCTCGTTGAAAGGGACCTTCCAGTCTCTCCGATGTAAAGCGCGTCACATTCAGCACATGGTACCATGTAAACTACACCGGCCTTCTTGTCCGCAGGGACAACATCCTTGGGCTTGGAGAGTATCTGTCTTAGCGTTTGATGTGGTTTAACGCAGGACTTGATGTTATATTGTCCTAAGACTCGTTGAATCCTTTCCGTTACTCCATGTACATATGGTAAAACTGCAAAACCCACGGGATCTTCTTTCTGTTGAGACTGGTTACGCTTTTCGTTAGACCTTGAATGTTTCCGTATGAACTGTTTTGGATAACCGTTGCTTGAAAGAGCTTTACCAATATGTGTGCGTTCTTGATCTTGGTGAATGTTATCCGATAAAAGGCGGTCTGCCCTATCAAACAGAGTACGGATCACTCCTACTTTGTGTTGGGAAGATTGTAACTGAAGATTGACTATTCTAACCCTGATGATGGGCTATTAGCCCGAAAGCTTGGTTGATCAATAAATTTGGGTTGAGGAAACTCAAATAACTACAAAAAAAGATATTGTTGTTGTTGTTACTATTGTTGCGTCATGCATTATCAAACTGGAACAGTTAACTGATGCTCCATTCACCCCGACGCTTAAAAAAGTAGCTTAACTGAACGAGGGGGTCATGGGGGCTTGCGGTATTGCGGTATCCGTCGTTCCGTATATTTTATTGCGGTATTTTATATTCTGAGATGCGGTATTGCGGTATCGTCCTGGTCTACGGTATGCGGTATTTCGCGATTTGGGGCTACGGTATACGGTGAAATTCAAATTTCTTTAGCGTATTTCGGTATTCAGTTGTTTTCCAAAACATTGCTACTGTTGTTTCAAATTTCAATTTTAGATGCGGTATTACGGTATCACCTAACCCCCAACGTCCCCGTCCTGAACCGGTTTTGAGAACTATATGCTGAAGAACCTTTGGTGCAAAACTCGTTGCAAAATGTCCTTTGTTCCACACAGTATAAATACCAGGTAGTTTGACTTTTTGAAATTAGATGCGAGAAATTAAAAGAAAAGAAAACCCAGTCTAACTAAAAATGTGTGAATGGGACATAATTCCCATAATATTGCAACATTCTAAATATCGTTTTTAAATCAGATGCGTTTTCGATGTAGAATTATCAATTAGAAAACCCCAATCTGACTAAACGGTGTGAATGTAGTCTCCCTCGCAGCCGTGTTTAGTGTCGTCACGCAACGCTCTCTCCCCTTACACACACGGCTGCTTACCCAAGCATTACATTCCGTTCCAATTGTAAGTGTTTAGCCAATCATATCAAGTTATTCGTTATTCATGTCCACTAGTTGTCAACGACTTGACACTCCCAGGCTCATGTTTCGTTGTTGTAAGAACGTTGCAAAGTTAGGAGATGAATTCACATACACGATTTACTAGTCTTCCTGGCAGCCGTATTTAGTGTATTGGTTTAGTGTATTGCCCAGTTAAACTCTGTGATATGAAATTATTTCGCTGCAAGGCAAAACGCTTCGTCAATGGACGCCATCTTTTTAAACGGCTCAAAGGGAGAGCACTTTGTAATTAATTTTAATTTTAGTGATTTTGATTCATGTCTAACTAAAGTTCATTCATTCATTCATTCATTCATTCATTCATTCATTCATTCATTCATTCATTCATTCATTCATTCATTCATTCATTCATTCATTCATTCATTCATTCATTCATTCATTCATTCATTCATTCATTCATTCATTCATTCATTCATTCATCTTGTTTGTCACTGGTCTTTGGTATGGCGCGAGCATTGACCTGATTTCGGGCAACAAGCTCTGATTGGATAATTATGTGTAACGGAATGTAGTCCTTGGGTAAGCAGCCGTGTGTAAGGGGAGAGAGCGTTGCGTGACGGCACTAAACACGGCTGCGAGGGAGACTAGTGTGAATGGGGCATAATTCCCATAATATTGAAACATTATAAATATCGCAACTTTAAGTGTCATTGTCTGAGAAAACCGGGCAGAGTTGAAAGATGGGGTTCGGCCGATTCCTTTCAAATTGCTATCATTTATTACCTATAGGAATAGATTAAGAATGGTCGTATTTAAAGTTTGGTTCAGGCTTTTGCTCGAAAGTTGACCACCCCCCCTTGTTTTGCATCAAAATCGCCCTGAAAGACGCTAAAATTTCGGGTCACTTTGGCGCTCTGTAAAACTCATATTACATGATTTTCTATGATACATTTAGTTTTGTTGTAATATTTAGCCTATGTAGAGCTGGGTTACATGCAATAATGGCAAATTTTCGAAAAACATCTTATTTTCACTTCGAGTTAAAAGTCAGTTGTCGACGGCCTTCGGCGGTCGACTAAATTTAAGCCATTTTATGGAGGTCCGTTCTTAAAAGTGCGGCAGTTTATTTACTTAATTTAGCCATTTTTAACAAGTTTATTCTTTCCTTTCTTGATTTCCAAAAACTCTTACTCGGATATTTTCAACGACTTCGCGTGAGCAGACTCCGACTCTTCAAGGTAGTCGGCTCTTTTCCCGTCAAATTGTATTTGTTTATCATCAATAAGTCGGACTTGGTTCTTCGTATACTGTCTTTTTAACCGCAAGCCACTCTTTAGTGCTTTAAAAGACCTTAAAATCTTACAAGAACATGATAAAAGGTAAATAGCTTCGTTTCACACATACTAATTAAGTCAATAAACACTCAGTCAGTCAACATCAGCAGATTGTGTGATAGAAGTTTGCCGGGAAAACAAGGGTTTCAAGCTCTCTCTATGTACAACATATTACAATCCAATCAAAATAAATATATGTAATGCCTAGATGGATTTATTCAGTAAATATACCATTATTAAACATTTGAGAGTTCGTCCGCAAATCATCATTTAGAATCTGTATGTCAACAGCGACACGTACTGAATGAATACTAATTACTTCATTGAACATGGTCATGCAATGACTTTGCAACAATATCGATATTTCTTACAACATTGCCGTGAAATAATCTGCTTCATTATCATTAAAATGGAATCAAAATTTTGTATTTGATTTATCACAGAGTAATTCAGGACAATTAATAGTTATTAGTGTTTTAATTTCAATTTTACACAGTCGTACAAATGAACGTTACTGAGTGGTTACCTGAAATAAATAATTGTTACTTTTGAATTGTGTTGTGCTATCAGTATTACAATTGCCTCGTGTGTATGAGAAACTCATGTGTTTCACTATGGATATATCGATCATTTGTTCGTTTTCATCTGAAAGTTCACGGTGCAGTTCTGTTAGTAGGGTCTGGGCTATACGGGGAATAAACAAATGGGTACTTTTAGGCCAGTTTCGCGTGAGTTAGACATAACCAGGCCCGTAGCCAGGATTTTTTGTGGGGAGGTGCTCCCCAGGCCAAAGTGGACCAAACTATCAAAATGCACTTAGGATAGCAGCAATTCATAGAGGGTCCTGAAGGGAGCCTACAAATCCCATTTCCCAGTCGATTTAAAAAAAAAATCCCAGTCCCATTGACATGAATTCAAGAAAATCCCAGTATGATTGTTTCACTATGTTTGCATTTCTAAGTGTGCTTTTTGAAGACTTCCTTGCTTTGAAACGTATTAAAAACCGTTCTCTTGGTTGCTCTATTTGACCTGAATTTTGTGGAATAATAAATGGTTGCAAAAAAAATAATCAATTTCCGCTCTTTTATATGATTCTTCCCGAGCGTGTTGTGGTTGTATGTGCAGCTTCATCCTCGTCTCCTATCACAGCAAGGATAATATCGTTGCAGGGCCGTCGGAAATGGAAAATAAGTGGTGGGAGACGTTTAGCGAGCGCCGTAGGCGCGAGCCGCTAAATTTTTGAAATCTAGAGCCGGCTCGGAAATGCTATTTCCAGCGTTCTCCAAGAGCTATTTGTGATTTACGCGTATTGCTAATTACTTCCTACACTGTCTCGGCAAACCAATGCATATTGAAAAATGTATAAGGCTTATAATAATATGCTGTTTTGCAATACGCTTTCCCATTCCCAAAGTGGTTTTGAAATTCCCAGTCCCATTAGCAAAATCCCAGTCCCAGTGGTACAATCCATTTTCCCAGTGTAAAAAAATGGCCATTCCCAGTCAGTCCCATTTAATCACAAACAACCCAAGCTCAATACGTTTGTAAGGGAATGTATGGGGATTTAAAATATGCCGTATTTTATTTGGAAATATTTAATTAAAGTTTGTCAACTTTACCTGTGTTGTATCATTCTGTTGATTTTTGACTCTTGTGTGCAGTTTTGGGGGAATTTTAATAGGGATTTATTTAACAGAATGACACAACAGGTAGAGTTGACAAACTTTTATTAATTATTTCCAAATATAATAAAATACGGCATATTTTAAATCCCCATACATTCCCTTACCAACGTATTGGGTTGCCTGTGATCCAGCCGGCTCTGTGGGTGTTTGGTGGCAAACAGATTTACCACCTCTTCTAAGTCAAATTCAAAGTTATAATGGATTACATGGACAAGTTTGGCGCGCGGTTCGTTCACGGTGGAAAGAGAGTGTAGTCGGTTTTAGTTTGCCAGTGAATAGTGGACCTTTCCCCAAAAAATGTGGACCTTTGGGGTCTGTGGGGATGGGGGTGCGAACGCACCCCGTGCACCCCCCTGGCTACGGGCCTGATAACGATAATAGTTTTCACGGTTTTCACGTGAAGGCTGCCACCAGTGCAGCCGAAACGTCATTTGAACCATTATTTCATTACGCGTGAAAACTGAAAAAACTATTATCGTTAAAGAACACTTATATATTCCTTTGATTTTCAAATGTACAAAACACTGAACATTATTCTAAAACATGAATTGCTTGTATGTGGTATAAACAGTTAACGATTATGATTTTTATTCCTATCTTTTCTCATTTTCTGTTTTGGTTATCTGGATGGGAGAATGTGGAGGGGAGGGGAGGGGTGGTTTCGACGCCGTAAATTGTTGATTTTGGTACCGTACCTTATTTTTAATTTATGCACTTCCGTTATTGTCAAGAACAGGCGTTAAACCATCTGTAGTTTATAGCAGTTTCTATAGCCTGGCTTTGACTGTAGTGCACCTCTCAAACTCCTCGTGCACGTCTCCCGCCTGTTCCCTACCCCATCTCCCTTCTCCCTCCCCCCTCCCCCGTCCCGCTTCCCTTTCCTCCTTCCCCCGTTCCCCCTCATCCTTTCCCCATCCCCCCTCTAGGGAGCACTGGTGGCCGAGTGGTGAGAGCATTCGCCTCTCATGAAACGCTGTGGTGCCTGGTTCAATTCACGAATCGGGCACTTCATGTGAGTTGAGTTTGTCAGTTCGTTCTCTCCCTTGTTTCGAGGGTTTTTCTTCTGGTACTCCGATTTTCCTCCATCATTAAAAACGAACTAGTGAGATGAGCGTTGGGTGTATAGTACATAATAGAGAATGTAGTAAGAAATGAGTGTTGAGAGTCGTGTCCCAAATTAGCAGTAATGCTAGATCGATTGACACGTTGAATTAAAAAAAGTAATTTTATTCCAAACACCCTCCTCCCCCTTCCCCGCCCACCGTTCTTCCTTCCCCTCCCCCTCCCCTTTCCTCCCCCAACGCACGCTCCAATAGCGCCAGAGATACCACAGGGCCCCCTAATTAATCAATAATTACACAAAAATGCTAATAAAAGAATAAAAGTAATTATATTGCTTTTTGTTTTTATTTGTCACGCGCGCGCGTGGTACACCGCGAAACACCGCGCGCGCGCGCGCGCGTGATAAAGAAAAACAAAAAAACAACTATAATGTAATAGAATTTGTAATTTTAGCTGGTAACGTTCATTATGCCGAGTTTTAATCAAACAAAGCTTTTTCTCTATAATTACTTTTATTCTTTTACTAGCATTTTTGTGAAATTATTGATGAATTAGCGGGCCCTGTGGAGATACCCTTCTTTTCCTGCGGGTAACTGCGGCTTGCATAACCAGTTGTTACGTAAGCGTTTCTGAAAAGCTCCGTTTTTGCACCAAATATAGATCCAGGCGCAGATCCAGACCGGTTTACGCCGTTTTCCGGAGAACGGTCAATTTGTTCAAAGTAAGAGTAATATATATATAGCTCTCTTGAATGTTTAATTTATTCATAAAAAGGTAAAAAAACTGCCGGTTCGGGAAACGGTCACATCTTTTCCTGGATCTGAGACCTGCATGCGGCGTTTTCAAACGTCTCCACTTTTGAAGGCGTTTTCGAAAACCTCCGTTTTCATCTATGTTTTCATTTGATTGTTTGTCAGTGGAATGCGCTATATAAGAACCGACATATTATTATTATTAGTGGACGATCGCTAAAAACGGATAAAAAAGTATGCGTTTTCAAACGAAAACGGATTAGTGTGGACGGGGCTGGCTCAGTGCGTGGACTGACGCAATATGAGACTGGACATCGACTGGACAGTAGAGAGATTGGCTGGTGAGAGTTCACTATTATAGTCCAGTTATGTCTGTAACTGAACACACTAGTTTGTTGATTTGTTGTATCATTTTTAACTCACTGGATTACAAGATATATTACAATACTATTGTATCAGCAATCCAATGCTAGAGTGCAATTTAGAAAAGCGTGAAATAGTACTAACTTTAAATAGTACTAAATAGTGCTATTTCTATTGTTTTCTATTGTTTCATTAGTGTTATTTAGTACTAATTAGTTATTTAGTTTTCAAGCTTTTTTATTTTGCACTCTACTTTAACGGTGAATACAGCCAAATTTAAATTAGTGATGCGTGACCCGATGTTCAATGAAGTAATTAGTATTCATTTAGTGTCGCTGTTGACATACAGATTCTAAATGATGATTTGCGGACGAACTCTCAAATGTTTAATAATGGTATATTTACTGAATAAATCCATCTAGGCATTACATATATTTATTTTGATTGGATTGTAATATGTTGTACATAGAGAGAGCTTGAAACCCTTGTTTTCCCGGCAAACTTCTGTCACACAATCTGCTGATGTTGACTGACTGAGTGTTTATTGACTTAATTAGTATGTGTGAAACGAAGCTATTTACCTTTTATCATGTTCTTGTAAGATTTTAAGGTCTTTTAAAGCAATAAAGAGTGGCTTGCGGTTAAAAAGACAGTATACGAAGAACCAAGTCCGACTTATTGATGATAAACAAACAAAATTTGACGGGAAAAGAGCCGACTACCTTGAAGAGTCGGAGGCTGCTCACGCGAAGTCGTTGAAAATATCCGAGTAAGAGTTTTTGGAAATCAAGAAAGGAAAGAATAAACTTGTTAAAAATGGCTAAATTAAGTAAATAAACTGCCGCACTTTTAAGAACGGACCTCCATAAAATGGCTTAAATTTAGTCGACCACCGAAGGCCGTCGACAACTGACTTTTAACTCGAAGTGAAAATAAGATGTTTTTCGAAAATTTGCCATTATTGCATGTAACCCAGCTCTACATAGGCTAAATATTACAACCAAACTAAATGTATCATAGAAAATAATGTAATATGAGTTTTACAGAGCGCCAAAGTGACCCGAAATTTTAGCGTCTTTCAGGGCGATTTTGATGCAAAATAAGGGGGGGTGGTCAACTTTCGAGCAAAAGCCTGAACCAAACTTTAAATATGACCATTCTTAATCTATTCCTATAGGTAATAAATGATAGCAATTTGAAAGGAATCGGCCGACCCCCATCTTTCAACTCTGCCCGGTTTTCTCAGACAAAGTGAAAAAGGGAAAACAACGCTTACCTTGTGCTTCTTTTGATTCATCTTCAAACCAACGTATCGCTGATGTCAAAAACAAAACACATCAGTGAATTAACGAGAGAATTTCTCGGTTATAACTATTAGCATGAGAACGAGGCTATCCGCTAGAAAAACAAACCAGGTTTGTATGTAGTTTTCCTCTGTTATTAGAGAAATATCATTATTTAATTTTCCTGCATGAGAAATAACGGGTAACAGAAGAAAGTACATAGGAACCTTTTTTGTCAGTTGTTCTAGCTTTTGATCCCATAGCCTCACTCTCGTGCTAATAGTCATAACAACCATTGGTGGTTGTACGATTACAATTACATGGATGGAAATGGGATGTGTCGATGGATGAATGAATAATCGCAGGCGAACAACGCGGAAATATTGTACCGTAGCTTACATCATGTCACGAATGACCTCGAAATGATCTCGAATGAACTTCCTATTTCGTTCGTAAACTTGATTGAAAATAGACCTTATGCAAAATGACGTAATGTGACTACAACTACCAGAATGCTTTGCGAATTTTTTGAAAAAAAATTAAAAATATTGTTTTCAGTTGAATCAGTGATTTCACCGATAACTTGCTTTGGAGTAGCTGTATACCTTAGTTTATGACTAACCTGGCATTTTTATAACTTTGTTATGCCGCGGAAATCTAAATGTTCTGAAGCCTCCCATCCATCACAACTAGTAGTACTATGTTTTCTCAATAGACAATTAGATTGATAACGTCTTAGTTAGATTTGATGTATTTAGTATATATCAGTGTATGGATAAGGTAGCTACTGTGTGCAGGTTATAATATTCACATGCAACATGTGCAATATAAATAATAAATTATTCATCCTTACGCTTCAAATGCCTCTCCTTCCTCTCCTTCATCCTCTCCTTCGTCCTATCCTCCATCCACACCTCCATCCTCTCCTTCGTCCTCTCCTCCATCCTATCCTCAAAGTGCCTCTGGTAAACTGTGAAAATAGAAAAATACAAAATACGATCTACGACATACACCAGTTTTAAGAAACGTTGTCGAAATAGTAAATAATAATGTATAACATAAAACACAAAGCAGATAACTCAAGCAGAAATAAAGACAGTAACTAATTATGAAGCAGCCATGATGAAGGCATATTCAAGAGGGACTTTGAAATAGAATAGTATTTGCCAAGTTTCTGCTATCACAGACAAATGGTTATAATTGTTCCTTTTTACATTTTACTATTTCAAATACGACGACGTTTCTGAAAACAGGTGTATTATAGATACTTTTCAAACTGAAGGCTTCACTCAGAATTCACAAATTAGTTTCGATCGGTCATCATATTCAAATTAATCAAAAGTATGGCACTCATTGTTCTACATAAGGAAATGTATTCCCATAAGCCATTCGCTTAGCAAACCTCGAATACCGTATATCGCTTTGGTTTCGTGAAAACAGTCAAACAAACTTTTGTCAACTAGATTCTGGCTTAGTTTGCATGTATCTCCAAGTGACTAGTTGAAATAAGAATCCTGATTGGCCGATATATGTCCGGCATGAATGCCAAATGATGTATGTGAAGGTGGTTATCATAATCACATGCAACCTGTACCACATAAATAATTAATTATTAATCCTTACACAGCATGCGCATCTCAAAATCTTCCAACTCCGACGACTCCTCTGTGAAAATAGAGAAAGACAACAATTAATCTAAAACATATATACAGTCAATGTCATTAACGTTGTCCAGCTAAAAAGAGATCAACACTACAATAAATGTCACGTGTTTCATTCTCTATTCGTTTTCCGCGCGCGATATTGAGCAATTATTGTGCACGTGGAGCCGATATACTTCATACATGGCATATTTTGAATTACATCAGCTCCACGTGCACAATAATTGCTTGTTTCGTGCACGCAAAACGATGACGAGACACGTGACATTTATTGTAGTGTTAATCTCTTTTTAGTAGGACAACGTTAATGACATTGACTGTATTATAATCACTAAACTGACATTTGGATAGATAGATAGATAGATAGATAGATAGATAGATAGATAGATAGATAGATAGATAGATAGATAGATAGATAGATAGATAGATAGATAGATAGATAGATAGATAGATAGATAGATAGATAGATAGATAGATAGATAGATAGATAGATAACTTTATTTGCATGACCTATTATTTTACAGGTGTTGCTAAAGTGTATTACAAATATAGTAACAAATAATGAGAAATTCATATAAAATAATATGAATAATAATTACAATAGAACTTTAACGAGTTTGATAAATATAGATATATAATTTTGATATGATCATTTTGTCTTTTCATTTTGAGCTATTGTATTCCTTAGTTCAAAACATTTCAAAATGAATTTTGATACATAATATATAATAGCTTGATTCTTTGAACTTAGTAAAGTTAAAGTCAAAGTTCTTGTGTCTAGATTATTGATTTTTATCTTATCTGCTATTACATTGAAGAAATCTAAACGTAACTTGGAATATAATGAACATTTTAATAACATGTGTTCTTCTGTTTCGATTTCGTTTTTATTGCAAAAGATGCAGAGCCTTTGGTTGGCTTGAATCCTTTGCTTTCCATACCTTCCAGTTTCAATGGCTAGTTTGTGATTACTAATTCTAAATGTTGTTAAATGTCTTCTTTGATCAAAGTTACGTATAGTATCTAGGTAATCTTCTGTTTCATAATTTGTTTTGATTAATTCATATAATTTCAATTTTTTAGATTGCGTCAAATATGATTTCCATGCCTTGAAATACTGTTTTTTCATTGACTCATGATAGTTATTAATAATATTGTTAGTAATGGGTTTGATCATATTGTTTGAGTCGTGTATTTTATAGGAATTTAACATTGAAAGTAAATGTGAGTGATAACACGGTTTATGTCGTTCATATAAGGATTTTGACAAGAAAAAAGCTTGTTTTGCAATTGAATTATCAGACAAACTAAATAAGTGGTTGTGATATTTAAGTACCATCTTGTCTATAAAAATATTTAGAGGAAATCTACCAAGTTCAGCTCTACAAGCTATATTTGATGCTTTGCTATTAACACCCAAGTAGTATTTACAGAAACGTAAATGTACCTTTTCTATTGGGCTCTTTTCCCACTTTTCAAAATCATGTTTTTGATATACTCCCCAAACCTCACTGGCATATGTAAGAATTGGAGATATCATAGAGTTAAAGAGTTTATTAGCTTGTTGTGGTTTAAGTTTAATAAAATCAACTGTGCGATTAATATTGAAGAAAGCATTGAGAGCTTTTCCTCTTGACTGAATTTGATGTGCAGAAAAGTTTCCAGTTGAGCTTAATTTAACTCCTAAGTAAGTGAATTATTTAACAGTTTCAAGTTTATTATTATGTATTATAAAAGATTGTTGCTTTGATAGATAGATAGATAGATAGATAGATAGATAGATAGATAGATAGATAGATAGATAGATAGATAGATAGATAGATAGATAGATAGATAGATAGATAGATAGATAGATAGATAGATAGATAGATAGATAGATTGATAGATAGATAGATAGATAGATAGATAGATAGATAGATAGATAGATAGATAGATAGATAGATAGATAGATGGATGGATGGATGGATGGATGGATGGATGGATGGATGGATGGATGGATGGATGGATGGATGGATGGATGGATGGATGGATGGATGGATGGATGGATGGATGGATGGATGGATGGATGGATGGATGGATGGATGGATGGATGGATGGATGGATGGATGGATGGATGGATGGATAGATAGATATAGATAGATAGATAGATAGATAGATAGATAGATAGATAGATAGATAGATAGATAGATAGATTGATAGATAGATAGATAGATAGATAGATAGATAGATAGATAGATAGATAGATAGATAGATGGATGGATGGATGGATGGATGGATGGATGGATGATGGATGGATGGATGGATGGATGGATGGATGGATGGATGGATGGATGGATGGATGGATGGATGGATGGATGGATGGATGGATGGATGGATGGATGGATGGATGGATGGATGGATGGATGGATGGATGGATGGATGGATGGATGGATGGATGGATGGATGATAGATAGATAGATAGATAGATAGATAGATAGATAGATAGATAGATAGATAGATAGATAGATAGATAGATAGATAGATAGATAGATAGATAGATAGATAGATAGATAGATAGATAGATAGATAGATAGATAGATAGATAGATAGATAGATAGATAGATAGATAGATAGATAGATAGATAGATAGATAGATAGATAGATAGATAGATAGATAGATAGATAGATAGATAGATAGATAGATAGATAGATAGATAGATAGATAGATAGATAGATAGATAGATAGATAGATAGATAGATAGATAGATAGATAGATAGATAGATAGATAGATAGATAGATAGATAGATAGATAGATAGATAGATAGATAGATAGATAGATAGATAGATAGATAGATAGATAGATAGATAGATAGATAGATAGATAGATAGATAGATAGATAGATAGATAGATAGATAGATAGATAGATAGATAGATAGATAGATAGATAGATAGATAGATAGATAGATAGATAGATAGATAGATAGATAGATAGATAGATAGATAGATAGATAGATAGATAGATAGTTTTATTGGTACAATACGTTTGATGTTATTATCGACTGGATATTCTGCGTGAGCAGAAAAATCAATGACAACATCCTCTCCCTCCCCTGTTGGGGATATACATTGATGGTACACAATGTTCTGATCATGAGGGTCCCCTCTAGTACTTTCGTAAGACGATCCCCCTTCGCTGATTGGTCGGTTGTATTTGACATGTTTGACGGCTGTCATTGATTAGGTGTCTGCATGAAAGTGAGATTCGTAACGGCTGCGACCAGAGGCTTTGATAATCACAGTAATCCATAGCTCTACACCTATCTCTATTGAATGCAACGGTACACTCATATTATCCGTTACATAAACCATGGGACAAGTAATCACAGTAATCCATAGCTCTACACTTATCTCTATTGAATGCAACGGTACACTCATATTATCCGTTACAGTGCCATTTGCTTCTTTGTAGTTTTTGAATAATATTATTCTAAACTTTTTAGCTTATTCGGCATTTGGCTGCATGTCTTCATCAGCGGCTCTAAAGGCTACTGAAGAGAAGATAACGATTGTTGTTGTTACTATTGTTGCGTCATGCATTATCAAACTGGAACAGTTAACTGATGCTCCATTCACCCAGATGCTTAAAAAAGTAGCTTAACTGAACGAGGGGAACATGGGGGCTTGCGGTATTGCGGTATCCGTCGTTCCGTATATTTTATTGCGGTATTTTATATTCTGAGATGCGGTATTGCGGTATCGTCCTGGTCTACGGTATGCGGTATTTCGCGATTTGGGGCTACGGTATACGGTGAAATTCAAATTTCTTTAGCGTATTTCGGTATTCAGTTGTTTTCCAAAACATTGCTAGTGTTGTTTCAAATTTCAATTTTAGATGTGGTATTACGGTATCACCTAACCCCCAACGTCCCCCTCCTGAACCGGTTTTGAGAATTATATGCTGAAGAACCTTTGGTGCAAAACTCGTTTCAAAATGTCCTTTGTTCCACACAGTATAAATACCATGTAGTTTGACTTTTTGAAATTAGATGCGAGAAATTAAAAGAAAAGAACCCAGTCTAACTAAACATGTGTGAATGGGACATACATCCCATAATATTGCAACATTTTAAATATCGTTTCTAAATCAGATGCGTTTTCGATGTAGAATTATAATCAAGAAAACCCCAATCTGACTAAACGGTGTGAATGTAGTCTCCCTCGCAGCCGTGTTTAGTGTCGTCACGCAACGCTCTCTCCCCTTACACACGGCTGCTTACCCAAGCGCTACATTCCGTTCCAATTGTATGTGTTTAGCCAATCATATAAAGTTATTCGTTATTCATGTTCACTAGTTGTCAACGACTCGACACTCCCAGGCTCATGTTTCGTTGTTGTAAGAACGTTGCAAAGTTAGGAGATGAATTCACGTACACGATTTACTAGTCTTCCTGGCAGCCGTGTTTAGTGTATTGGTTTAGTGTATTGCCCAGTTAAACTCTTTGATATGAAATTATTTCGCTGCAAGGCAAAACGCTTCGTCAATGGACGCCATCTTTTTACACGGCTCAAAGGGAGAGCACTTTGTAATTAATTTTAATTTTAGTGATTTTGATTCATGTCTAAATAAAGTTCATTCATTCATTCATTCATTCATTCATTCATCTTGTTTGTCACTGGTCTTTGGTATGGCGCGAGCATTGACCTTATTTCGGGCAACAAGCTCTGATTGGATAATTATGTGTAACGGAATGTAGTCCTTGGGTAAGCAGCCGTGTGTAAGGGGAGAGAGCGTTGCGTGACGACACTGAACACGGCTGCGAGGGAGACTAGTGTGAATGGGCATAATTCCCATAATATTGAAACATTATAAATATCGCAACTTTAAGGGAAGTGAAAAAGGGAAAACAACGCTTAGCTTGTGCTTCTTTTGGTTCATCTTCAAACCGACGTATCGCTGATGTCAAAAACAAAACACATCAGTGAATTAACGAGTGAATTTATCGGTTATAACTATTAGCATGAAAACGAGGCTATCCGCTAGAAAAACAAACCATTGTATGTAGTTTTCCTCTGTTATTACATAAATATCATTATTTAATTTTCCTGCATGAGGAACTATAACGGGTAACAGAGGAAAGTACATAGGAACCTTTTGTGTTTTTCTAGCTTTTGGTCCGATAGCCTCACTCTCGTGCAGTGCTAATAGTCATAACAACCATTGGTGGTTGTACGATTACGATTACATGGATGGAAATGAGATGTGTCGATGGACGAATGAATAATCGCAGGCGGAAATATTGTACCGTAGCTTACAAGCGTATATAATGAGGGTTTATCACTTAATTTCTAAACTTATAGGAGACATAGGACAAAAAAATGATTATCATAGCTGGAAAGAGCTCGTTGAAATGAGTAAAAACGGGAAGTTTGGAAAAGATCGCTTCACAAATTGCGAAGCATATCAAACTTATGTTATACAAAAGGTCATTGTTTCACATATGCAGATGAGGCGAGTCTTGTTTAGGCGAAAAACAGCATGATTTTGATACATTTTTGCTTTTTACTGCATTGTTAAAATACAAATCAAAAACCTACCAACGGAATATAAAAGACGAATATGTAACGAATGAATAAGCTGGCAATTCAAGCACAAATAAAGAGGTTTGAAGGTGGCATTTTCCGTTTCTTCAAAGTCAATCGAACTGAAATCTCTGAAGAGATATAGGAGAGCGTGACATACGCTGCACACAAAATCCCTCTGAATTCTTTGGGAATTGTGTCAATCAAAAACCTACCGCCGGATTCTAATGCTCTGTAATTGTACGCGCATTTTGATATAAAATACATGTATATTAAACTTAATTAAGAGGTGGCAAAATGAAATCTAAAACTCTTTGTTTGGTAATTGTGAACATCATATTGGTGCTCTGTATCTCGGTCTGTATGTAGAAGCTAAGCTAGATAGGCCGGCGAATTCGCAAATAAATTATGGCTCGGAAAGGACGTTTTTTGAAGGCAATTTCCAATATTTACACGCACGAGATCAATAAGTTAGTTCGAATTTGTGATATATTTTCCCGTTGAGGAAACATATGCAGCTTTTCCATCCTCTCTTATATTTTAGCTACCTGATTTACACATTGTCAAAGGAAAAATATGAATTCAGAAATGATAAACCAGTCACGTACGAATCTGCTTTATTTAGCGGTCATAGTGAACAAATTGCTGGATCAATCGGGCCTCACGTGCATTAGTAAACAAAGCATTAACAAAAAACGTTGTCCGCGTGATACTGGATCCCAACAGGAGCAAATGTTCAATGATGCAGGACATAAGTTTGATATGTATGAATTTTCAAATATCGAAATTTTGTATGAAAACATTTGTTGGTAGGCTACCTACCAGCGTAAATGTTCAAAGGTTTTCATATAAAATTTCGATTTTTGAAAATTCATATCTTCGCAATTTGTGAAGCGATCTTTTTCAAATTTCACATTTTCACTAATTTCAACGAGATCTTTCCATCCATGATAATCATATTTTTGTCCTAGGCGAGGTTTGAAATTACATGATAAACCCTCATTACATAACTAGTATAATTACATCGTGTCACGAATGACCACAAAATGATCGCCAAGGAACTTCGTATTTCTTTCGTAAACTTGATTCGTAATGATTTCACAGTCAATAGTCCACTATATATATGAGTTCAATATTCTAACAAAGAGTGTACTATAGTTTGAGTTGTATCTACGCGTGTAGTGATTGTCTCTCTAAAAAAGGTACCCGTGTATTAGTCACGGACCGTAAGGCTAAGCAAAGTACGACAGAAACGAACCGACGCCAAAACACTACAGTATATAATCATTGGAATAAAAGTCATGGAAATTCACAATTATACTTTATAGTAAAAATGGCGCGCGTCAAAGAAAATTATAGCAAGAGGTCTTCAATTCTGCACGCGTTTCTTTAGACAGAGCGATACATAAAAGTGGGTCCAGTTCTGGCTAATTGGCTAATTTTCCGATTACGCTTGCGATTCGTTTTTTTTTGGTCACATGCGCAAGATCGGAATCGAATCGGAAGAAAAAGCAAATCTGATCCTTCCTTTTCCGATACGTCACTCTCCCGACTCCGATTACCGGTGACTCCTATTGCCGGTGACCCCGATTGCCGGTGACCCCGATTGCCGGTGACTCCGATTGCCGGTGACTCCGATTGCCGTTGACTCCGATTGCCGGTGACTCCGATTGCCGTTGACTCCGATTGCCGGTGACTCCGATTACCGTTGACTCCGATTGCCGTTGAATCCGATTGCCGGTGACTCCGATTGCCGTTGATTCCGATTGCCGGTGACTCCGATTGCCGGTGACTCCGATTGCCGTTGTCTCCGATTGCCGGTGACTCCGATTGCCGTTGACTCCGATTGCCGGTGACTCCGATTACCGATTACCGTTGACTCCGATTGCCGTTGACTCCGATTGCCGGTGACTCCGATTGCCGTTGACTCCGATTGCCGGTGACTCCGATTGCCGGTGACTCCGATTGCCGTTGACTCCGATTGCCGGTGACTCCGATTACAGTTGACTCCGATTGCCGTTGAATCCGATTGCCGGTGACTCCGATTGCCGGTGATTCCGATTGCCGGTGACTCCGATTGCCGGTGACTCCATTTTGGAGTTCACACTGGTCGTAACTCTCCTTCGATCCGATTCCGATTCCGACTCAAGTGTGAACCAGCCTTAATAACAACTTAATAATCTCGCTTGCTCGGTGTTACAGAAAATATCAGACCTAGGACTCGGTCCTTTTTTGCACAAATGTAGCCTAGCGCTTGGTCCGTAACTTCAAGACCTCGGTCTGATATTTTTCTGTAAAGACGAAGCAATCGAGGTTTTTTACAAGTAGTTATTTTGACAGATTATTATTCCTTACGACTTGGTTTCTTCAACGACTCCGACTGCTTCGACCCTGCGAAAATAGAAAAATACAAAAATAAGTAAGTGAGTACTGAAGTGACTGAGTGACTGAGTGACTGACTGACTGACTGACTGACTGACTGACTGACTGACTGACTGACTGACTGACTGACTGACTGACTGACTGACTGACTGACTGACTTCAGTAGTGACTGAGTGACTGACTACATACTGACTGAGTGAGTGAGTGACTGACTGACTGACTGAGTAAGTAAGTACGTAGGTAAGTAAGTATGGATTGCCTGCGCTTTCAAATTAAACATTGTTTACAGTTGCGAGACTAGTGTTTAATCTCTGCAAATGCAATCGCGAAACGTTTGTTGGCTTTGGCACCCAGAATATTGCTGTGCAGGAAGCTTGAGACAAACTCTTCTTGAAGCTAATGGACATGATACAGCAGGCACTTGGGGGCTTCTAATTGCATGCCAGTCAAATATATACATTATTACATTAAAAACGAGAATTCTATATGATAAACCTTTCAAATAAAACTATGGATATTTTATTTCACAATACAAAAGAAACTGGGAGATTTCTGTCAACCATAAAATTATGAGAAAGTAGGGAATACCTTAGTTTATGACTAACAGGGATGTCCGTTTTAGCGGCACTGGCACAAGCTATGCCGAGCATAATTTATTTTATAATATATTTTCTCTTTACAGAAGTCGTTCACTAAATATTTGAATAGAGAACGAACTATCAGCTCGTAATTTCAATTTGACACGGTTTTCTTTGTTTTTCCACCTTTTTTATGAAGAAAAAAATATTTGATAAATACACATATCGGGAATCGAACCCAAGACCTTTGGCTTACTAGACCACACTTTACACTGTATACCATTGAGCTAACTGATTGATATTTCTGGACAAAAAATGCTTTAGCTGTTTTGATGAAGCTCGTTAACATTACAGTATACAGAATGGAAAAGCATTTGTTTTGCAATTCCACTTGGGAAATCAGGAACCATAACCTGATTAATGACGTCCTTCTCATAGGACCGTGTTTTGTTTGAAAATCTTTGTCAAACTTTCGCTCGGGGTTATGGGATATATTAACCTCGGGCGCCCTCGGTGAATATATCCCATAACCCCTCGCTACATGTCGATAACCTACACATAGATCTTTGTAAACTATTTTCTTGATACTTTGTCAGTCTCAACAGTTTCCATGAAATGCAATATGATCTTTGAACCCTTATTGTAAGAAAATCAGTTGAAAAAACCTCCGGGAGGAAGGTAGACTCTTTAAACATGACGGATGTCTTTGCGTTCTTGCATCATGGTACGTTAGTGCATACCTTATCGATCCAACTAGAGTGAGTGGAATTTTTAGGGGCAAGGCTAATTAAGGTTAATTTTAATTATTATACTTTTCTACGATATGTAGTTGGACCAATAAACTACATGACAACCTGCATTACTTTCATCCTTCTCATTTCATATTTCCTTGAAATGGAGACCACAGAGTCTGATTCGTACTATTAGTCAACACTTTTTAAAATTAAAGTATATACTTCTTGATCAAATGAGTTACAACTCATTTTTGATGTGATTACATGCAAACATTTTATGGACAAAAATCGTGCTTTACACCTGTAATTTCATTTGATGAGTAATTAAGCCAGTTTTCACTGACGCAAGATAAGAACACATGAATACATCATTCTGAAAATGGCATATTGGATATAGGTTAATAGCGCCATGAGCAAATATTGAATATGACGCTTTATAAATATAGTTTATTATTATTATTATTAAGGTAATAATATTTTTTCTGAGAGCTGCTATTTATATTGATACTGGCTTCACAAGTACTTATGCTTGCATCTCTAGTGAAATCCAGGTGGCGGATGTTCAAAGAGTGGATAACACTATCCGTTGGATACATTTTTCAATGGATAACAGCATCAATTAATCCACTCAATAAAGATCCAACGGATAGCGCTACCCACTTTTTGAACAACCCGGGACCAGGATGTACACTGCGTCTAGTCACTATCTTGGAAAGTACTCTCTCACTCTATGGGCCTCTGCAGCCTCCTTTACCGAAGATAATAACTATGGAAGGGCATCATCTATTTTCTTTTTTTCTGCCCAACAAATTGAGAATATGAAAAAATGGGAATATAGTATGAACTCACACTGCTAGACGTATTACATGTAAAATATTATACAAATATTCTGTTTCAGTCCTGTATAAACGGTATACATGTAGGTCAGTAGCCGGTCCAGATGGTTTCGTATCTTTCGACAATGTCAAAAACTATATCTGACAGAATATAATTATTTTTAGAGAATACCAATGAAATATTGTAATCAGTAAACTTGCCACGATTCATCTGCATGCTCGAGACTGATCCAGCGGTGCTCTTCAGCGCGGGCTCGGATGAAACGTCGACCCGCCAGAGAAGCCTGCTAGAACGACTTCTGGCGGGGCGACGTTTCCGAGACCGGCCGCGCCGAAGAGCACCGCTGGATTCTCGAGCATGGAACACCTGACATGACGCACGGTTACGTGTCGTGACATTGATCGATGTTTTTACCGTAAATAAATTATGAATGTAATTCTGTCAAAACTCGCCATAATGGACCAAATCGGCTAACGCAATGTTTACATTCTTATATACTTTGACCCATTTCAAATCTGGATTGACATACATGGAAATGAAATGGAATTGTTTGGAACAAAAAGCTCTTGTTCCCAAAGGTTTTGAATTGGGTTAAATAATGTAAACATTGCTTTAGCCGATTTTATCTATGAAGTATCCAAAATCATTTTGGAGAATGTTCTTTTCCTAATTCTTTCCTCGGCGGCTTTGTTTTACAAACAATGACTGTGAAATGCAGTCACAGCTAACTGGTTTTAAACAATGGTCCCTTAATTTGTGCCAAACTTGAGCTTATGCCGCTAAAACGGACATCTCTAACCTGGCATTTTTATAACTTTGTTATGCCGCGGAAATCTAAATGTTCTGAAGCCTCCCATCCATCACAACTAGTACTACTTTACGAAAGTTTTCTCAATAGACAATTAGATTGATAACGTCTTAGTTAGATTTGATGTATTTAGGTAGTTATATTTTAGTATATATCAGTGTAAGGTATATATAATATTATATATATTATACATATCAAACTTATGTCCTGCATCATTGAACATTTGCTCCTGTTGGGATCCAGTATCACGCGGACAACGTTTTTTGTTAATGCTTTGTTTACTAATGCACGTTTGAGGCCCGATTGATCCAGCAATTTGTTCACTATGACCGCTAAATAAAGCAGATTCGTACGTGACTGGTTTATCATTTCTGAATTCATATTTTTCCTTTGACAATGTGTAAATCAGGTAGCTAAAATATAAGAGAGGATGGAAAAGCTGCATATGTTTCCTCAACAGGAAAATATATCACAAATTCGAACTAACTTATTGATCTCGTGCGTGTAAATATTGGAAATTGCCTTCAAAAAACGTCCTTTCCGAGCCATAATTTAATTGCGAATTCGCCGGCCTATCTAGCTTAGCTTCTACATACAGACCGAGATACAGAGCACCAATATGATGTTCACAATTACCAAACAAAGAGTTTTAGATTTCATTTTGCCACCTCTTAATTAAGTTTAATATACATGTATTTTATATCAAAATGCGCGTACAATTACAGAGCATTAGAATCCGGCGGTAGGTTTTTGATTGACAGAATGAATTCAGAGGGATTTTGTGTGCAGCGTATGTCACGCTCTCCTATATCTCTTCAGAGATTTCAGTTCGATTGACTTTGAAGAAACGGAAAATGCCACCTTCAAACCTCTTTATTTGTGCTTGAATTGCCAGCTTATTCATTCCTTACATATTCGTCTTTTATATTCCGTTGGTAGGTTTTTGATTTGTATTTTAACAATGCAGTAAAAAGCAAAAATGTATCAAAATCATGCTGATCTGCATATGTGAAACAATGACCTTTTGTATAACATAAGTTTGATATGTATTCACATGCAACCTGTGGAATATAAATAATAAATTATTCATCCTTACCCCTAAAATGCCTCTTCGGCTTCTCCATCGACTGCAACGGAGAAACCACAGACAACGAAGGCAACGAAGGTTGAGTCAGGTAACCTGTAAAAATAGAAAAATACAAAACACGATCTACGACGTCATACACCAGTTTTCAGAAACGTTGTCGATATAGTATCTTCTGCATGGTTGGTTGATTTGTACCACGTGACGCGTGGTTATGACGTGACAACTGTGGCGACGTCATTATCGTGGTGTAAAAGCCGTGGTGTAAATTCTTTACACCACGGCTTTTACTCCACAAAATGGATCCTGGTGATAAATTTGAGGATTTTTCAGAGTGGACGATTGACGAGCTTAAGCCGCATCTACACGAACAAGTTTTCCTTGACAAGTTTTCCTTGACAAGGAAAGATTGACAATTTTTTGTCATCTATCTACACCAGCGAGTTTTCCTTGACAAGGAAACATTGGCGATGTTTTTGTCGTCTACTCGAGCAAGTTTTCCTTGTCAAGGAAAAATTGTCAAGGAAAACTTGTCAAGGAAAACTTGCTCGTGTAGATTTGTTCTTTTTTTCCCCTGTTATTTTGTATGGTGGAAGTTTTGTAAATAAATAAATAAATAATTCGGCTTTATTGACAAGTTATTATAATGCGCACTTGATCATGTCATGAAAAGTGCGCAATATAAATTTATCAATCATTAAATTATTAGTATAGGTAGTACGGGCTCGTGCAATTTTGATACTCTTTGAAAAACACACGAGTGTAAATTAATTCAAATTGAACGAGAAATCGTATGATTACTTATTAATAATATAGATGCAAAAATTTAGCGAAAATTAGACAGCAAAAGACACATGTTGACAAGCATGCACGTAGCGAAGTACTCGTTTATTTGACATTAATTTTCAATAAATTAATCGACACCACAAACACAACAATCCCTACATACTGATTATAGCAACAAACAGTAATAAGTACAAAGGCTGTTCATCGTTTTTAGAAAGTTGAAACGAGTACATAACTCGGATTTTCTATTCCCGTAAGCTCAAAAGTTTGATCTTCAGTTTTAATTGACTGAAATCATTCACGCACTCAGAGAGAGAAATTCGACTAAACTTACTGTAAATCACTGGATATTCTTGATTACTTTCCTGACCACTCAAACCAAAGTTGAATACTCATTAATTTGTAGACGTTTGAAATGCCTTTTGCTTACAAGAGCCAACAAAGTTCTTCATTTATCACAGTTTTCCTTTCTAGTCAAGGCTCCCCCGTCAACTTTCATGTTGTTTTTGGTGCTTGCTAACTCCAGAATAACAGGCAGCGAGTCCTTCGTTCGCATTCTTTCTGCCTTTTGTACTGTATAAAATGGATTTTCAGTGAGTTTGGCAGCGTTTTTTAACCCTTTTTCGGCAAAGGTCCGCCATCTTGAATTTCTTGATTTTCTGTGAATTTTCTGTTGCCATGGAAACCACTGCAATGTGGTGTGATTTCTTGCAATGTGATTGGCTAATATCATTTTCCATAGTATTTTAGCCAATCAGGATCCTTAAAATTTTGTAATTTGCACTGGTATTACACTTGAACTTCACTGCTCTCAGCCAATCAGCATCGAGTAATTTTTGCATCTATATTATTAGTATTATAAGGCAACACCTAGAAACACTTGCCTCCCTCAAGAAAAAATCGATAAAAATAATACTGCTTAAAACGTTCGGCCAAATCGCAGCAACAACAACAACAAAATAAAGCCACGACTTCTTCCATTGCTATGGGACAACAGCGATATCAAAACTCTTGATTTTTACGAAATGAGCTCGAACTGGTTCTTGTAATTAGCATGCTAGAGAAAGCAAAAATAAATATGTTTTTTCTATTGCTGGGCGCGGCCGCCTTGTCATATGCAACGTTAGCGAGTCTAGACGAGATCTCACAGCAATTCTATTTCAAGCTATTTTACTAGAATTCCAAGTATCAGTGTCAGTATTGTTCCGCTATATAAAACTCTTGTTGATCAGCGGGGACTCGATCTATGATTAGAAAACAAAGTTCTTCTGTTGTAGAAGTCCTGCGAAGGATTTTCTGTTCTGTGCATGTGCACGTGTATCGTATTGCTTGTTCTTTGTCAATATTTAAAAGTTAGTTGATCTTTATCCAAGGATCCCTGATGTCGGTATTTAGCAGTCGGATTAATAAAATGTAACTGTTTCGTTAAATTCGAGTTCGGTCTTCTGTATATGTGGGGTATGTAAGACAAACAGCCTGAAGCAACGGTCTCTGGCTCTGTAGTTGATAGCACCATCCGGCGGTCGATGACATCTCGTTCTTACACAGGCTTACAAGTCGTTCTGTATAACTCTTTTTATTTGCAACGTTTTATTAGAACGATCTTGCAAATTCATAAGCACCAAAAGCTCAGAATTTATATTTATATATATTATATATATATATTTGCAACCAGTAATAGGGTAACTCTGTTGACTTTCTAAATTATGCGAAAAAATGTTTAAGAGGACCTAGATTTCCAAATTATCCGGGGGACATGCCCCATGCCCCCGTATTGCCCCTAGATGGGTGCCGGTGTCGGGGGGAATTCCCCCCCCCCCCCCCCCGTGGGATTCGCCCCCCCCCGGGGCGAATTCGCCGGTGAATTTGTCCCCCCCCCCCCCCCCTCACCGGAGATTTCGCCCCCCTCTGGTGATTTCGCCCCCCCCTTCTGGTGATTTTATCTCCTGGTGAATTCGCCACCCCCCCCCCCCCCCCCCTCTCAGAAAAATCAGTATATTTCTCTACTTTTCACGACAAGTTTATTACTTTGATTAATAATGAAAAAATGAAAAATATAACGTTTTAAAAACTGAAATTATTTATTTTATTTTATTTATGATGAAACAAAAAATGTACATGAAATAGCCGTGTAGAAAAGCCAAGAAAGCTAAGGAATTCAAAATTATAATAACATCCTGAACTAAGTTATAATAGTCTACTTATCAAAGAGTAAAGGGCTGTCGTTAAAATGCGGGCTGCGGACTGCGGTCTGCGGGCTGCGGACTGCGGGCTGCGGGCTGCGGGCTACGTGCGGACTACGTGCGGACTATGTGCGGACTCCTTTTTGCGGACTACGCGGACTACGTGCGGACTATGTGCGGACTCCTTTTTGCGGACTACGTGCGGACTATGTGCGGACTCCTTTTTGCGGGCTACGTGCGGACTATGTGCGGACTCCTTTTTACGGGCTACGTGCGGACTATGTGCGGACTCCTTTTTGCGGGCTACGTGCGGACTACGTGCGGACTATGTGCGGACTCCTTTTTGCGAACTACGTGCGGACTACGTGCGGACTATGTGCGGACTCCTTTTTGCGGACTACGTGCGGACTATGTGCGGACTCCTTTTTGCGGACTACGTGCGGACTATGTACGGACTATGTGCGGACTCCTTCTTTTAAACATTCTCGAGAGTCCATGTATTTTAAACAAATATTTTATTTTGGTTTCATAATTCATATGGAAGTATTTCTCTGCTTGAATATAATTTACATCTTGGGAAACATTTGATTCTATAAATCAACAGGAAACGAGACAAAATACCAAGGAATACATTGTGTTTGGAAAAGTGACACGAAGTACTGATACGTGACCCCGTCACTTGCATGAGAATGAATGAATGAATGAACTTTATTTAAACACGGAAATCAAATCACTAAAATGAATGTGCCGTTGCCATGTCAGCGGGGGCCATGCCAGGAGCCCCTATAATGGTCTCCTGCTGAGGCTTGTTTTGAGCCTTATGGTTTCGCGCCAAATCACACTGACCGGGCTATATATATGATATAAAGAGCAGCCTTTTTCGAGGTTTATTTACTAAGTATTTTCCGCTGATTTTCGACAGAAGGCTCGTACAGACATCGAGCTATTGAGTGGTGCATGAACGAATTTCAAGACTTTGACTGGATTCAGACCAAGATACCGGGAAGATAGTCTCTTGAATCTCAAGAACAGTAAAAATACTTTGATATATTTGGTGCCTTTCCATCGTTGGCCATAAAACTTTGCCGCATGTTGATAAAGGATTTATTAACAACACCATAAATTTTATTCTGTGTTCGACTGTCGCTGAACGCGGAAGACACAAATTACTCTTTGCATGTGAAAATCAAAAATATGAAATTAATGCATCAATTTCTTATAAATGTACTTTTTTTTAATATGCGGACACAGAATAAAATATTTATATTGACGATTGGAAGAAGTTTTAATTAAAAGGAGTGACGATTCTCGAGTTAGATGATCAAACCCTGTCACGTTTAATAGAGGATCGTGTTTCAAATTTTTCCACACTCTGATGTTCAACAAATAATATTTTGTGACTCTTGATTCTTCAACGTTTTCAAAAACCAATTACTTAGTAATTCCTTTAAAAGATCGTACAAAAATAACCAGCCAAATTCTTCAATTTTTCAGTACCAAAATAACCCTCGAAGCTTTATTCAAATCAGCCTTTAATTGTTAATTTCCTTATTTATTGCGACCAGTGAGCGAGCCCCAGCGAGCGAACTGGGAGCAACACTAATCTTTGGTTGGGCTTCCTGTGTTTCAGCATGGATCATAAAAATATTTTTATGATATGGGTCCATGGTTTCAGATGCCAGCTCGATTCTCGATTTGTGTTTTTCAGTGGAGAAATATTTTTTTCACGTGACTTTTGCCCTGACGTCATATATCGTACGTTCCCGTCGTTCATTTGGGCATTTGTGACTCGTGATCTCGTGTTTAGAGTGGATTCAAAGCCTTTTTGCTCGTACTTTATATCCGATTCTTCGATGGAATTATGTAAAGATCTTCATTTATTGTTGACGATCGCTTCAGTTATCAACATATCGAGGGGAAGGCAATGTTATTTTATTAGTCTTTCAGCTCTGTTGTGTGCTAAGTCGCTGCACTGATTTCCACTGTGGACAACATAAGTAGTCGATCGAATCCTAGTACCGTATAAATGCTAGCTCTTGGAAACCAAGTCATCAGTCCCAGATGCAGAGACATTGTCACTGTCACTGAATTATCTGCCTAACAGCTCGTTCGTTTTATATCGTGCCGCCAACCGTACCAAACTTTATTCTAAATTCAAGATATAGGTGTTCATAAGAGACCGTTCATAAGTGTAGCAAAATGAATACTGAAAAATCGATAAAGTACGTACATTGATAAAGAAAAAAAGTGTATGTTGATGTTTATTGATTGATACTAATGTAGTTCTTCAGTGATAATAATTGCCGTCGGAGCGAAGCGTAGATGGCTTATAAATTCTATGTCAATAGATTTCTAAAACTGTTCCTGAAGGTGGCTATGTACTACTACACGGGCTTGCAATAACTAGCCTCCTATGTAACATGACAGCGGAAATCACATCTCTGTAAAAATCAACCAATCAGAATGGACCGTTCCCACGGCTGAAATGGACAAGAAACGATCGCGAAATCAAAACATTTTTACGTGCATGGAGGATTGTCAATTTGTCTTGGTTTTCGAATTCGGAGGTCGAAATGTTTGACCTATGGTTAGCCTAGTTTATTCAATTATTTAATGAGAAGCGCCTAGAGCAGAGCTGGACAGGCGCTATACAAATTACATGTTTTATTATTATTAATATAATTTCTCCTCCCCCCTCCCCTCCTCTTCCCCTTCCCTCCCCCTACAGCCCCTGGGTTTCCGTCAGTTGCCAGGATACATCATATCAAAAAAAATGTATTTTTAGTACACGCACCATGACAAGAAAGGGGAGTAACTAATGGTCGTGGGTCGTGGGTCGTGGGTACCAAGTCGTGGGTCGTGGGTACCAAGTCGTGGGTCGTAGATACCGATTATTATTATTTTGATAAACATCAAAGGACCATGAACGAAATATGCTCCTAGTATACACTTGATCTGTAAAAGATCAAGTCAGTCAAACTGACCTGATTATGCTTCTTTATTAAAATGACTGGATAATGTTTTTTTTAATAACTGAGAAAAGAACAGAACAGAAAATCAACTGAACCAAACAAAGCGCGTTCTGTCTTGACATTCGAAATCGGACTATCCGCATAGGAATTGCGCTATATAATTAAAAGACTACATTTGTTTTTACATTTACATAATAATAATAATATACAAGATACAAATTTCGCGGAATTTATATTTTTGTAGCGTTACGTAATACCAAATACATTCGCTTTTAAGGCTTGATACGGCCAGCATTATAACGGAAAATGTAGAGTTCATAATTATAATTCCCTGTTCACTGTGACTCTTTATTCAGTTATCGAATTCATGAATAATTAATGAGGGAAATACAATAGAAATCATAAGCGTAGCAGACATCTGTAAATCGGATACAGATTCGTCCTCATTTGCATTCAACTTTAACTTGGATTTTCTCGGCCAAACTGTTTCCTATCATCCAAATTATAGTAAAACATTCGATAAGTAATATACAATATTCGCGTCCGATCTGTATGGAATATACAAACTCTCGCCTACGGCTCGAGTTTGTAAATCCCATACAGATCGGCCGCTCATAAATTGTATATAGTACTTAAAAATCGAAATACGAGTGTTACGTGGGAAACGTTAATGACATTCAATACACGGTCCGAGTCCGATTCCTTCAAATCGGAGCCGAGTGCGTTATTCAGCGTTATTCAAAACAGAACGCACTTTGTTTGGTTGATCTGTTTGTTTTATCCAGTTATTTTAATAAAGAAGCGTAATCAAATGATCTGTATACTTTATAAAAAAAACAAGATACCCCCATCAGCACGGCGAAGCATCAAAACATAGTATAAGCAACCAACGCGAACAACAGTGGCTCAAGTGAGTTCCAATTCCGATGTTTTCCGATTTGTGTTGCATCTTCACTCTTTTGGGATGTATCATGTCATCGTTTACAAGTTTTCTACGCAGTATCGGCCTTTTATCATCATATTTTCGTTGTATATTATACGGCATGATTATACTTTGACTGACTAGATCTTTTACAGATCAAGTGTATACTAAGAGCATATTTCGTTCATGGTCCTTTGCTGTTTATCAAAATAATAATAATCGGTACCCACGACCCACGACTTGGTACCCACGACCCACGACTTGGTACCCACGACCCACGACATGGTACCCACGACCCACGACTTGGTACCCACGACCCACGACCCACGACAGTTAGTTACTCCCCAATGAAATAGAGAATTGTGTTTGGTGTATATTATATACAATGTTAAATAACTATTTACTGGCCAGATATCAGGAAAGATGTCGAAGCCTCATAGTACACTTGTAGAAGATAATGTGTTGGATCCAGTAAATTTATAGTTTCAGATTCATACAGTACATGTATGTTATAGTGTTCTGGGATAAAGTCATAGAGATTTTAACAAGTAATACATTGCAGACTAACAGAAGTAGGTAACTCAAAACTCCTCTTCACCGAAAAAAAACAAGTAGATGTAGATGTCTTGATCCAGTGCGTGATATTTTCTGCTTACATTGATGCAAAGTATTATAATGAAACTGTAATCCTGTCAGCATATCAGTATGGCAATGCCAGAGGGTAATGTTTTCAGCAGTCAGA
The DNA here is from genome assembly GCA_033675265.1 of Actinostola sp. cb2023. Classification (NCBI taxonomy): domain Eukaryota; kingdom Metazoa; phylum Cnidaria; class Anthozoa; order Actiniaria; family Actinostolidae; genus Actinostola; species Actinostola sp. cb2023. Next base: position 201,373 of record JAUJYZ010000157.1, on the reverse strand, counting down.
TGATGGCTTTGTAGCCAATCAATAAAGCAGTTTCACATAACGGTGCAAAGCAGTACTGAAGACTGAGTCCAATAAATATAGGTTTTATACATGTGGCTGTCCCTTGTCAGCACTGCAAGGTGCATTAGTGGTAAAATAAAATAATAAAATGCAGTATAATGTGTTCTAACTTACAAGAAACTAATTCGAGACACCTATCTATACCCACTAAAATCCCCTCCCCCTCTCATATCTCTACTGATTCTCATTCCCACCCACTTGTCCCATTGTTCCCATCCCACATCTCCATTGATTCTCATTCCCGTCCCGGTCACATTGTCCCCTTCCATGTCTCTATTAATTCTCATTCCCAACCGAGTTGCTATATACACCGTTAAAATGGTGTATGGTGTTGCTTAATACAAATGCTAACACTATAATAATGTGGTCATAGACAGACAGCTATAGACATGTACCAGCACTAAAAGCATGCAATACTTTGCACTATTTATGTTGCACACTGTTAATAGTTTGTACTCTACTGATATGCAGTAATTAATACAAATATGGATTCTATATACAAATGCTAACACTATAATAATGTGGTCATTGACAGACAGCTATAGACATGACCAGCACTAAAAGCATGCAATACTTTGCACTATTTATGTTGCACACTGTTAATAGTTTGTACTCTACTGATATGCAGTAATTAATACAAATATGGATTCTATATACAAATGCTAACACTATAATAATGTGGTCATTGACAGACAGCTATAGACATGACCAGCACTAAAAGCATGCAATACTTTGCACTATTTAATGTTGCACACTGTTAATAGTTTGTACTCTACTGATATGCAGTAAAAACTTAATTAAGTTAATACAAATATGGATTCAATGAAATAGAGAATTGTGTTTGGTGTATATTATATACAATGCTACTGGCCAGATATCAGGAAAGATGTCGAAGCCTCATAGCACACTTGTAGAAGATAAAAGTACATCAGGATGGATCGTATAATTTGATTCAGTAGTTGCCTCGATGCCAATGCCAATGGCATGGGCCGGATTGGTTTGACGAAGACCAACGAGCTCGATCAGGTAGATAGGTCAGCGACAGCATCGGGGATACTAACTGTGTCTTTCAAAAGCATTCAAGTACATGCTGTCTCCTTCGGTCAACCGGCTCTGATCGACTGTAGAAGTATAAACTTAAGCTTATGTACTTCATTGTGGATACTGGATGTGACTTCATTGTGGATACTGGACGTGACTGAGCACTGAAAACTCATAAAAGAACATTGTCTTCCCCTTGAAATGTCACTAAATTGTTCATGACCCTGACGAATGCTTCCAACAATGAATAAAGTTGCATTTGACATCATGGATTTGTAGCCGAAAACAAACAATTTCCTGGCTTGGATCAGCGAAAAATAAACGATACTCCAACCAGTATAAATAATCGATTGAACGTGTTGTGAGTGTGCGCTGATCAAAAGTACCGTGGCTCACAAAATCATCTCCACACACAAACACACAAACACACAAACTCCGTGAAATGCAGTCTCGACTCTCGCCGCATCCACATAAGTGCCCAGATCCCACACGACCACTCATGACACAGGAACTCCGTCACGATTAGTTTCGCTGCTCGCCTGGAGGCTCGCAGCATATTTTCATTAGCGGAAACGAACCCTCTTTTCAAAATGCCAGTTACGGGCCTGAGTTTTCCCCAAAGACAAAAAATCCTAGCTACGGCCCTGGAAGCCATATTCGAAGGACCTCCGAAATAGAATAGACAAGTATTTGACAAGTTTCTGCTATCACAGACAAATGGTGATAATGATTCCTTTTTACATTTTAATATTTCAAATAGGACAACGTTTCTGAAAACAGGAGTATTTTAGATACTTTTCAAACAGACATATTTGGACTCCAAAACATAATTTGTATCACTGAATTCTATTACAACCTGCACTCCGAATTCACAAATTAGTTTTGGTCATTATATTCAAATTAATCATAAAAGCGATATTATGATTGTAAAACCACCGTAATTATTTCGCCAACGGTGGCTAATAAAGTTTATTATTATGATATTTTTATAACTTCTTCAATATGTTCTCATTGTTCTATATAAGGAAATGTAATCCCATAAGACTCATAAGCCATTCGCCGTTAGCAAACCTCCCTCCCTCCGCCTCCCCCTTCCCCATCCCCCCTCCTTTCCTCCTCCCCTCCCCCCTCCTTTCTCTCCTTGCCCCAGTCGCCTTTTCCTCGGAAAGCCAAGCTATGCAGCTTGCAGGCTAGTGCCACAGAAATAATTAATTATTATTCCTTACGCCTCTACTAGCGTTTGGTCCGATAGCCTCACTCTCATGCTAAATAGTCATAACAGCCATTGGTGGTTGTACGAACAATTACATGGATGGAAATGAGATGTGTCGATGGACCAATGAATAATCGCAGGCGGAAATATTGTACCGTAGCTTACAAACGTATAATGAGGGATTATCAGTTAATTTCAAAACTTATAGGAGACTTTACTTTAACATAGGACAACAAAATTTTTATCATAGCTGGAAAGAGCTCGTATTTTTGAAAATTAATATCTTCTCAATTTTTGAAGCGATCTTTTCCAAACTTCACATTTTCACAAATTTCAACGACCTCTTTCCAGCTATGATAATCATTTTTTGTCCTGAAATTACATGATAAACCCTCATTGCATAACTAGTATTACATCGTGTCACGAATGACCACGAAATGATCGACAAGGAACTTCGTATTTCTTTCGTAAACTTGTTTGAGAATTATAGCATTCGCAATTATTTCTATATATAAGAGTTCAATGTTCTAACAAAGATTAGAATATAGTCATACTCACTCGACCAATCAGCGCCCAGCATTTGTGCGCTCTATATCTCATAAAGTAACTAATATAGCTTTAACAATGGACTCATTAGTATTCTCTATATAGAGAATACTAATAAAGCTTTTTGTTTTCTTTTGTTACAAAGCCTTATTAGTATTCTCTATATAGGGAATACTAATGACTAACTTAGGGTGCGTTCGATTGACCCTATTCCAGAATAGGAATACACGGAATAAACACTTGGATGCTTTTATTTCAGCACATTTAAAATTCCAAACTGTTCCTTGTAACTTTATTATGATACAACAAGGAATCGTTTTATTTTACAGTGGACAGTAGCTGCGTCACAGCGATTTAGGGATGTTATTCTGTGTATTCCTATTCTGGAATAAGGTCAATCGAACGCACCCTTAGAGAATACCTGACTAGAGTGCAAATATTATATCCGTGAAATAGTTAACTAACTAAATAGTACTAATAAATAGCACCAAATGCTTTATTATTGTTGTCTACTTAGTAGTAAAATGTTAATTAGTACTGAATGTTGGCGCTTAAATTTCACGGATATAATATTTGCACTCTAAATGAATAACGTGTACAAAAAATATTATAATACAATCTTAGTTTAATATTCAAATACTATTCAAATATTATATCATAATCCAATAAATCGACAGTTATTTGGATTCGTAGCAGCTAGCTATAGATTTATACACGAAAAATGGTACAGAAATACAGATCATAACTTTACTAAACACTAAAGAAACGTAGCGAGTCACTTACGTTATACTCTTCAAAATGAAATCACAAACGAGTTTCTCCATGTTCTACAAGAAGTGTAGATGTACGGATATTCATCAGTCGTCCAAGTTCTCCGTATGATTATTGCGATATAGTTAGCCCAATCTTTCAATATATTAATGTCCACATCGTGCTAGCTAGTTTTCTTTGGTGTCCATTATTTCTCTCGTTTTTCAATTTCGTTCGTTCTAACTGGCTTGAGGAAACTTTGAGATTGCTGCTCTTCATTTCCACAACAAATACCGGTAATTTCTAGCGTTGCAAGCTTGTATTATTAAGCCACAAGCTTCGGATATTCATCTTCACCGGCTCCAAGTTACACACAACTGAACAGCTTTGCATAAGCGTATTTGCATTTGAAATCAGTATTCCTTTGGGAAAGCAACTGACATGCAGCCAAAGAATACTCTCGTGAGTATGACTATATTCTAAAACGGTTAGAGAATAACGCGAGTGCTTTATGGGATTTAGAGCTCCGAGCAGCAGATAGAAGGCCACGAGGCGCGTAGCGCCGAGTGGCCCTTCTATCAATGCGAGGAGCTCTAAATTCCATAAAGCACGAGTGTTTATTCTCTAACCTATTCTCTAACCTTACGTGTAATATAGTTTGAGTTGTATCTACGCGTGTAGTGATTGTCTCTCTAAAAAAGGTACCCGTGTAATAGTCGCTGACCGCAAGCCTAAACAAAGTACAACGACAGAGACGAACCGACGCCAAAACACTACAGTATATAATCATTGGAATAAAAGTCATGGAAAATCACAATTATACTTTATAGTAAAAATGGCGCGCGTCAAAGAAAATTATAGCAAGTGGTCTTCGACCCAGACTTCTTATTCTGCACGCGTTTCTTCAGACAGAGCGATACATAAAAGTGGGTCCAGTTCTGGCTAATTGGCTAATTTTCCGATTACGCTTCCGATTCGTTTTTTTTTTGTTCACATGCGCAAGATCGGAAATGAATCGGAAGAAAAAGCAAACCTGATCCTTAGCTTCCTATTCCGATACGTCTCTCTCCGATTGCCGGTGACTCCGATTGCTGGTGACTCCGATTGCCGGTGACCGGCTCCATTTTGGAGTTCATACTAGTGGTCGTAGCTCTCCTTCGATCCGATTCCGATTCCGACTCAAGTGTGAACCAACCTTAATAACAACTTAATAATCTCGTTTGCTCGGTGTTACAGAAAATATCAGACCTAGGACTCGATCCTTTTTTACACAAATGAAGCCTAGCGCTTGGTCCGTAACTTCAAGACCTTGGTATGATATTTTTCTGTAAAGACGAAGCAATCGAGGTTTTTAACAAGTATAGTTATTTTGACAGATTATTATTCCTTACCACTTGGTTTTATCAACGACGCATGCGGCTCCGACTCTGTGAAAATAGAAAAATAAAAAAGTAAGTGAGTAAGTGAGTATCCCGACTGAAGTGACTGACTGACTGACTGACTGACTGACAGACTGACTGACTGAATGACTGACTGACTGACTGACTAACTGAATGACTGACTGACTGACTGTCTGACTGACTGAGTAACTTAGTGACTGACTTGACTGACTGACTGACTGACTGACTGACTGAGTGACTGACTGACTGACTGAATGACTGACTGACTAACTGACTGACTGACTGAGTAAGTAAGCAAGCAGTAAGTAAATAAGTACGTAGGTAAGTAAGTATGGTTTGCCTGCGCTTTCAAATTAAATATTGTTTACGCGTGTAGTGATTGTCTCTTTAAAAAGGTACTCGTGTAATAGTCGAGGTCCGCAAGCTTAAACAAAAAACAACGACAGAGACGAACCGAGGCCAAAACACTACAGTATATAATCATTGGAATAAATATCATGGAAATTCACAAATTATACTTGACAGTAAAAATGGTGCGTGTAAAAGAAAATTATAGCAAGAGGTCTTCGACCCAGATTTCTTATTCTGCACGCGTTTCTTCAGACAGAGCGATACATAAAAGTGTGTCCAGTTCTGGCTAATTAGCAAATTTTCCGATTACGCCTCTGATTCGTTTTTTGTTCACATGCGCAAGATCGGAATCGAATCGAAAGCAAAAGCAAACCTGATCCTTCCCATTCCGATACGCCGCCCTCCCGACTCCGAATGCCGGTGACTCCGATTGCCGGTGACTCCGATTACCGGTGACTCCGATTGCCGGTGACTCCATTTTGGAGTTCACACTGGTCGTAGCTCTCCTTCGATCCGATTCCGATTCCGACTCAAGTGTGAACCAACCTTAATAACAACCTAATAATCTCGCTTGCTCGGTGTTACAGAAAATATCAGACCTAGGACTCGGTCCTTTTATGCACAAATGTAGTCTACCGCTTGGTCCGTAACTTCAATACCTCGGTCTGATATTTTTCTGTAAAGATGAAGCAATCGAGGTTTTTAACAAGTATAGTTATTTTGACAGTATTATTCCTTACGAATTGGTTTCATCCACCCCTCCGGCTGCGACTCTGTGAAAATAGAAAAATACAAAAGTAAGTAAGTGAGTAATGAAGTGATAGACTGACTGACTGACTGACTGGCTGACTGACTGACTGACTGACTGACTGACTGACTGACTGACTGACTGACTGACTGACTGACTGACTGACTGACTGACTGACTGACTGACTGACTGACTGACTGACTCACCGACTGAGTGACTGATTGACTGAGTTACTGAGTGGCTGAGTGACTGAGTGACTGAGTGGCTGAGTGGCTGAGTGACTGAGTGACTGAGTGACTGAGTGACTGAGTGACTGAGTGACTGAGTGACTGAGTGACTGAGTGACTGAGTGACTGAGTGACTGAGTGACTGAGTGACTGAGTGACTGAGTGACTGAGTGACTGAGTGACTGAGTGACTGAGTGACTGAGTGACTGAGTGACTGAGTGAGTGCTGAGTGACTGAGTGACTGAGTGACTGAGTGACTGAGTGACTGAGTGACTGAGTGACTGAGTGACTGAGTGACTGAGTGACTGAGTGACTGAGTGACTGAGTGACTGAGTGACTGAGTGACTGAGTGACTGAGTGACTGAGTGACTGAATGACTGAGTGACTGACTGAGTGACTGAGTGACTTACTGACTGAGTGACTGACTGAGCGACTGATCATGAGTGACTGAGTGACTAAGTGACTGAGTGACTGAGTGACTGAGTGACTGAGTGACTGAGTGGCTGAGTGACTGAGTGACTGAGTGACTGAGTGACTGAGTGACTGAGTGACTGAGTGACTGAATGACTGACTGACTGACTTTCCGACTGAGTGACTGAGTGACTGAGTGGCTGACCGACTGACTGACTGACCGACCGACTCACAAACTGCGTGACTGATTGACTGAGTGACTGACTGACTGACTGAGTAAGTAAGTAAAGAGTAAGTAAATAAGTAAGTAGGTAAGTAAGTATGGATTGCCTGCGCTTTCAAATTAAATATTGTTTACAGTTGAATCAGTGATTTCACCGATAACTTGCTTTGAAATATCTGTATACCTTAGTTTATGACTAATCTGACATTTTTATAACTTTGTTATGCCGCGGAAATCTAAATGTTCTGAAGCCTCCCATCCATCACAACTAGTAGTACTTTACGAATGTTTTCTTAATAGACAATTAGATTGATAACGTCTTAGTTAGATTAAGGTAGCTACTGTGTGACGTAATGCACAGCAGGTACAATATTCACATGCAACCTGTGCAATATAAAGAATAAATTATTCATCCTTACGCCTCCATTTCCTCTCCTTCATCCGCAACCGACTTTCACGCAAATGTATATGCGTCCGGTAAGCTGTGAAAATAGAAAAATAAAAAATACAACATACACCAGTTTTCAGAAACGTTGTCGAAATAGTAAACAATAATGTATAACATAAAACACAAAGCAGATAACTCAAGCAGAAATAAATACAGTAACTAATTATGAAGCAGCCATGATGAAGGCATATTCAAGAGGGACTTTGAAATAGAATTGTATTTGCCAACTATCACAGACAAACGGTTTTAATTATTCCTTTTTACATTTTACTATTTCAACTAGGACAACGTTTCTGAAAACAGGTGTATTATAGATATTTTTCAAACAGACATTTGGACTCCAAAACTGAGATAATTCGTGACACTGAAGGCTTCACTCAGAATTCACAAATTAGTTTTGGTCATTAACTAGATTCTTCTTAGCTTTCATGTATCTCCAAGTGACTAGTTGAAATAAGAATCCTGATTGGCCGATATGTCCGGCATGAATGTGAAATGATGTATGTGAAGGTGGTTATCATAATCACATGCAACCTGTGCCACATAAATAATTATTTATTAATCCTTACGCCTCGTGCTCATCTCATATTCTTCCAACTCCAACGACTCCTCTGTGAAAAGACAACAGTTAATCTAAAACATATATACAGTCAATGTCATTAACGTTGTCCAGCTAAAAAGAGATCAACACTACAATAAATGTCACGTGTCTCATTCTCTATTCGTTTTCCGCGCGCGATATTGAGCAATTATTGTGCACATGGAGCCGATATACTTCATACAAGCAGGAGGGAATTCTGTTGCGCGCATGCACGACCAGTTGTGAGTTCAAGCGAAGCTTCGACTTCAGGCCATCGAATGCGAGTTAACTTAGGATTTTAAAACGGTTTTATTGCTACTTCCAAGGCTGACATTGGACTTAACTGCCACCAGAGGCTATACGAAGACTTAGATATTTCAATTTATCATGGAAGAACGCAATTGGACTTTAATAGATTGTTCTAAAGCACTTTATTATCACTGCAAGCGAACATCCCTGTGTTGACAAAATGGCGTCTTGGTATTTACCAGCGATGGTTTCGCGTTTAATTATTGCAAGCACTGAAGAAAATATTCTACTGAAGTAAGGACGATGATAAGTACTAACACATGTGATAGTGACTTGAATATACAACTTTGATGAAGATCGAAGACGAAACGTTCATAGAATACAGTCTTAAACCTAGTATATTTTCATAAAACTTCTTGTATTAGCAAGTTTGATGCTTCATTAACTCGAAATCTACTATAGATCTCCCAAGTTTTGTGAGCAGAAATATTAAAAGCTATGCTGTCTAAAAAGCTATCTAAAATATTTTTGATTGACAAAAATGGGGAAGAAATTATAGGAGAGTTTGGAAACCTAAAACCTTAAAAATAAATGCTTAGAAATAAAGTTGGATAGTTTATGAAGCTTTTTGAGTAATTTTGGAACAATTTGTGGTCTTGAAACGGACTTTCCTGTTATTGATTACAGCGATCAAGCCATTACGGTTCAGCGGCCGAACGCATGCTCATGCAAATTTCCCTCCTGTTCTTCATACATGACATACTTTGAATTATATCAGCTCCACGTGCACAATAATTGCTTGTTTCATGCAAGCAAAACGATGATGAGACACGTCTTCATCGACATTTCAAGTTCAGACGTCGTGCTAATCATGAGCCGTTCTCATTTCAAACAATAGATGAGGAGGCTTCTTTTGAAGTCATTAAGAACGGCTTTTGGAAAGTACGGCGTTTGAACTAGGCCTTAGAAAATATTGAGCATGCGCATATTTGACGACCTAGAATTGGTCTCTTACCAGAGCCTTCGATTTTTCTTTAGAAAGCTGAGAAGGGTCTGGTACGAAAATGGTCTAAATACACTAAAATCCCCAAACCATGCACTTTCGATTCTCTGTTTGAGTTTACATACATTTGTTACCAATCAAGTGCTATGCCGTTCTACTACGTCATAAAGTCCGCCTGATAAACATGTGACTTAGCTATAGCTTTAGTCACGTGGTCAGTCACGTGTCGTACCTAAAACATTTGATCAAATATTATTAACACATTAACTCACCATAGAGACCATGCCTCTTCAGCTTTGCTTTTAACTTTTCAGTTTTCTCTACAACAAACGGTTCACTTGTTGGTTACAGCAAATCTATAAAGCAACTCGTAGGCTTGGTGTACACCGTGAGGTAAGGGAATGTTCATTAAATACTCTGAGGGGGACGGCGGGAAGATATCAAGGGGGGGGGAGGGGGAGGGCTCCGAAATTGTTATCCTTTGGCGAGGGGGGATCTGAAAAAATTTAAGCTTCTTAATGGGGGCTCCAAAGTTATTATAACCTCCAGTAGGACTGAGAAGAAAAAAAGACTTGTTAAACGCTATTGATGTTAGAGTACATTAACCATAACAACTAATTGCCAAAATGCCTACATCCATCTCTCTACCTGTCACTCTATTATTCCACTCACATTCCACTTCTTTCATTATTCTCTTCTCTTCTATCATCCATATCTACACCTGTCACTCTAGTTCATCCACTTACTTTCGATCTCTTTCTTCTTTCTCCGTCCTTTCTGCCATCCACTTCTCTGCTTCACACTCTTGCATCTCCACATCCATTCCACCCATCTCTCCTTTTACCCCACTTTCTTTATTCCTCCTCCTTTTTATTCAATTCCGCCCCCTCTGAAAAACTTCACCTTTCCTCCACTTCACCCCCGTCCCGGCCCTTGAATAACTCCCTCCATCCCCAACACCCACCTTCAATCCACCTACTTCCCTTCACCCCTCATTTCTCCTTTTCTTCCATTTCAACTTGCAAAAAAAGGAAATATCAAATTCACACTTCCCTCCCATTCCGGCCCTCCTTATCAACACTCTCTCCCCCTTCCTCTCCCACAGCCCCTCACCCGCTAATCACGTACATCCTCATCCATTCGCTTCCTCCTCCATATCCTATGTCACTTTATCCCCCCATAAATCTACACTCTCTTCCAGCTCCCATATCCCATTGCCCCCAATCCCGTGAACATCACCCCTATCGTTTATGTCTTTCTTTCAACTTCCACTCCATAACCTAGCCTCCCAACTTATTATTCTCTATTCCCATGTTCTCTCTAGTCCCTTTCTAACATCATCCCCAGCAGACAAAATATATCCTTCTCCATTCACCTCCACCCCAAACACACACACAGACCTTGACTACCCAACACCAACGCTGGTCCGAATACCTTGCAAAACCTATCGCTCTGGATTAACCAGTCGATAATCAAAAAAGACAAATCAAATCAATATTTATATTAATTACAAAAATACATGTTAATATAGACTTTAATCCAAATACGGAATCTTGGTATAGAAAAGTATTAAGGAGAAAACAATGTATATACGGTCAATGTCATTAATGTTGTCCAGCTAAAAAGAGATTAACACTACAGTAAATGCCACGTGTCTCATTCTATATTCGTTTTGCATGCGTGGAATTTTAATAGGCCACTTAAGGCCAGGAGTCGCTGCTATTCACTTGAAATTGCCTTATTAGAGTTACATATAAGCAAATAAAACAATTTTATGCCATATGACATATTTCAACGAAATTAACATTTTGGTGGTATTTTGGTCGTATGGGACGTGTCACGTGACACGTGACGTCATAAATCACCTTTTTCAAAATGGGCCAATGGGAACAAAAGGAACTAAGGATATTTTTGTAGTTTTAGTGTTGCATTAATGTGTTCTTTAAAGATCAGCCTTAACAGCTGGGCCACCATTCGTGTTTTAGGAGATAATATGCAAAATAGGTCACGTGACTTCACATTTTAGCCTTTATCTCCTAAAACACGAATGACGGCCCAGCTGTTAAGGCTGATCTTTAAAGAACACATTAAGGCAACACTAAAACTGCAAAAATATATTGAGTTCCTTTTGTCCCCATTGGTCCATTTTGAAAAAGGTGATTTATGACGTAACATGTTACGTGACACATCCCATATCACAAAAATATCACCAAAATATTAAGTTCGACGAAATATGTCATAAGGCATAAAATCACTCCATTTGCTTATATGTAACTCTATTAAGGACAATTTAAAGTGTACATCCGAATTTCATGTGTACAGCCGAAAACTCCTGGCCTTAAGTGGCCTGAGCAATTTCAAAAGCATAAATCACCTCAGTGTGAGAAAATAATTTTAACAATGCTCGTTTTCACATGCAGAGGTGATTTATGCTTTTGAAATTAAAATTAATATATTCCACGCGTACAAAACGAATATAGAATGAGGCACGTGACATTTACTGTAGTGTTAATCTCTTTTTAGCTGGACAACGTTAAGTGGTTTTCATAAACCCGTGAAATACACTTTAGCGTATTTAGCACTACTTCACTCTAATTCTTTTGTTTTCTATTGTGTTTATCTGAGTATTACACTCTAATTAGTACACTTTGTTTCATGGGTTGATGAAAAGCACATATGGTGGCGATGGGCGAAGGGAGGGGGGGGGGGGCTCTCGAAATAAGTTGGGCTTTAAAGGGGGGCATGGAAAAAAATCCTGATATGGACGGAGGGGCTCTAAGAATTTTTCGCTTGAATATGCAAAATCTCTCCCCCCAACAATCCCCCCCCCCCCCCCCCCCCCCCCTCAATGTATTTAATGAACATCCCCTAAATAAAAGCAACAACACAAGCGTACTATATATTAAACTCTCTAGTGTAATTAAACTGAACCATTTCCCTTGCGTTTCGCAATGTGTATATAGAAAGACTTGGCAAATAGTAGCTCCCATGATTCTCTAGGATCACATGGATGAGTAATTTAACTGAGTTGTACAGCACTGAACTGGCAATGTACTATAGTAGCTAAATTGTATACTCACCCTGCACATCTTTCATGCCTGACATATCCTTTCTCATTTTCTGTAGATCTTGTACCTGGAGCTCAACAGTGTTGACGACTTTGTCCAGGGTTAAAGGCTCGTCACTGTCAGTCACGTTCTTTCTGATGACTTGTGGGAAAATATTCACATGAGAGAACAGAACATATTCTATTAGGTATTGAAATGTATTCCATCATATAATACAAGCTAGTGATATTGAAATATCTCCGTGATAAATTTGGACAATAATAATTAATAATAATAATAATGTATTATGTACACGGCGCAAATTCGCATATGCATACAGTGGAACCTCTATTAAGGAGACACCCTCGGGACCAGGGAAAGTGTCCCCTTAAAGGAGGTGTTTCCTGAATAGAGGTTGGACGGGGTTTGTTAATAATTAACCACCTAAACAAAAATGCTTGTTTTCTTTACTTGGAATGCATCCATTTATTTATTCAACAGTCAAATGCATGATTTAAGCTTACAACAGCAACTTTGGACTGTTTAAATTGCGATTTGACTTGTCGCTTGTATAGATTAGTTTAGCCGGGTAATTATATGATTACCAATTACTGTAATAAATATTCATGATTTGTTTTACAGACAATTACTTTTTCAATTCAAGTGCATTGCAGCGTGTAAATTACCTTCTTAGCCAATCAGAATCGTTAAATTTGTTTAATGTACTGTATATTACTAGTAGTAGTTGTCCCCTTAATGAAGGTTAAAATAGCACTCGGGAAGCTCAAAAAGTGTCCCCGTCCCCTTAATAGAGGTGTCCCTTTAATAAAGGTGGTAAATACAAAGATTATATGAGTGTTTTGCCCGGACCTGGAAAAGTGTTCCCTTAATGAAGGTGTCCCCTGAATAGAGGTGTCCCAAAGTAGAGGTTCCACTGTATGATCAAATGCACCTCATTGAAAACAACTGTAGTACGTACGCGCCTTGACAAAAGATTTATGTCACTCAGGCTTTAAGTCTGGAGTACAACTAATTAAGGTAATTCAGCACCCTTGTTACTGTACATCAATAGTCCTGCGCGAAAAGGAATTTCGGCTTTTGGCGGGAAGACTTGAACTTTCTATATAAATGTCTTTCATAATTCGAAATAAAAATATATCGTTGTCAATCAGAATAATTCAAAAATGTACACATTTTTTGGCAATTCTGATTAAGAGGATATTTATTTCAACATCGCGTAATATCCGCCAAAAGCGCCAAAAACGAGCGCTTTTGAACAGTTTGAATTTCGATTTTCGCCTTGGATTAACACTCTAATTTTATTTTAACTAAGCACAAACTATTAAAAACAAAGTAAATTCTCTGCCTAAAGCTGTTTTAGCGTTGTACAAAGCCATTTTCCTGCTTTTTGTTTCAAATTTGAGGTAATTCAGGGGAAAACATCAGCAATACTAGCAAATATACAGATCTAGCCCATGTGGACTGTTTTCAAATCAAATTTTCACTTTGGATTAACACTGTCAATCCTATAGATGTTTTAGCTATTAATGAATCAAGGCTTGACTCGTCAATTACGGATAACGAGCTGTATATTCCGGGATATGATATTGTCCGTCGTGACCGAGGCGTGAATGGGAGATTTGGTGGAGGGGTGTGTTTTTACATTCTATCCACTATCACTTACGCACAACGCATAGATTTATCCCTCGACCAACTCGAAAATTCGTAAGCCACGATCGAAGTCTTTTGTCATTGCAACATGGTATAGGCCACCGGATTCAACTATTGACAAATTTAGTTCATATGAAACCCTCGTTGGCAGGCTTGATGCCGAAGGTATTGAATTTTACATAGCTGGTGACTTGAATTGTAATTTAGCTGCAACGCAGCTGGATAATAATTCACGTCGGCTGACCAGCATAACTGATCTCTACAGTTTACATCAATTCATAAACAAACCAACGCGAGTTACCGAAACCTCGTCAACTTTGATTGATTTAATATTTACTAATTGTCCGGATCGGGTGGTTTGCTCCGGTGTCTCGCACGTCGGCATTAGTGATCATAGTCTTGTTTACGCCTATCGAAAAATTTCTATTGGTCTACCTAACAAGGGTCATTCTACGGTGACATATAGAAAGTTTAAACACTTTAACTCACAAAACTTTCGTGATGACATTTGTTCACAGAATTGGGGCAGTATAAATCTACATGATGATCCGAACAGTATGTGGTGTGCTTGGAAAACTATTTTTTATAAGGTCGTTGATAAGCATGCTCCCATACGCACAAAACGTGTTCGTGTTGCCAAATCACCCTGGATTACATCTCAGCTAAAACAACACATGCATGAAAGAGATGTCTTGAAATTAAAAGCTTCTTGTTCAAATACTCCTGCGGATTGGCTAAATTACAAGAAATGCCGCAATTCTGTGAATACCGAAATAAAAAATGCAAAAGAATCGTATTACAAGAAGGCTTTTCATGACAATGCAGGGAACTCAAGAGCGACTTGGAGAATCGCTAATGAGCTCTCTGCAAGAAAATTGAAAAGCTCGAATATAAAAGAGATAAACAATAACGGTAACTCCATTGTTGATGCACAAAAGCTAGCTGAGGCCTTTAATGAACACTTCGCTAGTGTTGGGCCTAGGTTAGCTAGTGCAATACCCGATGAAAGCCGCTCACATTTAGAATATCTTGATTTTATTTCCAACAATGCAAATTTATTCGAGCTAAAACAAACCAATATAACTACAGTTTATTCATTAGTATCTAAACTAAGCAAATCTAAAGCAACTGGCCTAGATTCAATCTCTGCCAGGCTACTTTGTGAATGTGCTGACCTGATTGCTTACTCTCTTTGTTCCATTTTCAATCGCTCTATTGTCACAGGCATTTCCCCAGATGACTGGAAGTGTTCTAAAGTTATTCCACTATTCAAACAGGGGAAACGTGACGATCTGAATAACTACCGCCCAATCTCAATTATCCCGGTAGTGGCGAAAGTGTTTGAAAGAATAGTTTACGATCAGGTCTTCACATATTTAACTGATAATAACCTACTTTCTAGTCACCAGTCAGGGTTTCGACACCTTCACTCTACTGTCACTGCATTACTCGAGGCTACTGACAATTGGGCTGTTAACATTGACAAGGGTGAAATAAACGCCGTAGTTTTCTTAGATCTTAAAAAAGCTTTCGATACGGTGGACCATGTCATTCTTTTGTCGAAATTATACGAGTATGGCATTGGGGGTATCTCTAATGACTGGTTCAATTCCTATCTGAGTGAACGCAATCAAAAATGCTTAGTGAATGGCTATTTGTCAGATAACTGTTCACTATCATGTGGCATTCCTCAGGGGACCATCCTGGGGCCTTTGCTGTTCCTCCTTTACATCAACGATCTCCCAAACTGTATTTCCCATTGTCAGCCTCGTATGTATGCAGATGATACTCATCTAACTTTCGCATCTGATAATGTTGATAGCATTAACCATTTTCTAAATCAAGATTTGGTCAATGTCAAAGAGTGGCTTAACGCAAACAAGCTTACTTTAAATACGTCTAAGACAGAATTCATGTTAATAGGGTCAAGGCAAAGGTTAATGACTGTTGAGACTGTCCCGTCATTAACAATTAATGGAGCTTCTATCAAACAAGTCTCCAGTACGAAATCACTTGGAGTATTAATTGATGAAAGTCTGTCTTGGAACGCACATATCGACAAATTATCTAAAAAAATTGCCTCTGGTATCGGGGCCCTGAAACGTATTAGACCTTTTGTTCCTCACAGAACTCTGCAGCTTATCTTTACTTCGCTGATCCAGCCACATTTTGATTACTGCAGTGTTGTGTGGGGAAATTGTGGTAAGACCCTGGCCTCTAAATTACAAAAGCTACAAAATCGTGCGGCTCGGGTTTTAACTTTCTCCAGCTATGACACTAATGCCGATGATCTATTTGAATTGCTCGGTTGGAAAAAACTGGACTGCCAACGCCAAATTCAAAAAGCTGTTATGGTCTATAAATCACTTAATGGTCTTGCTCCGGATTACCTTCGCTCAAAATTTGTAGACCGTAGCAGCGTTACAAGCTATTCATTGCGGGACACCGAGTGCAAACTTACTATACCATTTCCTCGCACTAATTATCGAAAAAATAGCTTTAGCTATAATGGGGCTGTTCTTTGGAATGGCCTCCCAAACGAATTACGGCAAGCACAAACCCTTAGTAGTTTTCGTGCTGGCTGTAAACGATTTTTTAACTAGTTCACTAAATACACGGCACTCCTGAAAAGCAGGTTATTTTGTTTATTTATAGTATTAGTTTTTATATATAATAATTAGATAGATAGAGTGTTTATGTATATAGATATTTACAATTTTATCATATTTCTTTGTAAAATCCTGATGGGTCCACCGTGTTTAAATAAAGTTATATTATTATTATTATTACACTCTAATTTCACTTTTGCCGGTTAAAAACCATCACAAATAACTTGAACTCTTTGCTAAAGCAGTTTCAGCCTTGTACAAAACATATTCTCCATGCTATTGGTTTTTGGCGCTCAATACGCGCGTTCTTAAAAAATCTCCTCTTAAGCTGTAAGCTCCGTCATGATCATAAGGCATCTTTCTTTTCCATATCAAACTTATGTTATACAAAAGGTCATTGTTTCACATATGCAGATGAGGCGAGTCTTGTTTAGGCGAAAAACAGCATGATTTTGATACATTTTTTGCTTTTTACTGCATTGTTAAAATACAAATCAAAAACCTACCAACGGAATATAAAAGACGAATATGTAACGAATGAATAAGCTGGCAATTCAAGCACAAATAAAGAGGTTTGAAGGTGGCATTTTCCGTTTCTTCAAAGTCAATCGAACTGAAATCTCTGAAGAGATATAGGAGAGCGTGACATACGCTGCACACAAAATCCCTCTGAATTCATTCTGTCAATCAAAAACCTACCGCCGGATTCTAATGCTCTGTAATTGTACGCGCATTTTGATATAAAATACATGTATATTAAACTTAATTAAGCGGTGGCAAAATGAAATCTAAAACTCTTTGTTTGGTAATTGTGAACATCATATTGGTGCTCTGTATCTCGGTCTGTATGTAGAAGCTACATAGGCCGGCGAATTCGCAAATAAATTATGGCTCGGAAAGGACGTTTTTTGAAGGCAATTTCCAATATTTACACGCACGAGATCAATAAGTTAGTTCGAATTTGTGATATATTTTCCCGTTGAGGAAACATATGCAGCTTTTCCATCCTCTCTTATATTTTAGCTACCTGATTTACACATTGTCAAAGGAAAAATATGAATTCAGAAATGATAAACCAGTCACGTACGAATCTGCTTTATTTAGCGGTCACAGTGAACAAATTGCTGGATCAATCGGGCCTCACGTGCATTAGTAAACAAAGCATTAACAAAAAACGTTGTCCGCGTGATACTGGATCCCAACAGGAGCAAATGTTCAATGATGCAGGACATAAGTTTGATATGTCACATATTTTTGCTTCCCGACCGTCCGATCGATGTATACTGAATTTTGCGAATTAAAGCACGCATTGATCAGTTATTTATGCATGTTCAATATCGGAAAATATCGATAATAAAATTTCATATAATTTCTTTGCTCTACTAGATAGTGACAAAAACCTCCCTAGTCTACCCCGCTTAATTCAGAAATAAAGTCGTCTTCATTTGCATAAACTTTAACTTTGACTTTGCCAAACTTACTGGTATAAAACACTTGTAAAACATAATTTTATAGTGAATGAATCCATGATGATAAAGGTGATAAAGGTGATAAGCCAAATTTTCAAAACATACATACATACAAACATACATCGTACAAACGACATTGATTCCAACCCCAAAATATAAGCAGTATAAAAGCTACAATAAAATACGTTTAGCGTCATACCTTTCAGGTTGTCCAACACTTGATCCAAAGTATTAACATGTGTTTTTAGCTGTTCACTGTTTGACACATCTAAAATACCTAGGAAGGATGATAGCTTGTATATACTGGAAGATAACATCTCGTACATCTCGTCGTGATGACTAATCGCTTCCTGAAGATATCGACCTGTATGTCGTTCTTTTTCTTCTAATATAAAGCTCAATGGAGTGGATATGATAGTCAGTATCACCAGCGCCACTTCAGATGACATTGCTTTGGTTGGCAACTTGTCAACTAATCTTTCCGCCATGACTAAACTTGTATGTATATCGTACTTCATGAAACTTCCTTTCGCAATAGCCTTCATCATGGTTTCGAGATGAGCTTGTAACCTTGAGATGACGTCAGAAGACTGTGGGAGTAGACTTGACATTGTTAGGATAATACACACTGCGTCACTGGTCAGTATCTGATCAGAGGAACCGGGTAGTATTTGAGAGAGTACATCCATCATCACCTCTAAACATGTTATGACTTTAATCTGTACATCATGTTGGAGATCAGACCAACTGATCTTTTCCAAAATCACCCTACTCATACGAATAACATCATGAAATACTTCAAGGTTCAGTTCGGGATATTTAGGGAACTGCTGGATCATTAAAGCCATCATACTTTCAATACCTGAGGCCAACTTCATTCTACTGCCATCATCAAGGTGGGACCAATGGATTTCCTCCAATACCTTTGTATTTTCTTGCATTATTTTTAACAATACATCAACACTGAAATCAGGATGTTCACCAAGCCGCTGGTTCACTGACGTCATCATACTTTCAATACCTGAGGCCAACTTCATTCTACTGCCATCATCAAGGTGGGACCATTGGAGTTTGTCCAATACCTTTGTATTTTCTTGCATTATTTTTAACAACACATCAACACTGAAATCAGGATGTTCGCCAAGCCGCTGATTCACTGACGTCATCATACTTTCAATACCTGAGGCCAACTTCATTCTACTGCCATCATCAAGGTCGGACCAATAGATTTTCTCCAATACCTTTGTATTTTCTTGCATTATTTTTAACAACACATCAAGACTGAAATCAGGATGTTCACCAAGCCGCTGGTTCACTGACGTCATCATACTTTCAATACCTGAGGCCAACTTCATTCTACTGCCACCATCAAGGTGGGACCATTGGAGTTTGTCCAATACCTTTGTATTTTCTTGCATTATTTTTAACAACACATCAAGACTGAGATCAGAATGTTCGCCAAGCCGCTGATTCACTGACGTCATCATACTTTCAATACATGAGGCCAACTTCATTCTACTGCCATCATCAAGGTGGGACCAATGGATTTTCTCCAATACCTTTGTATTTTCTTGCATTATTTTTAACAACACATCAAGGCTGATATCAGGATGTTCACCAAGTCGCTGGTTTACTGACGTCATCATACTTTCAATACCTGAGGCCAACTTCATTCTAATGCCATCATCAAGGGAGTACCAATTGAGTTTTTCCAATACTTTTGTATTTTCTTGCATTATTTTTAACAACACATCAAGACTGAGATCAGGATGTTCACCAAGTCGCTGGTTTACTGACGTCATCATACTTTCAATACCTGAGGCCAACTTCATTCTAATGCCATCATCAAGGGCGTACCAATTGAGTTTTTCCAATACTTTTGTATTTTCTTGCATTATTTTTAACAACACATCAAGGCTGATATCAGGATGTTCACCAAGTCGCTGGTTTACTGACGTCATCATACTTTCAATACCTGAGGCCAACTTCATGCTACTGCCATCATCAAGGGCGTACCAATTGCGTTTTTTCAATACTTTTGTATTTTCTTGCATTATTTTTAACAACACATCAAGACTGAGATCAGGATGTTCACCAAGTCGCTGGTTTACTGACGTCATCATACTTTCAATACCTGAGGCCAACTTCATTCTACTGCCATCATCAAGGGAGGACCAATGAATTTTCTCCAATACCTTTGTATTTTCTTGCATTACTTGTAACAACACATCCAGACTGAGATCAGGATGTTTACCAAGTCGCTGGTTTACTAAAGTCATCATACCTAAGGCAAGATTCATCTTACTCTCATTATCAAGAGAGCCCCAGTCAGCCTTCGTCAATGCTTCGGTACATTCCTGCAGCAGTCTTTCTAGCAATGGTGCAGATTCTGGTAGTTTTGCAATTAGACCAATAGTCAGTTGTTCTAACGTTTTCACCATCTCTTCTGGTTTGCAATTCGATAAAGGATCTACAAGCCTGTTGACAAGGTCTTTGCTAACTTGTAGTTCCGATTTTAGCTGGGCTATATTGTTTTGCAAGTTGGCATTCTGCCTCTCAACTTCAACCATTTGCTTGCTGATTATTTCGATCTCATGCTGTAACTCAACAATCTTGGCTGCATTTTCTGACCTTTGTTGTTCTTCCAGCACATTTCTTCTTTCTTCCTGAATAGTGTGCAACTCTATCTCATGTGTTAATTCAGCCACCTTCTTCTCAGCTTTTCTCCTTTTACTACTTTCCATGGTCAACTCATTGTAAGTTTCTTTCAGTTTGATCCAGTCTTGCCAGACCAGCTGAGTTGTTTCACCAGCTGGTAAATCCTGCTCACATGATAAGGAGTTCCGACGTTGCCTCTTAGCAAATTCACTTGACTTTTCTTGCTCTTCTACATCTGAATAAAATGAAAAATGCATGATACAAAGTCTCTACTATACTTTGTGTAAGGCTCATTTAAACGAGAGAAAATAAGCAGCGCAGTCGCAGACGACCACTTGTATAAATGGGTCTAAACAACACATTTCCAACTAAGCCACGCCTTGGCTAAGCCTAGGGCTGGCTTCGGGCTGGGTTTGTCTACCTTAAGACGTGGCTTACGTCGTTTTAGCCATCCATCCTTACCTTCATTTTGGGAGAAAAGGTGGAGTTCCCAGCATGCTTCACGAAACTCTTCCTCATCAATGTCAACTATGAAGTCAATGTCCACCCCTTCGAACTTTTCTTCCATTTCTTGACTTTCACTGATTGCTATATTGAGATCATTTCTAAGTGAATCATCGCGGCACTTCTTCCAGAGTTCTTTTAAAGCCGTCAGATTTGTGGTTTCCAGTACAAACACGACGGAACCCGGACGATCGGTCAGATAGTTGAATCCCAATTGCACAACCTCTTCTACGACTTTCTTCTTCAATTTATCTCGTACTTCCGGGTCGTTCAATAAAGCAGTCATACCCTCAAACGAGATCCTTAAGCAGACAACTAGAAAAAAATGGAATGTCAGTAAAAGTGACACTTTTTGAAGCAAGCCCATTCTCGCTATTTTATGAACGTGTTCTAATTGTAAATACTTATGTAACAAATGGGGAAAAATGACTACACGATTATTCTGAATATTTACCGCCACAACTGATAACGTTCTACCCTTCGCTGAGCTATCATATATGAAAACGTTTCATGATATTTATTCCTAGCTGCAGGTTCAGTGTAATATTTCCAAATATTATGGTTGAATTCAACAGGTGTGTTTCCTAAGGGTTCTTATAATCAGCATGAATACCTTAGGAGTAGATATTTCTAATGTCTTTAGATTGTAATATTCACCACTTAACGCCCTACTCTTCTTATTTTGCAAGTATAGTCGAACCTCTATTAAGCGGCCACCTATTAAGCGGCCAACGTAAACCTCTATTTAGCGGCCAGTGGTCAATGTTCGAAAGAGTGTTTTAGTATTGTTTTACACCTCTATTAAGCGGCCAACCTTTATTTAGCGGCCACTTGCCAATTCCCCGGGGTTGGCCGCTTAATAGAGGTTCGACTGTACTGTTATTGTATCGGTTTGGTTTCGTTGTGAATTGTAAAATAACACACTTTTAATTTCTGAGAGATATTGATATTTTCAAAGTGTGCATGTTGCTTCTAATTGAAACAAAACCAAGAATAATAAATGTTGACAACTCAAGTGTGATATACTTGCATCGATTAATGCTCAATGCATCCTAAACATGTTTAATTAAGAGTTCGACTACCTGGAATGCAATGTGTGTAAGACAAAGGACAGTTGTAGTTATACATAGTTATGGTGATCGAGCCATCGTGTAGTAGTATCAGTCACATTAATAGATAGACTTACCTACTGCTTTCCGTCCAGCTGTATGGAAGGAAAAGAAAAGACATTTGACTGACTGCATGAAATTGTCACTAGTATTTTGCATGATTTAATTTACTTTATAATCGTTATGAAAACTGAGACAAGTGAATTATTGGAAATAGAAAGTCTTCATTATGATTACCCAGCTGAGAGCAGAGGTTCCTTTTCGTCTTTCTATGTTAATAATTTCACTGAGTCTTGTAGTTTTACATTTGCTGTATCGGCTTTTTGTTTTTGTTTTTGCCTTGCTGTTCTTGTAGTTCGAAAGATACCTCTACCCGGACTCGGCACTTTTCCGTTTGAGCATACTAGAATTCGTCAGATTGGCTCCACATTGCGTACAGAGGTTCACAATGTCATCAGAAACACATTTGCAAAAGTTGGTAAGCTTAATGTGAATATTGCTTTATTAACCGTAGAATATATAAATCTAGCTTCATATTTTTTGTAATATTTATTTAACTTCATATCTTTCACGCACTAGAGTGCAATTTAGAAAACTAAATAAGCTAGAAAACTAAATAACTAATTAATACTAAATGGCACTAATGAAACAATAGAAAACAATAGAAATAACACTATTTAGTACTATTTAAAGTTAGTACTATTTCACGCTTTTCTAAATTGCACTCTACAAAGATTAAATAGCGATCGCTCTTTGATCTTTGTAGTGCGTGAAAGATATCAAGTTAAATAAATATTACAAAAAAATATGAAGCTAAGCAAGTCTTTCGCAGTCTCAACAAGCGAAATATCCAAGAAATATATAAATCTAAGTTCGTTCACAAGTATTGAGCTTGGGCTTCCTGGCTAATGTGGGAAACTATATAAATGGGATTAGTTTGGACGGAGCCTTAATGTCAGCCAATGATGCGTATATATCGAGTTGTTTTTCATCTTTATTTCTTGAAGATATCGGATAATGGTGGTTTCGATTTGCAGTGCATTTTTCATTTCTTCAGGTTCGGTTTGGGAGCAATCGGGCTTCACTTTGATAGTCTTAAAAGACTCATTCAGGGTCCAGCAATCAGGATTTTGGAGCTCCATCTTGGTATCAAACAGGGTCAGGGATTAAACCTCCTCACCGCACATACCTACAAGTTCCTCAACACAACAACAACAACAACAACAACAACAACAACAACAATAATAATTGCTGCGAGCGCAGCGAGCAGCGAAATAGTCTTGACCACTCGATATTTTGCCGTATCCGGATTTCTGTCACGTGTTAAACGTTGGGCTACCTGTGGTCTGGATGCCAGCTAGATTTTCGATCTTTTTGTCACGTATCACACGTTGGGCTACCTGTGGTCTGGATGCCAGCTAGATTTTCGATCTTTTTGTCACGTATCGCACGTTGGGCTACCTGTGGTCTGGATGCCAGCTAGATTTTCGATCTTTCTGTCACGTATCACACGTTGGGCTACCTGTGGTCTGGATGCCAGCTAGATTTTCGATCTTTCTGTCACGTATCACACGTTGGGCTACCTGTGGTCTGGATGCCAGCTAGATTTTCGATCTTTCTGTCACGTAAAACACGTTGGGCTACCTGTGGTCTGGATGCCAGCTAGATTTTCGATCTTTCTGTCACGTATCACACGTTGGGCTACCTGTGGTCAGACATGTCCAATACGCGAACACACTTACGCTTCCCCGAAACGAATTTCGGATCGCATCCGGTGCCCCCTTGCCCCTCCCCCTGCTACGGGCCTGCAATGGGATATTAGTGTAACTTTCAGTTCATGTGATCCACGACTTAATGATGAGAGAAAGCAAGGGTATATAACATAGGACTAAGATAACATAAGTATAGGAAGAGCGATTCTTCTTCCCTGTTACATAACTTACCAACTTCTACTTTATTTTACGAACTCCGAATAATTATATGCTTGAAAAAGCACAATTTCAAGCACGAATAACGAATCCCTACAATCCATAGCGTGATAATATTTTGTTTTCTATGTGCTTGTTTATTTGGCTTTTTTCTTTTTCTTTTTCTTTCCACTTGTTATTTTTTCTAAAGCTACTTTTTTTATTCAAACAATTTCGAGTGACGCATTTGCGTCCTTGCGTCCGGCTAGCTACGCCCCTGCCGCCATAATTGTTATTATGCAACCACCTGTTACCGCCAACCCAGTGACCTAAGGTGTGACAATCCTTTTAGTGTTTAGCTCAACTAAACCAAATAATTATTCAAAGCAAAATTAAAGGTGCACTGAGCACCTTAGCAATAACAATAATCTTTCAGTTTCAACGCAACTGCACCGCGGCGCCATCTATTAAAAACGTCGTTCATCCACGCTGTTAAACAACTGAATCAAAGTATTGTTTAAACGCCAAGTTGCATATGCCAACTTGGTTCCCTTATTATGTTCAGAAATCCACACACTGCTGCAATCCACATTTATCAATTCAGCATCTTTGCTTTTATTAGTTCGCACTTTCATTGTTCTTGTATATGCGTAATTGTGCTTATTGTTATCAGTATTATAATAATAATAATAATAGTTGGTTCTTTACTAAGATTTCAAAAAACTTCTAACATTTCATATATAATATCATTAGTGGGCTCCCTTTAGTGTTCGCATAACCTATGAAAAGCTGTTGGATGATTCCTGATTCAAAGTTCCTTCCCTGATCGCTATGCAGTCTCTCGGAAAACCCATAATGTACAACGAACTTGTCGAATAACACACGGGCTGTTGTCCTAGCTGTTTGGTTCAAAGTGGGAATCGCCTGTGCGTACCTGGTGAAATGGTCAGTTATCACTAAGACATTCTCATATCCTCCTATTGACCTATCAATCTTCAGGTAATCAATACAAACCAATTCCAGTGGTGCAGAGGAAGTTATGCGCACGAGTGGAGCAACTCGATGCGGTTGCGGAGATCTGCGCAGTACGCAAGCTTTGCAAAACTTGAGCATCTGTGTTACCTCCTTTGACATTTGTGGCCAAAAGAATCTTGATTTTGCTAAATCGAGCGTTCGTTCAACACCAAAGTGTCCCATATCGTCATGGATCCCTTTCAATGCTTTACTCTTTAAGAGCTAGGGAATGTCCACTCATACCGAGCAAAATCGGAAATATATGGCACATGACGAAAAATTAAAACTCTTCATATTTTGTCCAAAAATACCCTATTATAGTCTTAGAAACGTGGTGGGATTTGTTTGTGAAAATATTTATTTAAACGCCAAAAAAATATAAAAATCCGTGACGACCCCGCGTACCTTGAAAACACACGAAAAAATCGCGAGTCATACCTCCTCGTAAACTTCGCTATTTCTGCTTCGCATCAGACTAAAGTCCTATTTTAACCTTGCAAAGTCGTAGTCGAAGTGTTTATGAGTATTTTGAATCCAATTATAAACCTGTGGCTTAATTGTAAAGGTCACGGCGAGTCGCTGAAAATCACTAAATTTCGCCTCTTCAAAATTATTGTTTTGGAGCAGTTTTTCAAAATAAAGTTTCCCCTCTCGGTATAATTATATTTTACTTGAAATTTAGATTTTTTGAAAGTAGAAATGCTACTGTAAAAGGGGTATGAAAATCTTCTTGGGGCTTTTTATCAGCGTTGAAAAATAAATATCTTAAAATGACACTAATCCCAACATCTGCCAATCATATTTAATTCTCCAGGCACTATTTGCATAAATTAGCTTTCTCAACCCAAGACTGATATACACAAAATGTCGATGTCTTTTTACACATTTCTTCAAGGGGATCACAACCAACGCTTAAAAAGCTCAATTGCAAAATAATTATATTCATGAGTCGTTTTCGATCATTGCAAGTTGATTACTTAGGTAATCTAAGTTAACTGATCTTGTTGACACGCACGTCAACAATAAGGTTAGACTCACTGATACATTTATGACATTTATGGACCCTGGTATTTCAGGTCAGCTAAATACGACGTTACAACTGTTGTTTAGAACTGAATACCAAAGAAAATAGAAGAATTCGCCAAGCTTTCGGTCATTTGGTACAAAGTATGTGCCGACTGTGAGTAGTTGTTGACAGCTAAATGTTGGGATTAGTGTCATTTTAAGATATTTATTTTTCAACGCTGATAAAAAGCCCCAAGAAGATTTTCATACCCCCTTTTACAGTAGCATTTCTACTTTCAAAAAATCTAAATTTTAAGTAAAATATAATTATACCGAGAGGGGAAACTTTATTTTGAAAAACTGCTCCAAAACAATAATTTTGAAGAGGCGAAATTTAGTGATTTTCAGCGACTCGCCGTGACCTTTACAATTAAGCCACAGGTTTATAATTGGATTCAAGATACTCATATACACTTCGACTACGACTTTGCAAGGTTAAAATAGGACTTTAGTCTGATGCGAAGCAGACATAGCGAAGTTTACGAGGAGGTATGACTCGCGATTTTTTCGTGTGTTTTCAAGGTACGCGGGGTCGTCACGGATTTTTATATTTTTTTGGCGTTTAAATAAATATTTTCACAAACAAATCCCACCACGTTTCTAAGACTATAATAGGGTATTTTTGGACAAAATATGAAGAGTTTTAATTTTTCGTCATGTGCCACCTTTTGCTCGGTATGAGTGGACATTCCCTCTTAAAACTTCAGGGACCACCAATGCGACCACGTGGGAGTGCGTGTCGTTTTGACGATATCGGTACAAAACCCCTCGAACCAAGCGCAATCGATCCCATTCTTTAAGTATCTGTAACACTCTCTTGTCCTCCCCTTTGGTCTCCTTCTTGCTTGGTCTATTCTTAAGCTTGACATACGAAATAACTTTTCCAATCACTGGATCATTTTCTTGATACGATCTCAACTTTTCAACTGAAAGTGACGGCAAGACACACTCGTCTCTAGTACCACAATTGTCCATGGCAACGTCAAGTCCAGTTTGATTATTGCAAAACGTCTCGAACAGGGTGGCCACAGATTCGTCCGGTTTACCAACTGCTTCTGGATTTGCCATCAGACTGCAGGAAATAGTTGAAAATGCTTCTCGTGTGATTACCTGTTCTTCATGTAGGTATTCCGGGTGGGGTCTTCGAGACAATGCGTCAGCGTCTTGGTTCCTTTTCCCCGAGCGATAAACAATGTCGAAGTTATATGCTGACAGTGCAGCCATCCAACGGTGTCCAGTAGCATCAAGTTTGGCAGTTGTAGCCACATAAGTCAAAGGGTTGTTATCTGTGCGCACAGTGAAACCATGTCCATAAAGATAGTCGTGGAATTTCTCCGTCACGGCCCACTTGAGGGCAAGAAATTCAAGTTTGTGGACAGGGTAGTTCTTATCGGACCTGCGTAAGGCCCTACTGGCATATGCTATCACCTTCGAATTCTCTGATCCTTCTTTTACCTGACTTAGTGTCGCTCCAAGACCCTCCTGACTTGCATCAGTATTAACGATAAATGGCAACTGAAAATCGGGATAAGTGAGAACCACCGGAGATGATAAAATCTTGACAACCTCGTCAGATGCAGCTTGACATTCCCCTGACCATTCCACTTTAGCTTCCTTTCTTTTAGCACTCTTACCTGTGTCCGAGTTTCCAGACTTGAGCATGCGTGTCACCATGTCATTGAGTGGTTTGACCAGCTTTGCATAACTTGGTACAAACTTTCTGTAATAACCAGAAAATCCAAGAAAGGTTCTCAATTGATCCAAGTTGTCTGGAAAAGGCCAGATCTTGATTGCGTTTATCTTCTCAGGATCTGTCTCGATGCCCCTAGATTAGATTATGTGACCCAAGTACTTCACCTTTTCCTGGATAAATGAGCATTTGGATGGTTTCAGTTTCAAGCCATACTGTTGAAGTCTGGTAAACACCGCCTCGAGCCTCTCCAAATGTTCCTCAAACGTTCTAGCATAGACTATAATGTCGTCTATCTAAACAATATATATACACTTCTTAAAGTTCAGATCAGCCATACAGTGCTCCATTAATCGTTGGAAAGTTGCCGGGGCGTTAGTGAGACCAAAGGCCATGCGGTTACATTCGTAAAATCCAAGAGGACCTACTGTGAAGGCTGTCTTTGGTTTGTCATCTTTCTCTATCTCGATCTGCCAATAGGCATCTTGTTTAATGATTCAGTTTGCGGAAGTCAATACAAAACCTTAACGACCCATCTCGCTTTCTTACTAAAACCACTGGTGAACTATAGGAACTATGTGATTTTCTTATCACTCCACATCCTAACAGGTCCTGCAGATGTTGGCGCACTTCATCATATCGCTCTGGCGGAATGCGCCGATGTCTTTGCTTAAAGGGTGTTGCGTCATACAATGGAATATTATGCTTGACAGTCGACGTGCACCCCAGGTCATTTGGTCCTTGTGAGAAGACACTATCCTTAATTCCACCTTTCTAGTAATTCCAAGGCAGCGTTCTCCTGTTCATCATCCATAGGGGACTGTTCAAAATTAACAAACGAATTATCCATTTTACTGGCTGCTTCAAGATTATTGGCCTCTTCAACTTTATCGAATATAGTTACCTGATGCAGCGAACAAACCACAGTTTTCGGTGGGACAGTGACATCTTCAGTTGATGCGTTATGAATTTTAATAGGGATGAAGTTTCTGTTTCCATTCATTTCAAGATTTACCAGCGTTGGGATTATCTGTAACGACGGGGCAAGACCGGAAGACGTTTGTTCAACCAACACAGGGAGTGTTACACCAGCGCTTCTTGTTTTAATAGACGACCATATCACAGCTGTTTCATTGGGATGGATAACACGAAGTTCTGCTGTTTCCGTTCTTACTTTACTGGATCTCAGTATCTTCTTAAGCTTACGGCCTTGGTGGGTCAGATACTGATAGGCCAATCTCCATGTCAAATCCAGTTTTCCTTTCTGAACATAACACTTACCATACTCTTCGATGCAGCTTTCTTTGCAGCGCCTTATGACGTTCGTTCCTATCACTATGGGTACTTGCTTATTAAAGCTATAGTATTTGGCACAACAAGTACAATTGTTTAGAATTGCTTAAGGACGCCACTGGTCTGCTCCGGGAAATATATTCCAGCTTCTATATATCCAAGGAATGGAACGTACTGTCCCCCAGCTCCCTATATTTTCAGAATGTTATCCAGTTGCATACTAGGACAATTGGAAATATATTCTCGTTGAAAATCCTCACTTACTGTTGTTACCTGGGATCCAGTATCAATCAATGCCAGACAAGGCGTGCCATCTATATAAGACATACTTACGTTCACATCTCCTAGCAGATCTAATATGGGACTTACTGTCTCGATTGGTGGACCTTCTGGCTGTCCCTCGGCAGAGGCCCTCTTGAGTTTAACGGTTTAGTTTCGACTACTCCTTCACGACCAACCTCCTTACTCTTCTCCTCCAATTTTTCAATCTTCTCTAGAATTTTACTGAGCATTTTGGTTGTATCTGGCTGTTTTGCCACTTTCTCCTCTAGCTCTTTCACTTTTGCCGTCAATTGTGCTACAGATTTTCTAGTAGAGTCGTGGTCGCTGTCACCCTTTGTTTGCGGCATGAACGTCGCCGGCAGCACTGCCCTCGGTGGTTTTGGGGCTTTCTCACGTACACTATCTAGTTCTCTGATCTCTTGCTCCATCGCTCTAAGTTCAGCCCTCAAGGTGTCAAAGTCAGGTATAATTTCATATTTATATCGTGTTGCATTCCTTATCCTCTCGTCCTTCAGTCCAGTCCACAACTTGCTTCTCAACATTTCGTCAGCTTGCTCCTTTGCTACGGCACCTCGGTTGATTGCTCTGTTCACGATTTCCTCTAATCTACAGCCGTATGCAGCGACGGACTCGTCATTCTCCTCTCTGGCATTATAAAACTGTTGAAGCAGGGTAGTTCCACTCTCTACTATGCCATATACTCCTTCAAGTTTCCGCACGATCGTCTCTACAGAGGCATCCTCTTCAAGATGCATACACAGTTTACATGCTTCCCCTCTAAGAGATTTCCTCACACCTTGGAGTAAGAAGTCCTTGTGACACGCCTTCTCCCTCATTATACACTTGACTTCGAACTTCCATGTCTCAAAGCTGACATCGGCTTTTGAACTAGCTCCAGAAAATGTGGAAATACGTGGAATACGGCCCAATATGGAAAGGGTATCGACACCAGGTATGGGTGGATTGCATGCATGAGATGATCCATCTCGCTGGGCGTTGAACTCAGGGTCAAATCTGCTCGTCACGTAAGTGGATGCACGATGTATTGGAACAGGTGAACTAGACATATGGGCTGTAAAACTCGCTGGTGGCAGTAACTGACTATGACATGGTTTTCCCTGGTCTCCTAAAAAACACAGGGCTCATAGGCTTATGACGGCGAAGACGTCCTCTTCTGTGACACACAAACTCGTCATCTGGGAGGTCAAAGTGTCCGTCAAGCTTGAATGGACTTTCTTCTTCATTTTCTAAGGGTTCAACACTGAACAGTCCTGACCGTCTGAGGACCAACACAGGTAGCCCAAATATGGAAGTTCTCGGCTCGATGCGAACCGATTCTCGGACCGAGTCGATCCGGCGAAATTGGCGAGGGGTATAGGTTTGGACATCCAACAAGTCCCAAACACAGGTAACCCAAACATGGAAGTTCTCGGCTCGATGCGAACCGATTCTCGGACCAAGTCGATCCGGCGAAAGTGGCGAACCGAGTCGATCCGGCGAAATTGGCGAGGGGTATAGGTTGGACATCCAACAAGTCCCAAACACAGGTAGCCCAAACATGGAAGTTCTCGGCTCGATGCGAACCGATTCCCGGACCGGGTCGATCCGGCGAAATTGGCGAACCGAGTAGATCCGGCGAAATTGGTGAGGGGTATAGGTTGGACATCCAACAAGTCCCAAACACAGGTAACCCAAACATGGAAGTTTCCAGCAAGTTTAAACTGACAGAAAATTGAACTTCTGGCCGAATCGTAGGAGCCTTACAGTGATACAACCCCCCTTATCCTAGTGATCCCCCCTCCCCCCAAATCCTATGACCAAAATCCCACACAATAAATAATGACATTTCTAATGATCCACCCCTTACCCATTGTAGTTAATATTTTACAGTTAATAATTGTCACTAGTCTACAGTTCTCAATCTTGACTGACAGGACACACTAATGACTAATCATGTTTCGTATCTAATGTGTTGTTGGTGTGGCTCAGCAGCACTTCCTTTGCATTATGCAACTGCTAGTTATATTACATATAATTGCATATTGTGTAGAAAAGTTATGCGGGATCTTGCGAAAGTCACTGATAGATGTGCTAACTCACCCATGGCGACTTTCCATAACAAACCTGCCAACGGAAAAAATAGAAAAGCAGTCAATTATTTTATTACATATTAAAATATGAAATGAGTAATTTCAGTGATTTCTCCTAAATAAGAAATAAGCAGTGTAAATAATATTTATAATGGTTTAGTAATTAGTAATTTTCCCCTGGTAATATTTATTGCAGGGGCATAATAATATTTTAGTAAAACCAAGAGACCATATAAATAATTATTATATAGACAACCACTGGATATAATGAGCAAGCGCGCGCTCTGATTGGTTCGCTACTACTAGGCTATCAGCTCTTATAACCCATCGATAAATTTTCGCGCGCGCCCATTGGTCAAAACGGGTCACGTGGTACGATTTCACTGGACGGATGTCAGGTAATATCCCCCAGTTTGGAGATGATATCCCCCAGTTTGGAGAAAAATGAAATTATCTGAACTTTTTTAAGACTGTAATGTATTTTTAATAGGTAAATTAGCTTGTACAACATACATGTGGTTTACTTGTTCCTTTTGGGGGATTTTAACGTCGATACTCGACAGGTATTTGAGGTATTTTTATAATTTTTCGATCCTTGAACTACGAACGAACGTCAAAATCGGCGCCCAAAAATTCACTCAAATAAAACCCAAAATATCAAGAAAACCACTCAAAAAGCTTCAAAAACTATCAATCTTTTATTTTCGAATACGTTTTTAGAAGTTTACACATGAAAATATTTCAAACGGAACGGATTTTTGAACTCGATGAAACTTGTTTTCTTCATCCGTCATTTTGTTTCGGTTTCTTCAACATTCAAATCGACGTAGAAAATTTATCGAAGGGTAATAAAATAAATAAACCCCTTTCTGGCTTACTGGTATATCGGCTGATAATGTCCTTGGCTTAGAGATGGTCCTCAAAATATCACAGTTGCCCTCGAAGCTTCGCTTCTCGGCCAACTGTTCATTTTTCGGACCATCTCTCAGCCGCGGACATTATCAGCCGATATACCAGTCGCCAGAAGGGGTTTATTTACTAAATATACCGTGAGTAGAGAAATCTGTCAAAATGGCCGAACAATTTTCTAAATTTGCGAGCGAAGTTTTCCTTTTCTTCTCGATAGATTCTCAATAAAAAAAGGTCCGAATAAAGTACAAACTGAGTACATTTAAAACTAAGATATGTTTTGTGGCAATGAAAATTGCTTCTTACATGGTTTTCGGGACGAAAAACACGGATGAGATTTGTTGACTGATATTTTTACAAAGAAATAAACTCACCATTCACGCGAAACAAATATCATTCCGATGGTTATACAATTGTAGGATGTGTACCAAATTATGAGAAAAAGAACCAGATATGTCTAGAACTGCCTGGTAATAGTAAAACTGTGAATATCCACGTTGAAAGTCATTTAGGAGGCGAAAACCAAACTCCAACGGCCTCGAATGCCGAGAAGTAAACTCGTCAAAACAACCTCGTTGGTTTCCTCAACATTGTCCAAGATTTCAAGAATTTCGGCTTTGAACTTGTAGTTCTCAATCCTTTAGCATTGTTTTCGAAGTCTTTTGGTGTGATTCAGACGACATTTTTGGAAGATAAAGTAACACAGAAGCTTTTAAAACTTGGATTTCATCGATCAAGAAACGTTTGGTAAACACGTTATCGCTTGGTTGTGTTGTACCGCGTTGTACGCATGCATGGCGGAAATGTTTTGTACGAAAAGCGGAAATACAAATTACTTTTACGGAAAACATATTTACAATCCAGTGGTTGCCGTGTATATAATAAAATAGCCGAGTTGGCTATCAGCCATGTACGACGAGATTGAGTGGAATAATTGTTAACTAGTGGTCTATCACATATCCTGCAATCTGATTGGCTACGCTACTAGGGGTCTAATAGTGATAGTCCCCTAGTAGCGAATCACCATGGTAACCACTGTCGTGAACGGCGATGAAGCAAGATCAAGATGGC
This sequence comes from Actinostola sp. cb2023, assembly GCA_033675265.1. Taxonomy (NCBI): domain Eukaryota; kingdom Metazoa; phylum Cnidaria; class Anthozoa; order Actiniaria; family Actinostolidae; genus Actinostola; species Actinostola sp. cb2023. Next base: position 167,735 of record JAUJYZ010000157.1, on the reverse strand, counting down.
GGACAAACCCGATAGTTGTTTTCTCGCTAAAAAGAGCTAAAATAGACCGAGAAACAAATCTAAAGAACAAGAAATGGAAAAAGCACATAAATATAGACATCTCATTGACAATTCAAGCAAGTTTTCTTTGGCTGACACTGCAGAAACTGAGCGAGAAACGACCGTTAAAGTTGAAGATTTTTCGAATTCGGGCCGATTCTTCAACCTTAGCGAAGACAAAGTCAAAGGGAATACTGATAGCGATAAAGATAATAAACGAAGGCTACACCACTCTTGACTCGTGTTTTGTTCATTTGTTATTTGATTGATGAAAGTTTTTCAACAAAAGAACCAACTTTTCTGGTTTAGTTTTCAATAGACCTCTTTAGCTTCGTATGTAAATTGCCCATTTCAGATCATGTGATGTAAACATTGATATTCTCTGGAGAATTAGTCCTTTCAATATGAACGAATAAATTTCAGAAATATAAAGGAACAATTCTCCAGAGAATATCATGTTTACATCACATGATCTGAAATGGGCAATTTGCATACAAGCTAAAGAGGTCTATTTGTTCAGTTGATGGTAAAACTAAACAGCTCGATTAGTTCAGCCAAATGTGTACTTATGGAGTTATGACTAGCATAAAATTCTTATTACTTATGCAAATTAAACAATAAATATTGGTATAAAATTAAGTATGCTAGTTTGATTATACTAAAACAATTAGACAACGAGTCGGAGTTGGCTATGAGCAGATAGTCAACGAGGCTCCTGCCGAGTTGACTATCTTAGCTCATAGACAACGAGGGCGAAGAAACTAAAATAAATTTGATCTGAAACTTCGTATAGTCATTTGACACACCTAGGGTGTTTCAAAAATGTAATAAAAATAGTGGGTCACCATGCTTGTTTTCGCGCTAGATGCTCTTCAAATATATCAATTTATAGGTTTTATTGCGAAGTGTGATAGCAACCGGCAGTTGTAATCAAAAACCTTTTTTCTCGGTTCAAAGTACTTCCTTACAACATAATGTACATATAATTCGAAGTTTACTAGTTAAGCTATACTACTAAATCTATCAAAGTAATTGAATGACCATGATTGTTGAAATATTAACGAAACATACAAGTTTGCTCGCCTCTACGAACGTCCAGAAATCGCACATTTTAACTCTTCTCATCAAAATATTTCAAAATTTAGCCAATAAACGTTCCTCGATATTTTGATATATAATACGCAGCACCGATTTTATTAAAAATCTCAAATAAAAAATGGGGGTCACCATGCTCGTTTTCGATTTAATTTATTTTGAAAAAACTTCAGTTACACTTGAAATATTTAACGATTTCCGATGATCTCAGTCCAATGTGCGCGAGCTCGCGCGAGCTTCAGAATCGTGCGCAGTAGAGCGTGCGCAATGCAAAACAAGGGAATTACCTTAAATTTTTCAACTTTACGACCGCTAGGGACCGCTGTGATTGTGACTGGCTGAAATAAACATAGCCTCGCATGCTGCACGGTAATTGGCTCTCTTAAATGATCCCACGGGAAAAATATTATGAAACTTCACATACTTCGACATATCTTTGTGGTTGTAGTATTTCAGCCCGTATGTCACATATTAACCCAAGTTAAGACCCTAGCTCACCAAAGAGTGCCAGGCTCAGTGATTAGAGCAGAGCATCCGACTTGCAACCGGAGGGTCATGGGTTCAAATCCCATCTGGGGCTCAGATTTTTTCTGAGACGTGTGTGAAGTTTGGTTAACTTCAATTACTATACCACGTGACACTTGGTATAATACTCATTGTATACACTCATTTCGATAAAGTTAGTCACCCGAAAAGCTTCGAAGATGAGACCAAGAAGGACCATGGGTACATACATTTTAACCAACCCAGGATCCTCATCGGTCTCACCTTCGAAGCTTTATGGGTGACTAAGTTTATCGAAATGAGTGTATCACATGGTAATCGGAGATTAAAGAAGACGTCGTCGACTAGAAACGTTTCCTACTGCTCCATACCATATTCACATGGTGCCCAAGAAGTGTTTCCGGCATAAGAGATTGCATGATTTGTTTCAAGACTTTTCAGAAGTCTAAGCCGACATTGATGACATACATCCTCGTTTGGGGACGCACACGAGAGGAACACGACGAAAGGGTAGAGAAAACTCTACAGAGGGCAAGAGAGAGCAATCTGAAGCTCAACCACGACAAGTGTAAGATTCGACGTTCAGAAGTTTTGTACATTGGACATGTACGACTTACTACTGACGGAGTAAAGCCAGATGTTTCCAAGTTGGAGGCAATCACCAGTATGCCGACCCCCGAGGACAAGCACGGCATCCAGCGACTACTTGGGATGGTGAATTATGTGGCGAAGTTCTTGCCAAATATCTCAGAAGTCACATCACCCGTACGCGAGCTTCTAAAGAAAGATGTTGCCTGGCACTGGACCGAGCGCCATGAAAATTAACAGTCGTTCAACGACATCAAGAAACTTCTGACGGAGACGAGTACAGGAGTGTTGAAGTATTACGACCCCAAGCAGCCAGTTGGTTTACAAGTAGATGCATGTAAGTCTGGGCTAGGAGCAGTACTGATGCAGGGCGGTTCATCGATCGCCTACGCTTCTCGTTCGCTTACAGAAACCGAATGCAAGTACGCGCAGATCGAGAAAGAGTTGCTAGCAGTGGTATATGTAGTATTTGGATGTGAACGTATCCATCAGTATATTTACGCCAAGGAAGTGACAGTGGAAACAGACCACATACCGCTGGTTTCCATCATAACCAAATCGCTGGACAAGGCACCAGCAAGATTACAGCGCATGCTACTTCGACTACAACGTTACAACATGATCGACCTCCAGTACATTTTATTTATTTATTTATTTTATTTTATTTATAAAATCTTTTGACAGACGGCCTACGTCAGCAAAGCTGATTTTCAGAAGGGCTCTGTATAGAGAAATATAAATATAAATATAATAGATAAATTATAGAATAATAGAAAAATTACAAGTCTGGAAAGGAACTCTATACTGCAGATAAGCTCTCGAGGGCACACCTTCCAACTACAGGCGACGAGGACGACGATCTTGTATTGTATGTTCACAACATGACAGAAAACCTACCAGTTAGCGACAAGAAGCTAGCTGAACTGCGTCGGGAAACAGCCAACGACAAAATAATGGTCGAGCTGATCGAGACGATTCAAGAAGGATGGCCAAAACACAGGCAAAATGCACCAAAAACAGTATACGTGAATATTGGCCAATCAGAGACGAGCTTTGTGTTATCGATGGTCTTATTTTTAAAGGTGAAAGTATAATTGTCCTTCAGGCATTGCGGAAAGATGTTCTAGCACAGATCCACGAAGGACATCTCGGTATCGAGAGAAGCAAGCTACGAGCCCGAGAATTGGTGTTCAGGCCCGGAATGAGCAAACAGATCGAGGACACTGTAACAAATTGTTCAATCTGCCAAGAGCTCAGAAACAGCAACGCCAAAGAACCGATGATACCACACGAAATCCATCAGTACCCTTGGCAAATCGCAGCCACTGATCTGTTCACATGGAACGGCGTCAAATACATCGTAGTAGTTGTTGATTATTACAACTGTCATCGAGAAGTTAAAGCAGTTCTTCGCGAGACACGGCATACCAGAGAGACTGAAGTCTCTCTGGTATGTCAGACAACGTACGGACCACAGTATAGCTCTACGAATTTGCAAAGTTTGCAGCTGTCTGGAAGTTCTCACACGCTACATCGAGTCCCAAGTACCCACAATCGAATGGTCTTGTGGAGAAAACTGTGCACACTGTCAAGAGGACACTAGAGAAAGCCAAGCGTGACGGGAAAGATCCATACCTTGCCAGCATGTGTACATTTTGTCTGCGCAGGCGTTTGGATTCAGATTTCAAAGTACCTATTTGTATAATCGATACTTCAGCTTTTGTCATTCATGTGCCAACGATGTGCCAACCAGAGATCGATTGGCTGTTGAAACAAAACGTGTGAGAAGTCTTTGTGGAAATGGTTGGCATATTTACATCACAATGTTAATGTTTGTAAACATGAAGTATCGCTATTGTTTTGCCAAGTGCACTGCTGTGGAAGATTTAGTGAGCGATCTACGTCTCTATAATAAAGTTTTAGAAAATCATTGAAAGGAAATCAATAGTCCACCTACTTTTGTGGTGCTGTGGATATTTTTTCCCGTATAATGGAACAAAATCCGCCAAAACAAGGCAACATTTCTACGGAGAAGTCGGGTGAATGAGTGATACTTGGACACTTCAAATCCACCGCAAAGCAAGAGGGACAATTTTTCAACTCCAACAAACAAGACCTTACGAAACTAGCATGAGTGAAGCAATAAATCACGGAAGAAAATTGCTGGGGGGTGAGCTACTAAGAGAGGTTTTCTTATAATTTAGTTTGACACGTCACCAATTCAGATAAACGATTCGCAAGCACAATGCTGAATAAAAACTCAATGTGAATCAAACTTATATCAAACGGTTTACAACTGATTCTAAGAAGTCCATAAAAATGAAGAATTAAGCTATCCTTTACAATAAACTTCAACACATAGAGTGTTTGTAATATGGTATACACCAGCGATGAAAATCAGTCAAAATCATAACAAATAGAGTGTACTGATACCATAGTACCAAAATAATACGATCTCACATCGAGGGACAATTTTTCAGCTTAAAATAAGTTCTCGAATGCAAAGAATAAGCTTAGAAGAAGTCAATTTGTGCTATTTTCGGCTGGGGGGCTAGTTAATAAGTATTGTTCTTTAGGTAGGAATGTTAGGAAAATACGTACAAAAATGATAAATACCCAACTGAACCGAGCAAAATACTTTGAGAATACTTGAATGTAGAGAACTCAAATTCACAGAATGTGACCTTCAATATATCAGTACTAACGTTCACTGTGAAGTATCTCTTGAAATCATCTTCGATGAGAATAAACCCAAAGGACAATGTAGCTGGTTTTAGGATAACTCCTTGTTTTGGCGGATTTTGTTCCTTGATATTTTATCATCTACGACCTTTATACGGAAACAAATCATCTACAGTAAAACAAAAGTAGGCAGACTATTGATTTCCTTTCAAATATTTTCTTGAACATCATTCTAGAGACGAAGATCGCTCACTAAATCTCCGACCGCAGTGCAATTTGCAAAGAAAATGGCGGCAAATCACTTTCAAATCTAAATTCTAACGCATGCGCAGACAAAATGTATACATGTTTACCTTGCCATGCTTGAGCAGCGCAACACACCAGTGGGCAACTATAAGTCACCAGCACAACTGTCTATTTCGTATTTTCAAGTAGTTATTTTTGGTTTGAAGTCCAAGTTTATACGTTTTTTATTTAATCGACGAGAACGATGGCTTCTCTCATGGCGGCCGCCAGCAAGGTAGTGGTTGATAACGAATGTATTCAGGCGACAAGCTTATTGGGAATATAGAATACAGATTTCTGAGTTCGCTAGACATCTCCTAGCTCTGGAGCTAGTACTAAAGGAGGGTTCAAAGGAGGTAGGAAAGTAAGCCGAACGCTTGATACCAAACTGACTTCACTCGAATTATTATGTTCTCAAAGAAGAACTTACAAGTCTATAAATTAAAATATTTGTAAATGCAAACAAGCCCCGACTACTATATAACTTTTGCTATCTTATTCTGATAGGACTGTCAATATATAATTATCTGTCCCTTTCCTCGCTGTTGTACTTGTAGCAGCAACTGTCGCTTCATCGCGATCGAGCATCGGTCGTAATTCGGGCTTTATTTGCTTATTTGACTAGTCGATACTGCACAAATCGGATAAATAAATATTTGCAGCGTTTGCATGAACAGCCTGGAGTTTTCGTTTTCTTTGTATTCACTCCGGCTGAGTACGTTATTTGGCAATTACATGGGTCACTTGTCTCAGTCTCTCGTTCTATAAACTTCACATACAACACTATGGTTAGAGTGAATTAATTCACGGCGGGCCCGCGCGCTTCGAAAAACAGCACGTTCGAGTGTAACCAGCCGCCATATTGGACGGGCGCATATTTTGGGAGTCTGGGAACGAATTTAACGAGTGCAAAACGACTTCTCTTTCGGAGCCTCGTGTGTCGATCGTGTTATTCCGAATAACAATCGGAAGACAGGAAGAGACGAAGCTTACCATGATGTCCATTTTGGTTCCAAACTCGAAGGGTAAATATTGAAAAGCGATTTTATATGATTGTCGTTTTCTCCTGGTTTTTGAAAAACTGAAGATTTTGATTTGAAGGGCATATTTTGACCCTTGGTAAATTTTCGCCGTGTTAATTATTTTGTAAATGATATAAACACATTTTGAATCCTTGATAGTTGTTTGAAATTGTTATCGTTTTAGTTTTTTGAATTTAGTTTTTGATTTTCTGTCATGAGCGGTTGTTTTTGGTCAATTTCCATTACTTTAACTGTAAGTTTCAACGCTGCCGCGTTTACAAGTCACCACATTACGAAGAGATAATGAGTCATCGCTAATCAAAAACACTGTAATGGAAAAATCTACGAGGCAAGAAGTAGAAAACAAAGAAAACAAAAAGAGTTAGAAGGCAAATAAGGGAGATCCTTCATCTTTTTTGTGGAAGATGTATAAAAGAGCTAGTTCTAGGTCTCTTGTGCTGTTGGTTGTGACATGCGAAATCAGCTTAGTTGTAAGCTTAAGGTAATTCCTCATTATATCTTCCCCAATTGAAAAATCGCTGAAATTTTGCAGGTGAATTATTTTTGAGTTTTACGGGTTAAGTCAACCCGCTACAGCCGAACCCGCTACAACCGGTTCATCGTCAACCCGCTACAATGGCTTGAGAAACTCTAAAATCTCTAGTATTATACTAGGCGATGAACCCGCTAGAACGGGTTGGTCAACCCGCTACAGCCGAACCCGTTACAACCGGTTCATCGTCAACCCGCTACATCGGCTTGATAAACCCTAAAATCTTTAGTATTATACTAGGCGATGAACCCGCTAGAACGGGTTGGTCAACCCGCTACAGCCGAACCCGTTACAACCGGTTCATCGTCAACCCGCTACAGCGCCTTGAGAAACCCTAAAATCTCTAGTATTATCCTAGGCGATGAACCCGCTAGAACGGGTTGGTCAACCCGCTACAGCCGAACCCGCTACAACCGGTTCATCGTCAACCCGCTACAGCGCCTTGAGAAACCCTAAAATCTCTAGTATTATACTAGGCGATGACCCCGCTAGAACGGGTTGGTCAACCCGCTAGAACGGGTTGGTCAACCCGCTACAGCCGAACCCGCTACAACCGGTTCATCGTCAACCCGCTACAGCGCCTTGAGAAACCCTAAAATCTCTAGTATTATACTAGGCGATGAACCCGCTAGAACGGGTTGGTCAACCCGCTACAGCCCAACCCGCTACAACCGGTTCATCGTCAACCCGCTACAGCGGCTTGAGAAATCTTAAAATCTCTAGTATTATACTAGGCGATGAACCCGCTAGAACGGGTTGGTCAACCCGCTACAGCCGAACCCGCTACAACCGGTTCGTCGTCAACCCGCTACAGCGCCTTGAGAAACCCTAAAATCTCTAGTATTATACTAGGCGATGAACCCGCTAGAACGGGTTGGTCAACTCGCTACAGCCGAACCCGCTACAACCGGTCATCGTCAACCCGCTACAGCGCCTTGAGAAACCCTAAAATCTCTAGTATTATACTAGGCGATGAACCCGCTAGAACGGGTTGGTCAACCCGCTACAGCCGAACCCGCTACAACCGGTTCATCGTCAACCCGCTACAGCGCCTTGAGAAACCCTAAAATCTCTAGTATTATACTAGGCGATGAACCCGCTAGAACGGGTTGGTCAACCCGCTACAACCGAACCCGCTACAACCGGTTCATCGTCAACCCGCTACAGCGCCTTGAGAAACCCTAAAATCTCTAGTATTATACTAGGCGATGAACCCGCTAGAACGGGTTGGTCAACCCGCTACAACCGAACCCGCTACAACCGGTTCATCGTCAACCCGCTACAGCGCCTTGAGAAACCCTAAAATCTCTAGTATTATACTAGGCGATGAACCCGCTAGAACGGGTTGGTCAACCCGCTACAGCCCAACCCGCTACAACCGGTTCATCGTCAACCCGCTACAGCGACTTGAGAAATCTTAAAATCTCTAGTATTATACTAGGAGATGAACCCGCTGGAACGGGTTGGTCAACCCGCTACAGCCGAACCCGTTACAACCGGTTCATCGTCAACCCGCTACAGCGCCTTGAGAAACCCTAAAATATCTAGTATTATACTAGGCGATGAACCCGCTAGAACGGGTTGGTCAACCCGCTACAGCCCAACCCGCTACAACTCAAGGCGCTGTAGCGGGTTGACGATGAACCGGTTGTAACGGGTTCGGCTGTAGCGGGTTGACCAACCCGTTCTAGCGGGTTCATCGCCTAGTATAATACTAGATATTTTAGGGTTTCTCAAGCCGATGTAGCGGGTTGACGATGAACCGGTTGTAGCGGGTTCGGCTGTAGCGGGTTGATCAACCCGTTCTAGCGGGTTCATCGCCTAGTATAATACTAGAGATTTTAGGGTTTCTCAAGGCGCTGTAGCGGGTTGACGATGAACCGGTTGTAGCGGATTCGGTTGTAGCGGGTTGACCAACCCGTTCTAGCGGGTTCATCGCCTAGTATAATACTAGAGATTTTAGGGTTTCTCAAGGCGCTGTAGCGGGTTGACGATGAACCGGTTGTAGCGGGTTGGGCTGTAGCGGGTTGACCAACCCGTTCTAGCGGGTTCATCGCCTAGTATAATACTAGAGATTTTAGGGTTTCTCAAGGCGCTGTAGCGGGTTGACTTAACCGGTTGTAACGGGTTACAATTTTTGCCATTTTTAAGCTCCTAGCTGGGCCCGCCGTGGAAATAAAAATATAATATATTGACGCGACTCCACACTGTACAGTTTTTGGGTCATTTGCACCCTGAGCATCCCATAATGTTTTAGCCAAAACAATAGTAGAGACGAGTGAATTTTCGAACCGCTCAAAACACTATTTCAATTATTACCCAGAATTCTATACCAAAGTTTTCCTTAATTATCCCGGGATTATCGGACTACCATTACTCTTATGAAGACATTTTAGAGGATCTTATACACCTTTCTAAGAGCACATTTTTAGGACCACTTGAATATCTAACGATCAACCGGTCCCAGTGCCTCTCCTTTTCGATTTGTATTTTTAAGGACTTTCGTGCGCATTGTTCACGCGCATCTTTTCTGCGCATAAAATAAAGGTTCGAATCATCTCGGTACAGTCCTCTTTCCTCACGTCCGAGATGGCAGCCAGTCACGCATGTTACGTAGACGATTTTCATCGGCTAATATCTCGAGAACGATATCGGTGACCCCCATTTTTTTTTGTGATTTTACAAAGAATCATAAAAGCTCCCCATGTACCAAATTTAAAGAAAAAAACATGGATATATTTTGATAAAAACACGAATTTAGATGAAAACTTCAACCTACCGTCACGCGAAAGAGTCGTAGATGGTTACGCGGTGACTGAGCCAAAAACTACAGGTTGTTTTTATATATTCACAAATCTTTGTACATAATTTTATTCTATAAACTGTTATAGATAGCCATTTGAAGAAAATTTTACCAACCGTTTAGTTTTTCTACAAAAAAAATACCTGTCATTCTCAACTTTCTTAATTTCTTAATTTCCGATCAGAAAAAGGGTATACTTTGAAGCAATCTGGCTCCATAGCGAAGTCGGTGACCCCCATTTTTTATTTGTTCATTTAGCTTCTCTAATGATCTTATTTCACCATACGAAGTTTCATTAAAAAACATGCATAGTTTTTTTTGCCCGCGAACGTCCTTAAGTGTCATTAGAGAGATTTAGCAAACACGACGCGACGTGAAAGAGGACGGCGCGCGCGCTGACGAATAACTGTGAAATGACCGTTGGCGTCCTCAACGTCATGAAGAGGACGTGAAAACAAGTGAAATGGCGTCGTGAACTTGACGTCGCGACGTTGTCACGGTAGTCACGCAATGACCAAATGTGATATATTCGTCATCTAACGTCGCGTTCTCACGTCGCGTCGTGTTTGCTAAATCTCTCTAATCTGAGAAAACCGGGCAGAGTTGAAAGATGGGGGTCGGCCGATTCCTTTCAAATTGCTATCATTTATTACCTATATAGGAATAGATTAAGAATGGTCGTATTTAAAGTTTGGTTCAGGTTTTTGCTCGAAAGTTTGACCACCCCCCCTTGTTTTGCATCAAAATCGCCCTGAAAGACGCTAAAATTTCGGGTCACTTTGGCGCTCTGTAAAACTCATATTACATGATTTTCTATGATACATTTAGTTTGGTTGTAATATTTAGCCTATGTAGAGCTGTGGGTTACATGCAATAATGGCAAATTTTCGAAAAACATCTTATTTTCACTTCGAGTTAAAAGTCAGTTGTCGACGGCCTTCGGCGGTCGACTAAATTTAAGCCATTTTACGGAGGTCCGTTCTTAAAAGTGCGGCAGTTTATTTTCTTAATTTAACAAGTTTATTCTTTCCTTTCTTGATTTCCAAAAACTCTTACTCGGATATTTTCAACGACTTCGCGTGAGCAGCCTCCGACTCTTCAAGGTAGTCGGCTCTTTTCCCGTCACATTTTGTTTGTTTATCATCAATAAGTCGGACTTGGTTCTTCGTATATTGTCTTTTTAACCGCAAGCCACTCTTTAGTGCTTTAAAAGACCTTAAAATCTTACGAGAACATGATAAAAGGTAAATAGCTTCGTTTCACACATACTAATTAATAATGGTAATTGAACTGAGTGGAGTGCAATTTGGTCTGAAATCAAACGCGCGATTACAAAATTGCACGACACGAAGTTTAATTACCACTTAATTATATCCATTTTGAAATTTACACTCACTACCGGAAAGATTTACAGCAAAATGCCACGTGACGAGTAGTGCGCAATGAACGATTGAGCACATGCAAAGTCAGTTGAACAATCTACTCGACACTTGGTACAAAAGTCCTTCTTTATTCTCTTTCTCGTCGTCAGAATCACAGACAAAAGCCCAACATCGCTTTTTTACCGGTGCTGGTTGTTCTTTTCAGTAGTAATTGAACGTACAGCTGGTGTAGTTTTGGGATCACTTGCCCTGCTGTCGTATGACCTTCGTGTTGAGGATTTGCTGCGAGCCGTGAAATTCACTGGACATTTACAGTAAATACTACGCTTACAGGAAAAAATTTCTACTTCAAATGACGCTCAATGGCACTCTGCATAATTCTTAGAGATTGTGGCTCATTGTCTTCATTGTCCTTGCATTTGACTTCTGCATAGAACTGATCGAGTGAGAATCTTGTCGAGGTCAAAACAACAACAGGCGCCATTTTGTTGTCAATGTTGATTTCAATGTCAAGATTGTTGGACGTCTTGCACCAATTTTCAAACACAGAAAGCCATTGCTTTGTGAAATGGTTTTAGTCTTCTTGTTAATGGCCCGAGACTTTAATTCATCAATATCTTGGCTTGTGTATAATTACTAGAAACACGAACTGTTTTTCCAATCGAAAATCGAAAATTCAGGAATGGACTCACTACGACTAGGAGTTACCGGAGCTAGTTTGCTTGTTTTGGACCTGTTTTGGTAGTTTATTCTGCATTTTCTGAATTCAAATGGATGTCAAATGACGGATAATCATTCACATTAAGTGCCTCTTCAGCTTGAAAGAGGGAATAGTCAACAATAAAAAACTGTAAGTTGAAAAAGTCATTCTTTGTTTTGTAAAATATGAAAGATTTGTTGTGGTAAAATCCAAAATATTTCCTGTTCATTTATTTGCCTGCTTTATTTTCTGTGTTCTGATTGGCTGTTTCATGTTGTTCCTGCAATTTCATTGGATGTTCAAATTGGTGCGATTTAGAGCTCAAAAAGGTGCGATTTGGGAATAAATCGCACCATTTTTAACCAATCAGATTACAGGAAATGCTAGTGATTTCAAAATGGATGTAATTAAGTCAATAAACACTCAGTCGGTCAATATCATCAGATTGTGTGACAGAAGTGTTTGATCGAGATTTTGCCGGGAAAACAAGGGTTTCAAGCTCTCTCTATGTACAACATATTACAATCCAATCAAAAGAAATATATGTAATGCCTAGATGGATTTATTCAGTCATATACCATTATTAAAGGGGCAGTGTCAAGCCATATGACCGCGTAAGCTTGGGTACGAAGAAGCGAGACATTATAAAAGTCCACCGTGGACTTTTATTATTATCGATGTTTTCAATCCGTTTCCATCGACCTTAATCATGTTTGTTCAAGCGTCTAATGGTTCACTAGTAATAATTCAAAGCATGTTCTTCATTTTCAACAATTCCTAGTGGGGATTATTTCATCTTAGAACTGACTTTGAAGCCGTTGAAAAAAGTGTCGAACAGCCGTTGAGAGGCAGGCCGCCATCATCCTCGAGTGAAGAAAACCGAATTGTAAACCGGCAATTCTGGTCGATTGCGAAGGAATCTTGATCATCAATCGTAGGTGCAGTACTGTTCATGACTTTTGAAGAGAAAAACTCACGTAGAACGACTTGTAAACCGGTGAGCTTCCCAACATCTACTTATGTGTTGGGCTTCCTGTGTCTTATTTGATCGGCCGTTGGAAAATGATATCGCCGTGAATTCACTTCTTGAATTCAGTCTTTTTGATATATTGAAGTTCTAAAATTGCTTTCTAAATAAAGATTAGTATCTACATGAGTCTTGTAGGTCATTTATTTAGCGATTAGAACGGTTTTAGGGGGGTTTTGTAACACGCTACCGGGCAAGGTAGGCTTCTCGAGTGTTATTGTTTTGATTTTAATGCGCATGCGTGAGGCTTGACACTGCCCCTTTAAACATTTGAGAGTTCGTCCGCAAATCATCATATAGAATCTGTATGTCAACAGCGACACTAAATGAATACTAATTACTTCATTGAACATCGGGTCACGCATCACTAATTTAAATTTGGCTGTATTCACCGTTAAAGTAGCATTGGATTGCTGATACAATAGTATTGTAATATCTTGTAATCCAGTGAGTTAAAAATGATTTGATACAACAAATCAACAAACTAGTGTGTTCAGTTACAGACATAACGTACTGGACTATAATAGTGAACTCTCACCAGCTAATCTCTCTACTGTCCAGTCGATGTCCAGTCTCATATTGCGTCAGTCCACGCACTGAGCCGGCCCCGTCCACACTAATCCGTTTTCGTTTGAAAACGCATACTTTTTTATCCGTATTTAGCGATCGTCCACTGACAAACAATCAAATGAAAACATAGATGAAAACGGAGGTTTTCGAAAACGCTTTCAAAAGTGGAGACGTTTGAAAACGCCGCATGCAGGTCTCAGATCCAGGAAAAGATGTGACCGTTTCCCAAACCGGCAGTTTTTGTACCTTTTTATGAATAAATTAAACATTCAAGAGAGCTATATATATATTACTCTTACTTTGAACAAATTGACCGTTCTCCGGAAAACGGCGTAAACCGGTCTGGATCTGCGCCTGGATCTATATTTGGTGCAAAAACGGAGCTTTTCAGAAACGCTTACGTCACAACTGGTTATGAAAGCCGCAGTTACCCGCAGGAAAAGAAGGGTATCTCCACAGGGCCCCCTAATTCATCAATAATTTCACAAAAATGCTAGTAAAAAAATAAAAGTAATTATAGAAAAAGCTTTGTTGAATTAAAACTCGGCATAATGAACGTTTCCAGCTAAAATTACAAATTATATTACATTATTTTGTTTTTTGTTTTTCTTTATCACGCGCGCGCGCACGGTGTATCGCGGTGTACCACGCGCGCGCGTGACAAAGAAAAACAAAAAGCGATATAATTACTTTTATTCTTTTATTAGCATTTTTGTGAAATTATTGATTAATTAGGGGGCCCTGTGGTATCTCTGGCGCTATTGGAGCGTGCGTTGGGAAGGAAAGGGGAGGGGAAGGAGGAACGGTGGGCGGGGAAGGGGGAGGAGGGTGTTTGGAATAAAATTACTTTTTTTAATTCAACGTGTCAATCGATCTAGCATTACTGCTAATTTGGGACACGACTCTCAACACTCATTTCTTACTACATTCTCTATTATGTACACCCAACGCTCATCTCACTAGTTCGTTTTTAATGAGGGAGGAAAACCGGAATACCAGGAGAAAAACCCTCGAAACAAGGGAGAGAACGAACTGACAAACTCAACTCACATGAAGTGCCCGATTCGTGAATTGAACCAGGCACCACAGCGTTTCATGAGAGGCGAATGCTCTCACCACTCGGCCACCATTGCTTCCTAAAGGGGGGAGCAGGCGGGAGCAGGTAGGGAGCAGGCGGGAGACGTGCACGAGGAGTTTGAGAGGTGCATGCACTACAGTCAAAGCCAGGCTATAGAAACTGCTATAAACTACAGATGGTTTAACGCCTGTTCTTGACAATAACGGAAGCGCATAAATTAAAAATAAGGTACAGTACCAAAATCAACAATTTACGGCGTCGAAACCACACCTCCCCTCCCCTCCACATTCTCCCATCCAGATAACCAAAACAGAAAATGAGAAAAGATAGGAATAAAAATCATAATCGTTAACTGTTTATACCACATAGAAGCAATTCATGTTTTAGAGTAATGTTCAGTGTTTTGTACATTTGAAAATCAAAGGAATATATAAGTGTTCTTTAACGATAATAGTTTTTTCTGTTTTCACGCGTAATGAAATAATGGTTTGACGTTTCGGCTGCACTGGTGGCAGCCTTCACGTGAAAACCGTGAAAACTATTATCGTTATGTCTAACTCACGCGAAACTGGCCTAAAAGTACCCATTTGTTTTTTCTTAGAAAACTAAGCTAATGACTAGTAGATTAAAAAACTCACTTGACCCATGTTTGGGTATAGGGGTGCCGCTGAGGGTTTGAAACCCTGGTCCTGTTTAGGACAAAATATATATACTAAAATATCCACCCTGTCTAGGACAACACCTTCTATTTTATGACCCTATTTAGGACAAAGGACAAAATACTGTCTTCTGTCTGGCAGGTCTACTGATACAGTACACAAAAATTCATCACCGACGACAATCGTGCATTACCATACCCTGTTTAGGACAGACTCACATAGCATTATATACCCAGTCAAAAACCGATACCCTGTCCAGCGGCACGCCCCCGTATAGCCCAGACCCTACTAACAGAACTGCACCGTGAACTTTCAGATGAAAACGAACAAATGATCGATATATCCATAGTGAAACACATGAGTTTCTCATACACACGAGACAATTGTAATACTGATAGCAACTATAGTTGTGCTACACAATTCAAAAGTAACGATTATTTATTTCAGGTACAACCACTCAGTAATGTTGTACGACTGTGTAATATTGAAATTTTAATTAATAACTATTAATTGTCCTGAATTACTCTGCGATAAATCAAATACAAAATTTTGATTCCATTTTAAGGTATCAGGGTACCCCAAAAACCTATCAAAAGACCGGTTTCGATTTTTTTTGACAATCAAATCTAATTGAATATTATCTATCATTTCCAACAATCAGAATCTAAAAATATTTTTTCCCTAAAAAGTTAGAATCAAAAAACGAATTTTGGATTTCATTTGATGCAAAAAGATGTTGACAAGCAAGCTGTCAACAACACTCACGCAACAGACTTTCCAAAGATTAAGATGCGAAGAAAGTATATCCAAAAATCGTAACTGCTCACTCAAAATATCCTTGAATAACGATGCCAAACCACTCACGGTCAAAATGCTCGTATTTCCCGCCAGCAGTAACTTTGTTTTCCTGCCATGTTGTGTTAGGTACTGTAAGGCGATCTTGTTTTGACTGCCATTCATATGTCATCAGGTATTGGATCACATATTTGGTGGATTATCGCCGCTTGTGCAAACAAAGCCGCCACTTGACTTGAAAAACATTTTGGGCTTTTTCTCATAGAGCAAACAAGACGCTCAATGAGCGTACACTCGGGCTTATGACAAGGATATTTGTCCATGTTGAAATCACACTTCTGAATCAGTACATCTGGCTTCAAGTTGTGGTATACATGCTTGGCTAGGCAGTACTCAGTTGAGTTCACATTTAAGTCAACATTAGAGTTCATTTGTATTATAGTTCTTGAGTTCATTTGATTTGCTTTTGAGCTTGAGTTCATTTGATTACCTTTGGACTTTGAGTTCAATTGATTTCCTTTTGATGAGTTCATGTAAAGGCCCTGTCGAAAACGCTCAACATCTTTTAGAGTGGGCCCACACGAATCGGCGTATGTGTTTGTATGTGAGAGCGTATTTAAGAGGAACGGATGGATGGCTTGCCTTGAATACAACATAATTTCACTTCTGCACAGGTCAACTGCTTCTTTCACTTCTAGTCGTCGAATACGATGACTTAGCAATATCTCAGTATCTGCCCTGAGCGAACAATAACTATTTGACATGTTTGTGGCGATATCAATATGCAACATCAAGTGACCTCAAGTACGTTTAAATATGTAATACAGACGTACCTACACGAATCTTTATGAGTCATCGACATAAATTGTTTCTCGTCACGCAACTCTCATTGTCATATTAAATACCCGACTATACGCTCATTGAGCGTCTTCTTCTTCAACAGATCCCTAATCTCTAATGACGTTTTGATTTTGATTGTATTTTTGCCGTTCACTGATTTGTTTTCAGCGTGGAAATTCTGCTTTAAATAGCGCTGTGCCGCGGTTCTAAAATTAATGCGCTTTTGTATTGTGCAAGTATATAAATAGGCTATTAAAACAACTTTGGCATGACCCCAAATTTCGGACATTGAGCTTGTTTAGCTTTGCTTTAATTGATAAAGTTTTGAAGTATGATTTCTACGATTTATTTTCCTTCTGAATTTTTCAAACGTCGAATCGAATAAACATCCATCATTATATATCTGAGAAATGTGTTTCGTTTTATTCCCGGATACTTTTTAAACGGGTTTTCACGGCGCGTGACGACAGTCAGGCAGCAAGCAAAGCGATATTAGCTATCTAAACAAAATCTACTGAAAAATCAAACCCTTGCTCTCTAGCTTCAGAGACATAATACGAAGCTGCCCAGTAACGGATTATTAACGACATGTTGCTTTCAAAACTAAGATTCATAATCTACTTGAGTCGTGTGTCGTATTGTTTTTTCTTATCTGCTGAGTAATCTTGAAACTCCGGATACGATTAAATACGTCGCATACTTTCGTCATTCTTTAATCGACTAAAAAAACTACGACTACTACTACTACCGAAAAACGCATTTTCTAACTCGGGCTTCCTTCGGAAGGGCCCGAGTAATTAACGAAAATACGGGTGTTATTTTGAGCTCCTAAACAAACGGGTTTTATTCGATACAGCTGAGATTTTTAGGACTTCATCTCGGATTATCATTCTTCAAAACCGTGTCTCCGATTTTTGATATTTTAGTGATTTCATGAGTTATTAACTGATTAGTAAAAAACAATGTATTTTTAGCGTACCGAAAGTTTCGCGGCAGATAAAAAAGCAACGGGGAAACGTATCGATAAACGGAGACACGGTTTTGATAATTGATATCTCTAGAGTGCATAAAGATAATGATCTTGAATTTCCGATAAAATACGGTTGTCTGGGACCTCGCCGTACAACGCTATATGAAAATTCGTTGATCTCGACTTATATTTAAAACGCGTATGTACTTTTTGTTAATAGACCATTAGTTGGAATCTCCATTTATTTAGCTTTCAGAAAATGTATACTTTATTGGGGTTTTAATGGACGGATTCTGTGTTAAAGCGACTTGAATGCATACCGGTCGGTAGGGGTACCCTGATACCTTAATGATAATGAAGCAGATTATTTCACGGCAATGTTGTAAGAAATATCGATATTGTTGCAAAGTCATTGCATGACCATGTTCAATGAAGTAATTAGTATTCATTCAGTACGTGTTGCTGTTGACATACAGATTCTAAATGATGATTTGCGGACGAACTCTCAAATGTTTAATAATGGTATTAATACATATATTTCTTTTGATTGGATTGTAATATGTTGTACATAGAGAGAGCTTGAAACCCTTGTTTTCCCGGCAAAATCGCGATCAAACACTTCTGTCACACAATCTGATGATATTGACTGACTGAGTGTTTATTGACTTAATTAGTATGTGTGAAACGAAGCTATTTACCTTTTATCATGGTCTTTTACACTCGTTCTCAGTAACACGCGCCCAAAGCTATGATTTGTCTCGACGACAAAGTTGACTTTTGGTGGACGTCAATCAAACAGTTTCCATGACAATCACAGCACATTTCCATGTGCATATATCCATTTGACGTAAAATAAAGTTCCGGATTGTCCTCAATCACCCGGCGAATGAGTCGAATTTCGGTTGCTAAATGAGGAACAATCAAAGCTGCATGTAGACAGATAAACAGAAGCAGTTCACATTTAGAAAATGGCATTTTCTTTACCTGTAATCGTTCGTGCCTTGGACTTTCTCCGTGCATGGAGGATCTTTTACGTCGGCTGTGTAGTGTGTTTTCGTACATTCGAATTACTTTTTTTACGAATGTTTCGCTCACGCAAAGTATAGCAATACCTTTTGTAGACATGCCTTGCTTTAACATTATAACTCGCCATCGAAACGAATTCGAAAAAGGCTTGAAACTCCCGCTTGAATTACTGACTACTCCGGGAAGATGTGCTGTGATAGACCAAATCGGCTAACGCACTGTTTACATTCTTTGACCCATTGCAAACCTTTTGGGAATACGATTCTTTCTCTGTTGTATTTCGATTTCAGTAGAACATTGACATGATAATGAAATGGAAATGTTTGGAACAAAAAGCTCTTATTCCCAAAGGTTTTGAATTAGGTTAAATAACTGAACATTGCGTTAGCCGATTCTGTCTATTGTCGTGAAAACTGTTTGATTGACGTCCACCAAAAGTCAACTTTGTCGTCGAGACAAATGTAGCTTTGGGCGCGTGTTACTGAGAACGAGTGTAAAGCACTAAAGAGTGGCTTGCGGTTAAAAAAACAGTATACGAAGAACCAAGTCCGACTTATTGATGATAAACAAACAAAATTTGACAGGAAAAGAGCCGACTACCTTGAAGAGTCGGAGGCTGCTCACGCGAAGTCGTTGAAAATATCCGAGTAAGAGTTTTTGGAAATCAAGAAAGGAAAGAATAAACTTGTTAAAAATGGCTAAATTAAGAAAATAAACTGCCGCACTTTTAAGAACGGACCTCCGTAAAATGGCTTAAATTTAGACAACTGACTTTTAACTCGAAGTGAAAATAAGATGTTTTTCGAAAATTTGCCATTATTGCATGTAACCCAGCTCTACATAGGCTAAATATCACAACCAAACTAAATGTATCATAGAAAATCATGTAATATGAGTTTTACAGAGCGCCAAAGTGACCCGAAATTTTAGCGTCTTTCAGGGCGATTTTGATGCAAAACAAGGGGGGGGGGGGGTGGTCAACTTTCGAGCAAAAGCCTGAACCAAACTTTAAATACGACCATTCTTAATCTATTCCTATAGGTAATAAATGATAGCAATTTGAAAGAAATCGGCCGACCCCCATCTTTCAACTCTGCCCGGTTTTCTCAGACAATGACACTTTAAAAGTGCAATTTTCACGTTTTTGTCCGGCCATCGAATTTCCTTTGTATTGGATCTGCAACGGCATGGAAATTGGGCAAGGTCTGCGTGTACAAGAGACTCGAAGTACTTTGGGGGAACTTGGTTCTTTATTTTGAACAATCAATTTATATTTTACCAAAGTTTTTGTTTATTGGACATTCATATTTTTGTCCATAACGCAACGCCATAATAGAGCACATGAACTCATTGACTTGGGTATAGACTTACATTATGCACAGGTAGCTAGCCCAAGCTGTGTATCAGTACATTATTATAAGAGAATGTATGTGGATAATGTCAATAAAATCAATAAGATAATAAAGTTAAAATCCTCTATAAAGTCGTCTGTATCTTTATCAATCATTCCTTTATTGCCTGTGAAGATTTGAAGCGATTTGGACGAGAATTGAGCGAGATATAGCCATTTTAAAATTAGTCCTTCTGTGATTATACGGGTCATATATATATCCACGCGTTAAAAATGAACTACAGTACAATAATAATAATAATAATAATAATAATATAATAATAATAATAATAATAATAATAATAATAATAATAATAATAATAATAATAATAATAATAATATATTATATTATAATAATAATAATAATAATAATATAATAATAATAACAAGACGCTCAATGAGCGTACACTCGGGCTTATGAAAAGGACAATGTCAGTTGCGTGAGGAGAGACCTGACAATGACTGACAGTTGCGTGACGAGGGAGACTATATGTCTGCCAGATGAAGGGCTATACGATCTCGATTTACGAACTATTGACCTTGCTTTCCTTAAATGCTTTGATGTAGTTTTGAAGTACGATTTTTACGATTCCTTTTCCTTCTGAATTTTTCAAACGTGGAATAAAATAAACATCCATCATGAGTTACTGAAAATAACTCGACTGGCTCGACTGTTTGCATGACTTCTGTACATATAGCTTTCTGTCAATAGATGGAGTTATACATGACCGGCGTTGGTCGTGAGTTTAATTATAACAAGAGTCCGCGGAGATCTTTATCTATGAGTCAGACACAATTCTCCTTCGTCATTGAGCGTCTTCTTCTGTAATAGATCCCTAAAATCTAAGGACGTTTTGATTTCGATTGTATTTTTGCCGTTCACTGACCTGTTTTGAGCGTGGAAATTCGGTTTTAAATCAACGGTTCTAAAATTAGGTCGCCTAATAGATGTATGACTCAGATAAGGATCACTTTACAACTGTCATCTTACTGAAAAGAACACGAATTTTTCAAACGTGGAATAAAATAAACATCCATCGTGAGTTACTGAAAATAACTCGACTGGTTCGATTGTTTGCATGACTTCTGTACATATAGCTTTCTGTCAATAGATGTTGCTACATCGCTGGTCGTGAGTTTAATTATAAATACTCAAGGACATAACTGTACACGTAATATTACAATTAAGCAACAAACATCGCATAGCGAGGTCATGTTCATTTGCTTTTCAATTCATTTTTGGATATGAGTTCGAGTTCGTGGAAAGGCGTTATAGAACAGCCGATAAAACACGGGCTTTAAACAGGCTCATTACTCGGGCCCAGGCCGCAGGCCGCCCGAGTTAGAAAATGCGGATTTCGGTAGTAGTAGTAGTAGTAGTAGTAGTAGTAGTAGTAGTAGTAGTTTTGTTCGGCTCCAAAATGACGAGTATGCGACGTATTTAATCGTATCCGGAGTTTCAAGATTACTCCGCAGATTTGAAAAGATGAAGGAGAAACAGGACTCAAGTAGATTATCGCTTTGCTTGCTGCCTGACTGTCGTCACGCGCCGTGAAAAACCATTTAAAAAGTATCCGGCAATAAAACGAAACACATTTCTCAGATATATAATGATGGATGTTTATTCGATTCGACGTTTGAAAAATTCAGAATGAAGAGAAATCGTAGAAATCATACTTCAAAACTTCATCAATTAAAGCAAAGCTCAAAGCTAAACAAGCTCAATGTCCGAAATTTGGGGTCATGCCAAAGTTGTTTTAATAGCCTATTTATATACTTGCACAATACAAAAGCGCATTAATTTTAGAACCGCGGCACAGCGCTATTTAAAGCAGAATTTCCACGCTGAAAACAAGTCAGTGAACGGCAAAAATACAATCAAAATCAAAACGTCATTAGAGATTAGGGATCTGTTGAAGAAGAAGACGCTCAATGAGCGTATAGTCGGGTATTTAATATGACAATGAGAGTTGCGTGACGAGAAACAATTTATGTCGATGAATCATAAAGATTCGTGTAGGTATGTCTGTATTACATATTTAACGTACTTGAGGTCACTTGAGGTTGCATATTGATATCGTCACAAACGTGTCAAATAGTTATTGTTCGCTCAGGGCAGATACTGAGATATTGCTAAGTCATCGTATTCGAAGACTAGAATTGAAAGAAGCAGTTGGCTTGTGCAGAAGTGAAATTATGTTGTATTCAAGGCAAGCCATTCATCCGTTCCTCTTAAATACGCTCTCACATACAAACGCATACGCCGATTCGTGTGGGCCCACTCTAAAAGATGTTGAGCGTTTTCGAAAGGGCCTTTACATGAACTCATCAAAAGGAAATTAATTGAACTCAAAGTCCAAAGGTAATCAATTGAACTCAAGCTCAAAAGCAAATCAAATGAACTCAAGAACTATAATACAAATGAACTCTAATGTTGACTTAAATGTGAACTCAACTGAGTACTGCCTAGCCAAGCATGTATACCACAACTTGAAGCCAGATGTACTGATTCAGAAGTGTGATTCCAAAATGGACAAATCCAAAGGTGAGAAAACAACTTTGAAATGGCATCAAGAAGAACACGGCAAATCTGAGGCGAAAATGAAGTCAATCCTGGGAACAAGTGCAAAAATCATGCATATTCATGGTCTCCAAAAACGGTTCCGCTCTATGTATAAAGCCGAGCATACGGAAGTACGATTCAAAGATGCTCGCCGAAACATATATACATATTCTCTTTCTTGACGCAACTGTCAATCACTGTCAGCTCCCTTCTCACGCAACTGAGAATGTTCTTGTTATCTATGCACACCAAAAAATAGATATAAATATGATTTTTCTTCAACCAACTGGCATTCATTTTCAAGTACTTCCTCGGGCAACTGACATTTTCCTTTTCACAATGCCCGAGTGAACGCTCATTGAGCGTCTTGTTTCACAGACAAAAGCATACGGCTATTCGTGTGGGCCCACTCTGAAAGATGTCGTTTCATTTATAACAAAAGCAAACGCGCCTTAGCTTCATCGTGGAATGATCAACTACAATCCTGAACTTAATAGCTTGAAGATCTATGATGAGAAATCTTGAAACTCGATAGGATCAAATACATCGCATTCTTCGCATTTTTTTGTCATTCCTTCACCATGAAAAAACTAAGTGTATTTTCTAACTCGGGCTTCCTTCGGAAGGGCCCGAGTAATAATAATATAATAAACGACCTCAAAACTCCTACATAAATGTAGTCTGAGAAAGGCAGTCGCTGCTTCGCCACCGAAAGAGAAGCGTGAATCCACCCCGTGGCGCGAGCATCAAAAAGCAGGCTACAAAACTCACCGTGCCAAGAAAATCACAGTAAAACGAAGTTGAATTGATAACCAAACACACCACAATTGTTCATAAACAATTAATAATTCTAGCTATATAAGCTAGGAGGGAAAATAGAACCAATGTACATAAGAAAGTCCATCAGTGAGATTGTAAACACAGGGAAACCAACATCCAATCTTCGATTCTCACTCTGAGGAAAGTCACTAAAGTAATAATCTACAGCCGAGTTATGACAGTTATACACACATTTATTCTATCGGATATAATTTTCTAACTGTAATTTGGTACCTTTGGTACTTATTCAAAGAGAGATGTACTACATGTAAGCCAGCATAACAAAGGATATAGTTAGTGATGCAGCAAATGAGTTCTTACCGTTTGTCTTCGATTCGTAATCGTCAACTCTTTCCTCTAAGTCATTCAGTTGTAGTGCTTCAGCAACCCACTTTATGATGGTTACATCTTGGCGTTTCAATTCCCCATGTTCTTCCAACGCAGTCCATAGTTGATCAACTGTTTGGATTCCTTCAAGAGTTGCAACAGGAAGTTCACCTCGAAACAAGCCCTTCAGTCTTGATAATCTCGTTGCATCTTCGTTGATAAAGTCTTCTAGATAATGAATAGATTGGTAACGTAAATCATTATACAATAAATTTGCTCTCCTGTAGGTAGGCATTTCGTGCTATAGCTACTCCAAGGGATACTGAAAGCGGAAACTAGCCATTCTCAGCTCGATTCTCGACGATATTCAGCCAGACAGCGTTCAACCCAGGTCACGTCAAGTTCAATCGTTAACCAATCAGATAGCGAATCAAAAACAATAGAATTTCATTATTTCGTATTCTTCCAAAAATACTACAAAAGAACAGGAGGAAAATTTGCATGAGCATGCGCTTAACCGCTGGACCATAAAAGCGTAATTTCGGAAGCAAAAAATAATAACGCTATATTTTATCATGTTGCTATTTTGATCATCAGAGTTCGACAAAAAGGTTTAGTATATAGTCAAATGTCAATTTAATTATGGCTTTTCACTGCACACTGGCTATTCACAAAATTCGTATTTTGTTTGATATTGACCGTCACAGGAAGCCCAAGCTGGGATTTTGTGGATTATATCTTTATTTGTTTTTTCTATAAATACTGTAATAACAGTCTTGAAACTGTCCTGGTGTCTTGTGGTATTTATTTACTATACCTGTACAAAGTTTCGTCGAATTTGAAAACAATTTAGATGTCTTCCCCGACCTTTCCATGAAAATATTTTTGTTGTTATCATAAAAAACTGTAATTTTATCTCTTCTGGCGAATTTTTCCAACAATCTCAATAATGCATACTGAAAGCATATGGTACATAGTTCTATGAAATGGTAAAAATTTTGTGGAGATTTGGGCTGGATTTCAAGTGCAAAAAATGTATATTTTTGAGTAATGAAATTTAAGCAAACTTTACACTTCAATAAAATGTTTACACTTTGACCGATCTCAGCATAATATCTAAAAATATGACCTCGGATGGGAACATTACAAGAACATTGGAACTCTGACAGAAGAGGTCCTACCATAAAACGAATACCATAATGAAGAAATTGTCGAAAATCTTGGACCGAGCGAATTTTCCCAGAGAAGTTACTGGAATTTTTCAAAACAGGAAACATGACTTTAATGAATTATGTAGTGGAAATTGTGGAGATTTCGGCTCAATTTCGAGATAACTAGCTTTGAAGATTGGGATAATTGAGTATTCCAGACATCATACCCAAGTTTACCTTCGTTTATTTGAAGTTGATTTAATTTGGTGTTGATGAAGGCTAAAATATAATAATATGCATTCTATATGTATAAGAATTGACTAAATGTATTTACTTTTCCTTAAATCTTCTTCGCGACTGAGCTTGCAACGTCGACAAACTGCTTACTCCATGTCAGCTGACCGCCATGTTGTCCAAAATAGAGTATTTAGCACAGCAAAAGAACAGGAATTTGATATCAAATAAAGGCATAATATTCTAATATTTCGATCAATGAAATAACTTTAAGGCACAAAGATAGCATTAAGAATTCATTTCTGCTTGTTCAGTACATACAATTCTCGTAATACGTTCGCAAAAACTGTAAACATTGGAACCAAACAACTTGTCTCGTGTACATCTTGTATTCATCTGACTGTGGCGACGCATGCGCACACAAAATTCCCTCCTGTTCTACAAAAGTAGATCTATACATTAGATTCAACGTTTTCTGGCAGGATACTCGTACACGACTTTTGCTACTTCTCAAGTCTACAAAAGTAAAGATGTGCATTATTGTTAGCGTACTGATTTAGCTTGTTATTATTATTATTTGTAGTATAAATTTGTGCTATGGCCCGTTTTTGGTTATGTTTTCGATTTTTAATCTGATATGTCAACAACTGAACTTGACGGTGACTTGAGTTAGAGCGCGAACGCACAACAACTGAACAAGGCGACTGCGGGAGGTGACACGCAGCTGCTCAGAAGAGCTGTTATGATTGGATAATATACAAACAATAGAATCATTATTTACTATTGTCTACTCGTTCTATTGTTTTGTTTCTATTGTTTTACTCTAATAGTTATAGATAGATAGTATTGACCCAATATATGATATTGAAGTTACACTCCAATGACTCTGAACAACGGTTTCAAGTCGAGGCTATCGGGTCAAGTTTTTGTACTGACCCGATAGCCTCGACTTTTAACCTTTGTTCAGAGTCATTGGAGTGTAACTTCAATATCAGCTATTGGCATAGATCTTCTAAGAGCTGCAGGTCTGCCCGACTGCGGGCCTTTTTACATCATATCGAGGCTAATGACGTCAGGTCGTCAAGCGTTATCTTCTTTTCTAGTCAGATCATGTTAGTACCACGTCACGTACCCGCGACAGCAGAAGTTGTGCCGTGCCGTGTCCGTGCCGTGTCCGTGGCGTGTCCGTGCCGTGTCCGTGCCGTGTCCGTGCCGTGTCCGTGCCGTGTCCGTGCCGTGTCCGTGCCGTGTCCGTGCCGTGTCCGTGCCGTGTCCGTGTCCGTGTCCGTGTCCGTGTCCGTGTCCGTGTCCGTGTCCGTGTCCGTGTCCGTGTCCGTGTCCGTGTCCGTGTCCGTGTCCGTGTCCGTGTCCGTGTCCGTGTCCGTGTCCGTGTCCGTGTCCGTGTCCGTGTCCGTGTCCGTGTCCCGTGTCCGTGTCCGTGTCCGTGTCCGTGTCCGTGTCCGTGTCCGTGTCCGTGTCCGTGTCCGTGTCCGTGTCCGTGTCCGTGTCCGTGTCCGTGTCCGTGTGTCCGTGTCCGTGTCCGTGTCCGTGTCCGTGTCCGTGTCCGTGTCCGTGCCGTGTCCGTGCCGTGTCCGTGCCGTGTCCGTGCCGTGTCCGTGCCGTGTCCGTGCCGTGTCCGTGCCGTGTCCGTGCCGTGTCCGTGCCGTGTCCGTGCCGTGTCCGTGCCGTGTCCGTGCCGTGTCCGTGCCGTGTCCGTGCCGTGTCCGTGCCGTGTCCGTGCCGTGTCCGTGTCCGTGTCCGTGTCCGTGCCGTGTCCGTGCCCGTGTCCGTGTCCGTGCCGTGTCCGTGCCGTGTCCGTGCCGTGTCCGTGCCGTGTCCGTGCCGTGTCCGTGACATGTCCGTTCTAGAAATGAAATATCGATATTGTTGCCGAATACCTCGGTTTTCAATGTCCCACGAGGGACATTTAACGTCGAACATCCCTCGCGAAAGCTCTTAGGCTAGGCTCAAACGTCGAACCTGTCATGTGCCGTACCTAATTGTTGAATTAAGTTCTACAAAAGAGCGGCGTCTGACTCAGTTTGGTGCGGCAGATTCTATTTGGTTCGAAAGCTATAATAAAACCCGACAGGGCCTGTCGCACTATGCGACATTAGAGCTAAGTCAGACGGCGCTCTTCCAATGGGCTGAACTATTAAAATGTTCTCACAATTCTCCAGTAAGTTCTTCTGCGCATTCTCAACTATACTTTCATTAATTCGACCGAATTAAGTTCGGCGTTTGATTTCGAGTTCTGGCTCGCTGACAGGAATTCAACAGTGGCCGTCTTCAAGTTACGAATGGAATGCCTACCTTCTAACAGGATTTATTTGTGAATTCAAGCATCTGAAGGATTCAAATATGGGTGAATAAGGAAATAAGCTTGAGCTGGGAAGCAAGGTAAGCCCTATTTTCAATAAAGAGAGTTCGATTTTGCACCTAGTAGAAAACCACAAAATGTTGCGTGCTTATGTGTGCTTATAGAAACGGCCACAACTTTTGAAATATTGAAAACGTACACAGGTTTTTACATATTTGTATCAATAAAGGACTGTACTTTTTGGTTGCATAGGATAGAGTTGCAAGATAAGTGCCACTTTCGCGAAATCAGCGGCTAAATCGAGGTTATTTCGAGCCCTCGTACCGCGGTGATTATTAGGGGTCACAATATGCTTGTTTTTGCTTGAACGGTTAAATTGTGGAAAGATTTTAAAGCTCATTCAGTAGAAAAATAAAAAGATATGTGAGCAATTTGACATAAAATTCATTGCTGGATGATGCGAATTGAAGTTTCTACAGCGCCTCGAATAATGCCTAATTTCAAGTTTTGAGACGTCGCTACTGGACCCTGGCTGGTCAAAATGTTTGGCGGTTTCTAACGCCGCCATAAAATCATTTTGAACCAAACCAAACCTGTTTTAGTACTAACCTTGATTAAGTCTTTCAGTCGCTAGAGTTTCAGGAAAATTTATTTTTGGCGCGAAATTGAGTGGGCGGTTTTTAGGGAGACAGCCTCTTAACATCGAGCATCCCTCGCGAAAGCTCTTAGGCTAGGGTCAAACGTCGAACATGTCATGTGCCGTACCTAATTATTGTTGAACAAGACGCTCAATGAGCGTACACTCGGGCTTATGACAAGGACAATGTCAGTTGCGTGAGGAGGGACCTGACAATGACTGGCGCCATGAATATGCAACCTCAAGTGACCTCAAGTACGTTTAAAAACGTACGATATATGTACCTCGAACAATCGGAGATCTTTATCGATACTCATCGATACAAATAATCTCTCTCGTCACGCAACTATCATTGTCATATTAAATACCCGACTATACGCTCATTCAGCGTCTTCTTCTGTAACAGATCCCTGAAATCTAATGACGTTTTGATTTCGATTGTATTTTTGCCGTTCACTGACTTGTTTTCAGCGTGGAAATTCTGCTTTAAATAGCGCTGTGCCGCGGTTCTAAAATTAATGCGCTTTTGTATTGTGCAAGTATATAAATAGGCTATTAAAACAACTTTGGCATGACCCCAAATTTCGGACATTGAGCTTGTTTAGCTTTGCTTTAATTGATGAAGTTTTGAAGTATGATTTCTACGATTTCTTTTCCTTCTGAATTTTTCAAACGTCGAATCGAATAAACATCCATCATTATATATCTGAGAAATGTGTTTCGTTTTATTGCCGGATACTTTTTAAACGGTTTTTCACGGCGCGTGCTTTGAGTTCAATTGATTTGCTTTTGATGAGTTCATGTAAAGGCCCTGTCGAAAACGCTCAACATCTTTTAGAGTGGGCCCACACGAATCGGCGTATGCGTTTGTATGTGAGAGCGTATTTAAGAGGAACTGATGGATGGCTTGCCTTGGATACAACATAATTTCTCTTCTGCATAGGTCAACTGCTTCTTTCACTTCTAGTCGTCGAATACGATGACTTAGCAATATCTCAGTATCTGACATAGCGAGTTCTTGACAATATCATTTCTCTAACGTCATGACAATCAGTGACAGTTGAGTGACGAGGGAGACCATGTGTCGGGTGAGTATGTACATGATACGTCGTGAGGTTGCATAGGTCAGATGGTTCTGATAACGCCCGCACGTTTGTTTTTGTTAAATATATTTTAAGCGAGCTTCTAGTCCTTCTACCACTTCTAGTCATTGAACGATGAACTAGAATCCTGACCTTTAATAGCTTGAAGATCTACAGCTGCTTTCAAAACTAAGATTCAAATCTACTTGAGTCCTGTGTGTCGTTTGTTTTTTTCTTATCTGCTGAGTAATCTTGAAACTCGATACGATTAAATACGTCGCATACTTTCGTCATTCTTTGACCGGACTACGACGACGACGACTACCGAAAAACGCATTTTATAACTCGGGCTTCCTTCGGAAGTGCCCGAGTAATTAAGTTCTACAAAAGAGCGGCGTCTGACTCAGTTTGGTGCGGCAGATTCTATTTGGTTCGAAAGCTATAATAAAACCGACAGGACCTGTCGCACTATGCGACATTAGAGCGGCAACTGCGCTCTTCCGGCGTGCCGAACTATTCAAATGTTCCCACAATTCTCCAGTACATTCTTCTGCGCATGCTCAACTATACTTTCATTTGCATTTGTTTAAGTTCGACCGAATTAAAGGGCAACTGAAGGCAAAATTTATTTTCTCAAAAAAGTTAGATATCTCTTATATTAGTATTACTTGAGTATTAATTTTTGCAAATCTTTCTTAGATATCAATATAATTTACGTTCAATATGGAATATCATCCGCCATTTTGCCGTTTTACCGTCGGCTCAGATCTTTTTGTTTGTGACGTCGTTTATGGTGAATATTAAAATCCGTTCACAACATTCTCTCGGGTACAAGAAAATACAATGCACTTATAATTACTCTACATTGTAACTGCACTTTCCTAGGTGACGTCAGACATGGGGATATAATTACTGAAGTGAGCCGCGCTCAATTCAGCGGTAATCCATGTCTTTTTACAATTAAAACTCAAGTTTCTTCTCCATAAAAATAAAAACAATTGGAAATTATTTCAGAAAATGAATGTACACAACATTCTCTTTGTTTTTATCGAAAGATACATTTAGGCTTCAGTTCTCCTTTAAGTTTGAAGTTTGACTCAACCTGTCGAACTTAATTATTTGGGTCGACCCGAATTGCAATTAGGTACGACACATGACAGGTTCGATACCAAAATTGATGTCCATATAACCACGTTGCTCCTACTTTGTGTAAAACAAGACGCTCAATGAGCGTATTCTCGGACATTATGACAAGTAGATCTCTATCTTTGCTCACCAACACACGCCATTGGTAGAACAAGACACAGCCATCTCAAATTTGACAGACGAAAAGAAGCGACTATAGAGTCATTCTTCCGTGACAATCTCCGATATTTGACCCTGTTTTTTGATCAAGCATCCAATGCAATGCACGTTATGACAATGACAATTGCGTGACGAGGGAGACTATTTGTCGGTGATCATAGAAAAAGATATCGAATCAGTACGTACTCGGTACGTCTTGAGGTTGCATAGGTCAGATGATTCTGATAACGCCCTTCAAGGCGCGTTTGGTTTTGTTAAATATATTTAAGGACTTTAAGCTTACAAAGGCTTCGATAGCACTATTTCCAGTCAATCATGCTTCTTCATTTCTCTTCTGCATATTAAACACAACTGCTTCTCTCTCGATACAGCACGAGCTTCTACACAGCACTTCGTAGTCGTGGAACGATGAGTTAGCACTTCTATTAACGATAACTCTAGAGCGAACAATACTTCGGATTTAGTTTGATATACGCTCGGGAACTATTTGACCCGTTTGAGCATATAATTACTTCAAACTATTGATCACCTGTTTTATGACTGCCCCTGTGCCGTCACTTTTTGGAATGACCTCTCTCTTTGGGCTCAGAAAATCTTCACGTTTGAGAAAAGGCTATCTGTATATGACATTCTTTACGGTCATCGCCCAAAAGAAAAGCAATTCAATACTTTCAATCAAATACTTATCATTGCCAAACACTATATTTATACAAAGTGCCTCTTGGAGGAACATTTCCTTTTCAGTAACTTCAAGCTCTTACTACGTGAAAAAATTCAAATAGAAAAATACATTGCAATCAGGCATAATAAAAGTTCATCTTTCAATAAAAAATGGAGTAGGACATTACTAAATTTATAAAAAGAATCGGAAGTAGGATTAACAGTACGTGTATGTGCGTGTGTGTAGGCCTATGTGTACAACATTTTTATGAATATTATATATACCAATTTGATGTAATTATAATAATAAAATTTCAAGGATGGATAAAAAAAAATCATTGAAAAAATATATATTTGATGTAAATCTAGAATAATATTTGTAATGTATAATAAAGTTTGTTATTAATAAAAAAATTAAAAATTAAAAAAAAAGCGATCAACTAAAAAAAAAAAAAATAATAAATATATATATATATATAATTACTTCATTAGGAGTTCGGATATCATCGCCCCCGTTTTCAGCCAATCAAAACCCTGAAACAGACATTCCTGACCGATACGATCACATTCTTTGCATTTAGTGGCCTACGAAAAAAAAAAAAAGAAGCTCAATTTGCGTACACTCGAGTTTTACGAAAGAAATCCTTGTAGTTATTTTATAAAACAAACACTCGGGAAAGTTTGGGAGAAGTCTCGAGCTCTGTGTAAAACCTCGCCTACGGCTCGGTTTCACACAATAGCTCTCGACTTCCCCCAACTTCCCTCGAGTTTATATCAGGCTATGTAAACACGGGAAACGTTTTCTATTTGTTAAACATCGATCTTCAGTTTTGTACGCGCCATTTTGTTTTTATCTGTCTGTCCTCTTATTGATGATGAAAATTAACCAATCAGCGCGCGAGAAATTTGTAAGTTACTGTAAAGCAAATTTTAGTGAAGTTGTTAGTGTTGTTGCCTTACCACTACCAGCATCAGGCAGTTTTGAAAGGCTTTCAGTAAAGTGGAGAGATGTATCCAACAAAAGCCTCTGGAAAATGTTTATTGTATGATAATTATACTAGTCGTAGCTATCGCTAAATGCCAACGAGGACAATGATTTTGTTGCAATGATCTTTTGTGATTATTGAAACACAGTTTTATACTCCATGGTTTATTTTATTTTGCGAAAACTTGACCTGAGTAATTCCAGAGAGATGGCTTTGAAATAATATATTGTAAAAACAAATACTTCAATTCACAGACGTATAATTAGCACGTTGGCGTGACAGTCTGACTTTCCAAGTTAGATCGACACTTCGATCAGTCTAGCAGCAGGATTTGTTATTATTTACTGGCCTGCAGTAATGAGTATTTTGAGTCGATTAAACAATGGGGAGTTTGCAGGTGATTCGAACACGGTGATTCGATCGGTTACTGCGGTTCTCAGTATTATGCGAACTCAGACATTCAAGCAGTCGACTGGAACTTGGTTTTTCGCTGCCGTCAATCGACATAAAAAACAGTAAACTTAAAAATAAAAGTCAGAAGACCCACCAAATGGAAACCCAATATGATTTTGAGCTAAATTATGGATCATTTGGTCGAAAAATGTATTTAGTTTTGAATTTGTTAGAGTTTTGAATTTGATTGACGGCAGCGAAAAACCAAGTTCCAGTCGACTGCTTGAATGTCTGAGTTCGCATAATACTGAGAACCGCAGTAACCGATCGAATCACCGTGTTCGAATCACCTGCAAACTCCCCATTGTTTAATCGACTCAAAATACTCATTACTGCAGGCCAGTAAATAATAACAAATCCTGCTGCTAGACTGATCGAAGTGTCGATCTAACTTGGAAAGTCAGACTGTCACGCCAACGTGCTAATTATACGTCTGTGAATTGAAGTATTTGTTTTTACAATATATTATTTCAAAGCCATCTCTCTGGAATTACTCAGGTCAAGTTTTCGCAAAATAAAATAAACCATGGAGTATAAAACTGTGTTTCAATAATCACAAAAGATCATTGCAACAAAATCATTGTCCTCGTTGGCATTTAGCGATAGCTACGACTAGTATAATTATCATACAATAAACATTTTCCAGAGGCTTTTGTTGGATACATCTCTCCACTTTACTGAAAGCCTTTCAAAACTGCCTGATGCTGGTAGTGGTAAGGCAACAACACTAACAACTTCACTAAAATTTGCTTTACAGTAACTTACAAATTTCTCGCGCGCTGATTGGTTAATTTTCATCATCAATAAGAGGACAGACAGATAAAAACAAAATGGCGCGTACAAAACTGAAGATCGATGTTTAACAAATAGAAAACGTTTCCCGTGTTTACATAGCCTGATATAAACTCGAGGGAAGTTGGGGGAAGTCGAGAGCTATTGTGTGAAACCGAGCCGTAGGCGAGGTTTTACACAGAGCTCGAGACTTCTCCCAAACTTTCCCGAGTGTTTGTTTTATAAAATAACTACAAGGATTTCTTTCGTAAAACTCGAGTGTACGCAAATTGAGCTTCTTTTTTTTTTTTTCGTAGGCCACTAAATGCAAAGAATGTGATCGTATCGGTCAGGAATGTCTGTTTCAGGGTTTTGATTGGCTGAAAACGGGGGCGATGATATCCGAACTCCTAATGAAGTAATTATATATATATATATTTATTATTTTTTTTTTTTTTAGTTGATCGCTTTTTTTTTAATTTTTAATTTTTTTATTAATAACAAACTTTATTATACATTACAAATATTATTCTAGATTTACATCAAATATATATTTTTTCAATGATGATTTTTTTTTATCCATCCTTGAAATTTTATTATTATAATTACATCAAATTGGTATATATAATATTCATAAAAATGTTGTACACATAGGCCTACACACACGCACATACACGTACTGTTAATCCTACTTCCGATTCTTTTTATAAATTTAGTAATGTCCTACTCCATTTTTTATTGAAAGATGAACTTTTATTATGCCTGATTGCAATGTATTTTTCTATTTGAATTTTTTTCACGTAGTAAGAGCTTGAAGTTACTGAAAAGGAAATGTTCCTCCAAGAGGCACTTTGTATAAATATAGTGTTTGGCAATGATAAGTATTTGATTGAAAGTATTGAATTGCTTTTCTTTTGGGCGATGACCGTAAAGAATGTCATATACAGATAGCCTTTTCTCAAACGTGAAGATTTTCTGAGCCCAAAGAGAGAGGTCATTCCAAAAAGTGACGGCACAGGGGCAGTCATAAAACAGGTGATCAATAGTTTGAAGTAATTATATGCTCAAACGGGTCAAATAGTTCCCGAGCGTATATCAAACTAAATCCGAAGTATTGTTCGCTCTAGAGTTATCGTTAATAGAAGTGCTAACTCATCGTTCCACGACTACGAAGTGCTGTGTAGAAGCTCGTGCTGTATCGAGAGAGAAGCAGTTGTGTTTAATATGCAGAAGAGAAATGAAGAAGCATGATTGACTGGAAATAGTGCTATCGAAGCCTTTGTAAGCTTAAAGTCCTTAAATATATTTAACAAAACCAAACGCGCCTTGAAGGGCGTTATCAGAATCATCTGACCTATGCAACCTCAAGACGTACCGAGTACGTACTGATTCGATATCTTTTTCTATGATCACCGACAAATAGTCTCCCAAAAACCAAGTTGCAGCCGACTGTTTGAATGTCTGAGTTCGCATAATACTGAGAACCGCAGTAACCGTTTTGAGTATTAATTTTACTCAGTTTAGAACACAGGCTGTCATATAGTCAGCAAATCGATCTAGAAAAGAGTACACAGTTCAGTATATAACAAAAGCAAAGAACATAAATATCATAAATCTGACTTTTTTGGACTTATCTCGTGCAACGAAACAGCGTAAACAACAGCGTAGCTCTTCCCGTGACAACCTCGTGATTATTATGACGTCAGACAAAAGCGCTTTCTGATTGGCTTAGACCATGGTCTACATTACATTACATTACATTACATTACATTACATTACATTACATTACATTACATTACATTACATTACATTACATTACATTACATTACATTACATTACATTACATTACATTACATTACATTACATTACATTACATTACATTACATTACATTACATTACATTACATTACATTACATTACATTACATTACATTACATTACATTACATTACATTACATTACATTACATTACATTACATTACATTACATTACATTACATTACATTACATTACATTACATTACATTACATTACATTACATTACATTACATTACATTACATTACATTACATTACATTACATTACATTACATTACATTACATTACATTACATTACATTTTGGTGGTCCATTCGATATTTTTTCTGCATACAAGAAATGTTCGCGCTTCGGCACTATATTGCTGCCGCCTCATCAGCCTCGCTTCTTCGCTCGGCTGACTCGTTGGCAATTATTTGATATTATCCATAACTCAATCAATAGAGTCCAAGAAAATACAGCTGTTTCAAAAAAGGTTGGTGAAGGTTTTGTTGCATCTTGCATACCAATGTGCACATGTATACAGAAGAAAATGCCAGCTCAATATTGCAAAGATAAGGTTTGGGAAAATTCCCAGAGTCCACATTGTTGTAGCCTGCGCTCGCATCCAAACTAAACCACGGTTTAGTCCGTCTGAGATTCAGTGCAGGATTCCTTGTTCTGGACCCCCAGCTTATCTATATAATATAATATATAGTTTATGATTGGCTATCGCCAATTATCATTCTTACGCGTGTCCTGATTGGTTGTGGTACTTGTGCTTTGTTTATTTTCAAAATGGCTTCCACCTTTACTTTACAGCCGACAACAGGCTATAATAACATTCTTTGAGAAAAACAATGTGTCTGTAAATCCCTGTAAATCTCCCCACAGGCTACGGCAAGTAGCTATGATATTCCAGTGTCTTCCCATAGTAGCGGATGTACTCCACTGTAAACCTTGTGGTTCAATTGTTGTTGTAATTACTTTATAAATAAATTACTTTTTTAACATGTCAATCGATTTTAATTAGCAGTACTTACTGCTAATTCCCCATTGAGATCCTTAATGGACAACCAGGTTCTTTTTATTAGCAATATGGGAATTCCAGCGGAGTATTTGGAAACGATAATGTAATATAAGTGTCTTGGAATATTTATTTCAGTGCTGCTCGTCAGCTCGTTAACTCAGTGAGTTTGACTACCGAGCCATGCAATCGATCTTCAGATTGGGCCCTGTATTATGTAGTCTAGCCATTCCAGCTATATCCATTGGAGGGGATGACGAAGAAACGACAGAACAAGTCTTAAACGGGAACTATGTCGATGTGTTTGCCGAGTTCACCTGAATGTTTGTTAGCGACTTCAACACGTTGTTATTTTTTCTCAAAGAATGCTTTTATAGCCTGTCGTTGATCTGGATAAAGACTTTACAATTCAAACTGGCCATGTATGGCTGTAAATGCTGTGTCCATATATCCTCGCTAAAAGTAAAGGTGAATTTACCATTTTGAAAATAAACATAGCACAAGTACCACAACCAATCAGGACACACGTATTAGAATGATAATTGGCAATAGCCTATCATAAACTATTACATATAATCGTGCAACTATGCTGGGGGTCCAGAACAAGGAATCCTGCACTGATTCACAGATGGACTAAACCATGGTTTAGTTTAGATGTGAGCGCAGGCTACATGACATGTACATTGTTGTGACCTTTCGCTGATTCCATTCACATCACCCATGGTGCATTTCGGGCTTGTTATGCAAGATGCAACATACAAGATGCAACAAAACCTTCACCAACCTTTTATATCTCTCATCTCATATCTCACGGATCAATGGATCACGGTTTTATCTTTTGTTTATGAAGAGTTTTGGGCCAAATCATGCATCACATGTAACCCCTTTTCTACTCTCTTTCCCCCTCCCTGTGCCCAAACAGGACAATCCCTCAATTCTAAAATATTAAGTATACCCCTGAGTACCCCCTAAAACTTACTATGATAACTACAGCAGCAATTTATTGATAACAATTATTCTTAGCTAATTTAAGCTTGTCATTGAAAACATAGTAATTTTTTTTGTATACAAAAAGAACATATTTAAATACAGTGTATATCTAACTTTTGTCTCAATTTTACCATTTTTCAGGATGCTACAAAATGTAACACTGAAGTGTGCGAGCAGCTATTTTCATGGTTGTCAAGATTATAACTGGGAGGAAGTTTATGTTAGCAGATAGGTGGGCTTATAATAGGGGGGAGCTTATAACCGGGGGGAGGGGGGGCTTATAACCGGGAAGGGCTTATAACCAGGAGGAAATTTATGTTAGCAGACAGGTGGGCTTATAACCGGGGGGAATTATAACCATGAGGAAATTTCTGTTAGCAGACAGGTGGGCTTATAATCGGGGGGGGGGGGGGGCTTATAACCAGGAGGAAATTTCTGTTAGCAGACAGGTGGGCTTATAATCGGGGGAAATTATAACCAGGAGGAAATTTATGTTAGCAGATAGGTGGGCTTATAATCGGGGGAAATTATAACCAGGAGGGCTTGCAACCGGGAGGATATTTATGTTAGCAGACCGATGGGCTTATAACCGGGGGGGCTTATAACCGGGAAGGCTTGTAACCGGGAGGAAATTTATGTTAGCAGACCGATGGGCTTATAACCGGGGGGGGGCTTATAACCGGGAAGGCTTATAACCAGGAGGAAATTTCTGTTAGCAGACAGGTGGGCTTATAATCGGGGGAGGGGGGTGCTTATAACTGGGGGGGGACTTATAACCGGGAGGGCTTATAACTGGGGGGGCTTATAACCGGGGGGCTTATAACCGGGAGGGCTTGTAACCGGGAGGAAATTTATGTTAGCAGACCGATGGGCTTATAACCGGGAGGGCTTATAACCAGGAGGAAATAAATTTCTGTTAGGAGACAGGTGTTATAATCGGGGGAGGCTTATAACCGGGGGGGCTTATATAACCGGGGGGCTTATAACCGGGGGGGGCTTATAACCGGGAGGGCTTATAACCGGGATTCTATGGTATTTCTTTTCCATGTATACAAGAAGTTTTAATATAAATAATAAGAACCTGTTTTGCTTTGCTTCAATGGTTAAACAGGTTCTTATATTTTAGGATATTTAAATGCCAAATTTGTGCCTACAACTATACACTAGGTTCTTACACACAGGTTTTTACTGTATGACAAAACATATGAATAGATAGATATTTGTATTTGTAATGTTATATATATTAGACAATCACAATAATGATGTTTTACAAACTTTGTAATTGCCATTATTCTTCACAGTTATATTGAGTGTATGGTTATATTTCATAGAAAAGCTACATTGTATATTATTGCTTGTTCATTAAGTAAATAATAATATACAGCTATTTCAAAAAAGGTTGGTGAAGGTTTCGTTGCATCTTGCATCCCAAGCCCAAAATTGAACTCTGGGATTTTTTCCAAACTTTGTCTTCACAATATGGAGCCGGCATATTTTCTTCTGTATGTGCATGCCGACATTATTTACATATGATCCACAATACATTTTGGGCTTGGTATGCAAGATGCAAGATGCAACAAAACCTTCACCAACCTTTTTTGAAATAGCTGTATACCTCAGCTGTATACTCACTCTTACATAATAATGTTCACTAATAATATAAATAAACAATATTACAGTGTTCTCGCCAGAAGTTTTGATAGTGGGGTCATGGGGCCCCTCCCCCCTCAAAAACAGGGTCCTCCAATCAAATGTCTGGGACAATGTACTAGTTCGATAAGTTGAATTTCCCACGGTAAATTCATTTGTTAACAATATCTGTAGTATGATTGGTTTCTACTGTCTAAGACAATATTATTAGACTACTCGTTCTCGTTTTCTATGGGTTCAAATAGTCAACTCGATGCTATGCATACACATTCAATTATTATTATTGAGTATTGACTCATAGAAAACTCAAACTCAGTCTAATTGTTTATAAATAGAACTCAGTGAATGACTGATCTATGTTTAATTGCAGTAATATAAAAATCGAGAGGGAGAGAGAAACTCCGCGTTTTCCACTTTGGTAGAAAACGCTGAGACACTACCACACCATGATTTCTAACTTGACTCCGCACTCCGCGTTTTCCACCAGACGCTCTTCGATCGGTCGCTTACATTTTGTATATCTTCGCTCATCTTCGCCACGGCTAATAACTGAACGAACGATGGCCGAACGTTTTTAGAACGACATATCACTTAGATGATTGAAATGATCGATGAGTTTAGTTGTGATGTGGATTATTTCGATGTAAACATACTAATAATAATAATAATAATAATAATAAACTTTATTTCACGAGGGTACATTTAACAGTTTTCACTGATGAACTCATGGCCCTCAAATAATAATTTAAAATATATAAAAAATACTCTGTGCTTAAAAGGTTAAATCTAGGATGATTTCTAGGATACTTATTCTTGATTCTTTATTCACTGGTTCACTATTACATCTCAAAAGCTCTCGCTCTTCGCGTGTACATAAAGGATAATATTTCTTATCACGTGTCTTATGACAATGTCAATCAAAGTTTCTTAAAATTAACCATAACAATATCAAATGTCAATGTCTGTACTTCTGAGAGTACGTCACTCTCCTCACACTCCCCCCGTTGACCATGTAAGCTCTAAACACTTTGGTCAACCATAAGTTCGTTTATAATTGCTCTTGCATTCGACGCTGCGGTCCTTTGTGGTCGTCGTTGAGGATCTTGTCCGTCTGCTTGTCGTCGTCGTTGAGGTTCATCCGTTGCTTCGTTGTCTTGTCCTTCATCATCTTCATCTTCTTCTAGTTGTCTACCTTGAATTTCTAGGGGGTACAGTAGCTGCACGGGTCTTCGAAGAGTGGTCAGTGTTCCGCGCTTCGTCATTGTCTTTAGCTGTACACCTCTAACTTCGCCATCTCCGCTCTGTATTAGCTCGTTGACAAGTCCTAATCTCCACCTGCTTCTTGGCAGATTCTCGTCGTGTATCAGAACTACATCGCCTAACAGGACTGTTCTTTTGGAGGCTCTCTTTGATCGTCGTTGATGGAATTCGCGCAGGTTAAGGAGGTACTCCTTAACCCATCTGTTCCAGAAATGTTTTATGAGTCGGCCCAAGTAACGTGCTGTTTTCTGTATGGCTGACTCGTCTTGTTCGTCATCACTAAACTCTTGAGGGGTTGGTAGTGTGGCAAGTCGTCGTCCGATTACAAGGTGCGATGGAGTGAGTGGTTGTTCACAGAACTCTGATTCGACTTGGGTGAGTGGTCGGCTGTTTAGGGTACCTTCTACTTGCACCACAACGGTCTCTAACTCTTCGTAGGTAAGCTTTGCGTTACCAAGTACCTTTCGTAGGCTTCTCTTGACCAGCTGTATCATCCGTTCGTAAAAGCCGCCCCACCAGGGAGCTTTCTCCATGATGAAGTTCCACTTGATTCCTCGTTCCGCTGCATAACCTTGAATTTCTTGGTTGCTGATGAGGCTCTTCAGTTCTCGACTTGCACGTTTGAAGGTCGTCGCGTTATCTGAAGTTATGGTGCTAGGAATTCCTCTTCTTGAGATAAATCTTTGAAAACATCGTTGAAACGCGTCCGTCGAGAGATCTGGAGTTAGTTCTAGGTGCAGCGCTCTTGATGATGCACAAGTAAAGAGGCAAATATAGGCTTTCTTCATTTCTGTACCTGTATTCTGTTGGTCCGCGTTCTTGATGTACAAGGGTCCCGCGTAGTCTACTCCAACATGAGTGAAGGCTAAGGTCTGTGATGTTCTCATTTCCGGCAATTCTGCACGTGGTGGTGGTCTGAAGGGCAATCCTCGCATCTTCTTACATAGCACACAGTTGTGTAGAATTTTTCTTACCAGTTGTCTTCCGCGTGGTATCCAATATTGACTTCGCAGTTCTGTTAGCGTGTCCTTGACTCCCCCGTGGAGTACAGTCTTGTGAAAATGATAGACTATCAGTCTCGTAAATGGATGGTCTCTTGGAAGTAGGACTGGATATCGTGATTCTGTAGGTAAAGGTGTATTGGCGAGTCTTCCTTTACATCTAAGTTGATTTTCTTCGTCTTCGTACAATCCAAGTTGTAGTTGTAGATCTTTGTAGTTTGGAAGGCACTTGATGTCTTTTTGTGTTTCGAGTATCCAAAGTCGTCTTGCTTCCTGCATTTCGTCTTGGCTCAGTAAACCTTGTTTTCTGTCTTCAACTTGAGGTTGTGTACGTACCTTCTTACTAGTGCGGTAACTTTGATCAGTTTGGAGTAGGTCGAGTACTTGTTGCAGTCGATGATTTCTGAGAGTCTTGCTTTAGTTTGCGTAGTAGTTACGTACACCGCTGTGGTTGTTTTCTCTTGTTTCGTCAGTCGAATTTCTGACGTCAGGTAGTTATCTTGAGAGTCGTCTTCAATGTGAGGCCCAATATCTAGTTTAGGGAAGTTCTCTGTCTGTAGTTTTAGCCATGGTGGCCCCTCCCACCACGAAGGAGTATTGATCAGTACTGATGGGAGGCATCCTCTGGATCCAATATCGGCAGGGTTCTCCACTCCTGGGCAGTGACTCCACATGTCTTTGTCAGTCAGCTACAAGATGTTGTTTACTCGATCCTGTACAAATTGCTTGTACTCGTTGTCTGAGATTATCCAGAAGAGTACGGCTTTGCTGTCTGTCCAACAATAGGTGGCATCAATCGTCATAACAGGTGACAGAGTTTCCTTAACTGTGGCAACAAGACGGGCTGTGATGACTGCTGCAAGTAGTTCGAGTCTTGGTATCGTGAGCTTAGATAATGGACTTAATCTTATCTTGGATGCTACAAGCGTAGTGTATATTCCTTGTGTCGTTTCCACTCGCAAGTGGACTGTAGCGCAGTACGCCTTCTTTGAAGCGTCGCCAAACCCGTGTAGGCTGATGGACTTGACTTCTCCGTTCAGTTCTGGAAAATAATATCTATTAGTAGTTATCTGTTTTACTTTAGATATGTCTGCCAACCACTTGTGGATCGTCTTTCTTTTCTCGTCTGGTAGGGGCGTGTCCCAGTCGTACTTATCCGCACAGAGTTCTTGAAATAGGACTTTGATGGGCACTAAAATGGGTGAGACGATTCCAAGTGGATCGAAGAGCTTGGCTGACATTCGTAGAATGTTTCTTTTCGTCAATTCTAGAGTTTGCGCGAATTCGACGATCTTGTCGATTTTGAAAACTATGACATCAGAATCTAGATTCCAGTTCATTCCTAATACCTTGTGCTCAGTTCTAGTTGTAATTTCGTCTAAACCACCGACTGAAATCTTTGCGTAAGATTCATCTTCTTGCTTGACTGTAGAAGGTGCCGACTCGTTGACTTTCTCATCTTGTATGATTTGTTGCATGAGCTCTTTACTGTTTGAGGCCCATTTTCTAAGGTTGAATCCTCCTGCTGCGAAACAGGCTCTAGTTGCTTGGTAGAGTTTAAAGGTTTCATCTTCGTTTTCTCCTCCGCAAGACCAGTCGTCGACATACAATGATGATTGTACCTTCTGTGCTGTTTCTGGATCTTGAGAGTAATACTTTGAAATATGGTGTTTCAACGTGGCGTTTAGAAGAAATGGTGAACAGTTCATGCCGAAAATTACGCGGTAAAAACGATACACTTCGACAGTCGGGTCAGGTTTCGTGACATCATCTATCCACAAGAATCTCATCAAGTCTCGCTGTTCTTTGGTGACGGCGATGTTCAGAAATGCCTTCTCTATGTCTGACACCAGACCAATTTTATGGCTTCTGAATCTGGTTAAAATCTCGAATATCTGTGAGATGAGAGATGGGCCAGTGTACGTGCATTCATTTAGGGATGGTGAACTTGGCTTGACTTTAGCACTGGCGTCGAAAACAACTCTCAATTTCGTTGTCACAGCATCCTCTCTTATCACTGCTTGGTGAGGAAGGTAATGTACTTGCCCTGGGAATGGCTCTTGCTCTCTGTCGACCTTCTCGATGATTCCGTTTTGTAGTTGTTCCGTGAAGATTTTGTTGTATTCTTTAAGTACATCCGGTGTTTTGTAGAGGCGTTTGGTAAGGTTTCTAAGGCGTGCGAGACTCAGTTCGTAATTATCCGGAAGTGTTTGGTGTTTGTCTTTAAGTGGCAATGTCACGCAATATCTGTTGTCATCGTAGGTTACGTTCTTTTCAAATGTGTCGAGCACAGTTTCTTTCTCTTTAATTCCAATGGACTCTAAATCCCATAGGCGGTCTACATCTGGTTCGGGACTTTTCAAGACTTCTTGATCTTCGGTTTTTGCCGCGACCTTTAGGACGAGACGAAGTTAACACTAGATAAAGTTGTTGGGCGAGATTCGACTACGGGTCCGCTAAGAACCCATCCAAGGATGGTTTCACTTGCAACGAGGCTTGAATTATCTTTTCCTTTTTTAACAGCTCCGGTAAAGAATTTCCACAGGTTGTCTGCTCCGATGAGTAGGTCGATTTGAACGTCGCTGTCTCTTGTCTGTTCGTCTGCCATCATGATTCCATCAAATTGTTGAGTGGCCTTTTCAGTGCATTGGCTTTCCAATGGTGGGCATATGGTTGGTTACCCTGGTTCCAGAGTCTCGAAGTCCGAAGGACGAGAGAGACCGAGTCCGAAGGACGAGTCTGAAGAAGAACGAGACTCTGGGCTAACGTGGCGTCTGTCTCGCTTCCATGCTGAAATATAAAAACTCTGGAAACTCGCTAATGGTGTTGGTTTTGACAGATTTATATTTGCTTAGGTCATGCTTAGGTCAATCACGCGTACAGAGCCGGAAGTTCACATTTCAGTTGGGTTTTATTCGTGTTTGAAAACAGCCCAAACTAGCTGTTCCTAACTCTATTTCTCATCTCTTCATTGTTTTAAATGTGTTACTTATATCTTTTATTCACTCGGATTCACTCTTCATATCGCTTACTTGGACCAATAAAGAAATCAGAATAGTAAGTGTTTATAACCGCCAAAGTTTCAAATATCAGTAGTAGCTTGAACATCAACAACCGGTTTTCCCGTGTAAGCATTCTAGCCAATCACAGACGAAAATAGAACACGTGATTGCTATTACCCAATCAAAAAGTTAGGACAAATTCTGTCCTCATGGAAGTGAGGTTTGCGTTCTATGAGCCCAGAGGCTACTTTCCCTCTACTTTCCCTCCTCCCCAGGCCCCCTCTCTTCGCTCGCCCCCCAATAGTAGCCTCTGGAACCAGGGTAATGGTTGGTACAACAAACGCTTGTAAATTCGTTGATGTTCTTAAGCCTTTCACGTCACGCAACTGGACTTGGACGACGTCACAAGTTTCTGGCTTTTGTCCGGTCTTGTCACTTCCAAATGAGTTTATAAGCAACGTCTCTTGACCAACCGTGGTTAAATTCACTTTATTTCGAAGGCGTTCCGTTACGTAGCTTCTTTGACTACCTGAATCAAATATTAATCTGACCTTCTCTGTTGAAACAAAAACTGTGGCTGTCTGTAATAAGACAGAGTCTTTACTATTTACGTAATATGTACCAGTTTTGTTTACTCTAGCGCTCATATCCGGTTGAGAGTTGGGTTTTGCTGGGCTTGGATTGTGGCTTGGCAAATTGGGGGCGTTGGCTTCCGGTTTAGACATTCCTGCGTTGCTTGTTTG
Organism: Actinostola sp. cb2023; assembly: GCA_033675265.1. Classification (NCBI taxonomy): domain Eukaryota; kingdom Metazoa; phylum Cnidaria; class Anthozoa; order Actiniaria; family Actinostolidae; genus Actinostola; species Actinostola sp. cb2023. The sequence continues at coordinate 122,957 of JAUJYZ010000157.1, read as the reverse complement.
CGCAAATTGGCGTGGCTCACAAATTGAGACGTGATGTCTCCCCGAGCACTTGAAACAGGTAAATTTAGAGGTGCAATTTCTGCTAAGATGGCCACGTTTCAGACAAATAAAACACCGTCCCTGTTTCCTTATGATTTCTTTTCGCGTTTGAACGTTAGTGACGACGTGACACTTTGAGGACGAATGCTGTTCTTTGCAATAGGTACAAGTTACAGTTGTATTTTCGTATTTTTCTTGACGCGTGAATAGCGCAGCTGCAGTTGGCAAATTACTTCCAGCGCTTGAAACGTGTTGACCTTTCCTACCGGGCGATATTGCGATAATACAAGATCAAACAGAATGTTTACGTCGCTTGGGAATTTCAACGATTAGTCTTAGCGATGTAACTTCAGAGGAAGGGATGCGACTTGAAAATGGCTGTTATTCTGTCGTATATGCAACTCCAGAAGCGTTATTAAAGAACGAACGATGGCGAAGAATGTTGTCGTCCGACCTCTACTCGAAACGATTATGCGCTATTGCTGTGGACGAAGCACATATCATAAAACAATGGTAAGAGTTGTTAAAACATCCTTGTGTTTTGCAATTTAGTTCTCCAGGGCTCTTTGAGCTTGTAAAATACATGTAAATCTTATGTATTTATTATTATTATTAATGATTGCTGGTTTACTGTTATTGAAATCCTGTTATTTGTTATAGGGGGACATCCACTTCTTCTAAACTTGCACCTTTCAGGGAATGTTATGGCCGCTTGCACGAACTAAGATCGCTTGCTCCGAATGCTGTTATGTTATCCCTTACTGCCACTGCAACTAAAACCACGAAACGTGCGATCATTGACATTCTTCGAATGGAAACCCCTCACGACATATCAGAAAGCCCTCAGAAACCGAACATTTCCTATGTTGTCGAATATATGCCACGAGATACAACTCTTAAACAACAAGTTACATGGTTAGCAGAAGAAGTAAAACAGAATGGTGTGTCCACTGAAAGAACTATAATCTACTGTCAGACAATTAAACAGTGTGGCCACATTTATGCAACCTTGAGATCTATGTTGGGGGATAGTATTTATGCACACGAACATGGAGATAGAAGAAATGTAATTCTGGAAATGCTCCACTCATGTTCTCCTCCCTGTAATAAGGAATCAGTTCTCAAGTCCTTTCAAGACCATAATGGAAGCATTCGTATTTTGGTGGCTACCATTGCCTTTGGGATGGGAGTTGATTGCAAGGGAGTGCACAGGACAATACATTTTGGACCCTCAAAAAATCTTGAAGCCTTTGTTCAAGAGACTGGTAGAGCTGGACGAGATGGTAAGCAGTGTATCCTACCTTTTATTCCATGGACTTCTGCTCACACATGTTGAAAAAGACATAAAAGACTTTATACATCTGAAAGAATGTAGGCGCAAGGGTTTACTTCAACACTTTGACGACACTGCTGCATATGTACCTGTTGTCCCTCATCTTTGTTGTGACAATTGTGCTCAGTTATGTAAATGTGAATCGACTGATTGTGGATTGCAAACAAGGTATCCTTCAACACAAGAACATATTAAACAACCTGTCATTTTAAGAGAAAGAGCAGTCACAGAAAGTCAAAAGCAGAAGCTGGAAGAGAACCTTTTTTCCTATCATAGATCATTGGTAGGAGAGTTAGTGGGAAAACATGCTCATGGAATAGTAAAATCACAAACCGCTCTTCCATTGTTGATTGGATTTTCAGATTTACAGATTTCTCAGGTATTAGAGCATTGCAGTCATTTATTTACAATAGAAGATGTCTGCAGTTTCATTGAAATATGGGATATGAAACATGCTATTCACATTCTAAATCTGATTTGTCAAGTATTTGCTGACATTCCAAGTCCAATTGATAATACATCAAGTTTTGAAAATTGTGAAGATATTGATCTTGAAGATGAACTTGACTTGGCACTATATGAATGGAACAATGTGATAGATGACGATGACTTAGTGGATCTTATTTTAGACAACTTAGATGGCTCCCAATTGCATTCAGAACTTAATGAACAAAGTGGAATGTCTTCAAATGTATCATACAATGATATTCCTAATGCTGTATTGGAAGTTCTTGAGAATTTTAGTTTTGAGGATGCTCAATTTGAAACGTCTGAACAATGAACAATTGTCATGTATACATGCAATCATATAAAGTAAGTGCAATGTTGTACTACAATAATGGAAAAGTTGTATATACACCTATTTCAAAAATCGTTGTCGCAGCCGAAGCAACAGTCAACACTCCAAGACTGCAAAGGATTTTGGTAATTTTTCTCTTAATTCATTCATTCAGAGAATATTTTGGTTGCATGCGTTTGTGACATGTTATTATGGCAAGCTGAAGTGGTAGTTCAGGTGTTAAACCGAATATTTCGTAGTACTACAAACGTGCTGTTGTAGGTACTAAACCCATTGAAGAGCAGGCATAAAAAAAACACGCTTCTAAACAGTTAATGAGCTGAAAAACTACATTCATGATAACTATTTACAATGGCCACAACTGAATAAATTAATTACAAGAAAAAGTACCGAATTCCTTTGCAGTCTTGGAGTGTTGACCGTTGCTTCGGCTGCGAACAACGATTTTTGAAATAGGTGTATATACCAGTCCTGTATGTATGTATATATGTATATGCATTTTTGCACCACTTCAATGAACAAGTTCATAATATTCTAATGAATGTCTACAAAAATTCATTAGAGATAATACTTCAGTGCAAAATTGCATAAATTATGTAACTTTTCAGCTATTTAGGTATTGCATAATTAAGGAATAGTAAATAATTATTAATAGTAAAATCTCTATGTTTGAGATAAGTTCACACTATCTTGCCTTGATTCCAATATCAACATTGCTTTTGTGTCCATTGATCCACTTGTAAATACTTGAAATATCTAACTCTTTAAATGGGTCTCTTTCAAAATTACAGTAATGAGTGTACTGACGTCCAATCTCCTCGTCAAATACTTTAACATTCACAAGTCTCTTCACCAACTCTGACAAGTCACGCTCTAAAGACACAGATGAATGCTTGCCTGGATCAGTAACTTGTTGTAGATTTTTATCCACTGATTGAAAGAATTGTTCTTGTTGCTTTTTCAGCTTGGCAAATGCGTGTGACAGATTTCTCAGTGAGATTTGGCCCCAAATTCTTAATTGCTTGTTTCAAGTAATTGTTACTGTGTTCAGTGTCAAGGTCCAGAGCTATGTTCCTGCCTTTTCCTCCAGCATTATTTACACTTCTGTTCCATATAAACCTTTCACCATCTCTGGGTGAAAGAAGAGCAAAGATTAAAAAGAACTGATACAGGCACTCCAGTGCATATTTAGTGCTGTGCTGTTTGTCATTTTTACAATAAAGCAGCATGTACTTGTACTGTCTCATGGTTCTAAGGCCGTCACCTTCAGAAATGGCATCCAAAAAAGTTTGGAAAAAAAGACCATCTGAGAGTAAAGCGCAGTTGTAGTTAAATATATCATCATGCTCTTCCTCTTTGGTTTTGTTTACTTTAGGTTTCCCCGAAGTGACAAAACTAGCGGATTCTTGAATAATGGGAGGTGGGGTGTGAGACAGTTCATGTTTTCTTCTGCTCTTGCCATCATATTTAAATGAGAATGTGCAGTCTGCAAATCTGCATGGGAAGCGACCATCAGTTGTTAGCACTTGATTGTTGATGGTTTGCTCTCTCTCTTCAACCGTGAGGACATCATCAACCATCCTGCTAAGGTTATCTTCTCTAAATATGAACTTGTCTACCACCATACTTGCAGCCTTATGGAGAATTTCAAGTTTTTGTAGCTTAGGATAAGTAGAGATATCATCAGGAATGACAAATCTTGTTGGTTTGCTGTCTTTCTTATCCAACCCTAGAACATTCATTGCTGCCACAATTACTCTTGACTGTAGAATGAGCAGAAAAAAGTCTCTATCTGAGCGATAGTTTGCATGTGGATCTTGTGTGACATTACGACGGTTTATTAAAGTTCTATCAGAGTACAGAGTACACTGGTCTCCATCTGATTTAGTTGAGTAGAAACGGCGATAGATCAACTAAGCAAAAAATAATTAGCATTAGACATAATAAAAACACTTACAATCCCTTTTGAATTTTGGTTTATTTATTTAGATGAATATGCAACTAGGGTAGGGTATGGGGTTGTACACTGTATATTGTTTCATGCTCGTTAGTATTCTTTATAGTACACCTATTTCAATAAAGGTTGTCCGACCGAAAGCAACAAGCAACAATATACTAGATAGGTAGCCATTGTGGGGAGGTGGCCGTTAGTAGAGGTTCAACTGTATTTCAATATATATTTTTTATGAAACTTACATCTAGCATTTTGACAGCTGCATGCCAATCCCCCAACTGTAAATTTATCCCCTCAAGTCTATCCTTTGCAGAGTTAACTGGTCTCCTGCAAATAGTTGACTGTCAAATTGATCTTCTCCAGTTGTGGGCAGATAGTCATGAAAACTTTGTAGAATGGACAACATTTCCTCATTCACATTTTCATTTTGAAATATGATTCCAAGTGGAGTCTAACAAAAAAAAGAATGTTGGTCAATAAACAATATAATGTATTTGAATAAAATAACAAATAATTATTAATTAAGGTAGAACATTATAGCTACAACATGTGTATATATATGCAAATATATATTACACACTAGTTGCTATTAACTGATTTAATATCATAGAGTGGGTTTTAAAACCTGTCAAACAAACCCTAATAGTTAGTGTGTAATAGTCAAATGAACACAACATACAAAATGGTTAGTCTACTAACTATTTTCTGGGTTAAGTAAAATCACTCTAGAGTGATTTTATTTAACCTGTGAAATATATATTATTAGTCTAATAGGCATACACTATAATTCCATTGTGTTCTTTTGTTTTCACTTGACTATTACACATTGACGATTTTATTTAACAGGTTAAATAAAATCACTCTAACTGATGAAAGACTAGAGTGATTCCAACAAACCTGGGCACTACTAATTAGCAGTCAGTGTTTATTAGATGTAAAGAAACAAAAGAAAACAAAAGAGTGAGTGTCTAATAATGTGTATTGGTGTAGTTAGTAATGCCCATGCAGGTTTATTGGAATCACTCTATACCCCACTATTAGTCACTAGTATATTATAGTTCCTTGTTTACTTTTGTGTCTTTTTGACTATTACACCCTAACTATTGTTTTGATTCATGGGTTAAGTAACAACAATATTTTCCCTTTGTATAAGTGGAGCTTTATTAAAAATGTAGTCATTCAAGTGAGAACAAATACATTTATTATAAGCATGGAAGTACATGTATATGCTGTTATGAGCTAGAACTGAACACAGCAATAAATATACTGTATAATGTGTTCAGATCTACCAATCATAACAATGATGTCTATTATTTATATACTGATTACCTTGCTTGATTTCACAGACAATTGTTGGCTGTATTTATGAGGTATATGGCGTATGCATACATCCTTGAACACAATAAATGCATCAAAGTAGTCCACCAGTATTCTAGATATGAGAACTACATAGTTCAGCCTTTGTCTCCTTTGATCCTCAACACCAGGCAAGAATTGGATATTAGGGATGTCAAGGACTTCTTTTTCTCTCTGAGTGGATAGATGATTCCCTGACACCCTGTTCTCAACCATACCATGGTTAACCCAGTGTACATCTCTGTTTTGGTCAGACATTGACATATTCCTTCTTGACAAATGGAGGTCAATGTTGTCAAATGGAATCACAAACCCTGGGTGGTTATTCATTTGTATATCTTTCAATTCCTTTGTGGCTTGCAAGTATTCAGATGCCAACTGTGACCTATTTCCACCCTTTGTTAATAATTGTGCATGATGATGCACAACTTCTTCCTCTTTCTTCTCCATGACAACCACCTCACTTGCAATTCTTTTCCTCACATCTTGAAGACGTGCGTCATGCGACTCGCCAATAGTTTCCATCTTAACCAAGGTTCGATAATTGGAAGAGGTTATCTTTAGCTTGCTAAATCTGTTGAGTATTCCCTATCCATGGAACATGTATATGTTAGATTGCAGTCAATAAAACTGTAAAAAATAATACTCAACAGTGCAAAATACTATGTTTTGTATTGTTTATTAGTAATAATTATTATCCATAATTTTATTTTCTGAACACTATCATATTTGCATATAATCACAACTAATAGGAGGTTGTATCTATCTATCCATCCATCCATCCATCCATCCTCTATCTATCTATCTATCCATCCATCCATCCTCTATCTATCTATCTATCCATCCATCCATCCATCCATAATTTTATTTTCTGAACACTATCATATTTGCATATAATCACAACTAATAGGAGGTTGTATCTATCTATCCATCCATCCATCCATCCTCTATCTATCTATCCATCCATCCATCCATCCATCCATCCTCTATCTATCTATCTATCTATCTATCTATCTATCCATCCATCCATCCTCTATCTATCTATCTATCCATCCATCCATCCTCTATCTATCTATCTATCTATCCATCCATCCATCCATCCTCTATCTATCTATCCATCCATCCATCCATCCATCCATCCATCCATCCATCCATCCTCTATCTATCCATCCATCCATCCATCCATCCATCCATCCATCCATCCATCTATATCTATCTATCTATCTATCTATCTATCTAGTATCTATCTATCTATAGATCGATCTATCTATCTATCTATCTATCTATCTATCTACATTTGTATCTATCTATCTATCTATCTATCTATCTATCTATCTATCTATCTATCTATCTATCTATCTATCTATCTATCTATCATTTGATATCATTGTGTTTTGAAATTGCAACTATAAAATATTTCTATAATTGTCAAAGTATTGCCAATTTAATTACCTCTAATGATCCCGTTTTAATGAGAATTCCCAGAATACTTGCGGTTGCATATTCATGTGGTTGTTGCGTTGCTTTAGGAGAACGGAACCTGAGATTGCAATACTTGGAACCCATTTTCTTGTAGTGGATTTTGTTGAGCAACACGTACAAGTTAAAAGAAACGCGTAGAAGACGGGCGCGCGCTCTTTCCATTCTTCACATAATTTTCTCATGTCGAAATTCAAGAGATCATCCTTGCATGTTTTTCTTAGCAGTGATGGGTTTCTCCTAGAACAAAGGTGGTTCACTTCTGAGGAGACGACGCGCAGAACTTGTGAGATGACTTCCGTTCGCAGTGTCTTGCTTTTCAGAATTGGTTTGGCAATTCTTGAGGGAGGACCATGAGCCAAAGCTTTCCCAAGTGATTCCAAATCACCGGACAACGTTTTGTTAATTGTTTTACTTGGGTATTCAACGACGATCTTCGACTTTGTTTCATTAGATCGTTGTTTGGGATGTATTATCTTCCCCGGTATCTTCGGACTCGAGGTGACAACTGGCGCGAAAGAGCTGTATATTAGCGAGGTGCCTTCCCATGGTTTAGTAATAGGGCTAACGCCGAGTATGGAGAACGCTGTACTCGGTGCAGGGGAGGAAGAAGAAGTACAAGTAGTAGAATTTCCAAATGCGAGATGTTTTTTGACAGCTGGTGCAGATACATCTTCGGTGCGTTGAAGTCGTTTCACACGTTTGTCACTGTCTGAATACACAGCCTTCAACTCGTTCTTGATCTCCTGGACACGATCTTCTGCTTTTTGGAATTTTAGTAAACACTTGTAGCATTTAATGCATATTGCAACATCAGAATTAGCGTAAACAGTTACATCGATGTCCAATGTCTTGTTGATAAGACCTTGAAGGTCAACGGCACTCGATCCTTTACTACCAGATTTAAAAATACGAACACGCTGTTTAGAATTAACTGTGGACGAGCAGATAAAACAAGTTGTCTCGCTATTCAGTAATTTCTTTGGAGTTCCATCCATTCAATCGTACGTTGATTACTACATTGTATAAAAATATCGGTTTTCGCTTAGGCCTGTAGCCAGTTTTTTAAAGCGCTACATGCTTTGATGCCCAATGTTGTGAACATATTTCGCGGCACCAATCTAACGATTGATATGATTGGCTTAGCTTGGGACAATGAAATGAATTTGATTGGTTTTCAAAAACAAAAGGAAAGGAATGTTCAGCTCGAGTGAGCAGCCGTTTGTGGGGAGTGAAAAGCGAGACTAAAAACGGCTGCGAGGGAGACTACTTTCCATGTGGCTATTTATTATGACTTGCTTATTGCCATATCTCTGCTCTAGAAGCTTGACGGCAGACTGAAGTTGGTGGATGTTAGTGGCAGGGAATCTACCGTTGTTAACGCGCTTCCTTCTAGCAGGCCTTTAAGATAATTGAACTTATCAACATCCGATATAGTTGGATTGTCATGGACGGTGCTGCTAAGACGCTCCCAGAAGGTTATCCACTCTTTGGGATCTCCTTTGAACTTCCTGAGCTCTAATTTTGGTAGTTTTGTACTTACGACCTTTTCTACGTTTGTGTCGCTCCTTTGAGGCCTTTGACTTCTCGATATTAGAAGGTCATCGATCTTCACTACCACCTCGTGCATTCGATCTCTTCTGCAATTTCTTCTTCTGAGTCAACTTGATCGAGGATCTCTTCATCAAGGACTGCGATCTTTTGTAAGATTTCATTCAGGCTAATTTTAAGAATTTTAAGCTTCTCCCTTACTTCGGGAGAACTTTCATTGAGGAGTTCTTTCGTTTCGCTGATCAGCTTCGTGGCGTAGGCCTTATGTCCATTCCTGAGTTTGTAAGGGTTTCGCTCCTTAATCCCACCGCCTTTATTCTTTTTCTTCTGCTTCGTCGACATGTCTTGTTTTTATCCGGCTCGAAGGACCATGTGCTTAAAAGGTTAAATCTAGGATGATTTCTAGGATACTTATTCTTGATTCTTTATTCACTGGTTCACTATTACATCTCAAAAGCTCTCGCTCTTCGCGTGTACATAAAGGATAATATTTCTTATCACGTGTCTTATGACAATGTCAATCAAAGTTTCTTAAAATTAACCATAACAATATCAAATGTCAATGTCTGTACTTCTGAGAGTACGTCACTCTCCTCACATACTCTATCTTCGCCACAGCTAACGATCGAGCGAACGATTGCCGAATGTTTTTAGTAGAACGACATATCATATATTAGATGATTGAAATGATGGACGAGTTTTGTGATGGTAGCATGTGGGTTGATGGGAAATTCTCCACCGGAACGAACAGTACCGCTCGCCGACTATTTAGCCCAGGCACGAATCTCACAGAAAAATATATCATGGGATTCCTGTGGTAGCATGTGGGTTGATGGCAGGGGAGGGGAGGGGAGGTCCGCCAAGCCGCTGTACGAGATGGGTTCCCTGTGGCCAACAGATCCAACGGATCGACTTGTAAAACGTTTCGGCCACCGGAATCCGGTAGCAGTATTCATTGCCAGAAACCAGAGACATTTTGCGTCTACGATTATTTGTGTCAGCGGAGTTACCCAGAATCAAAAGATTATGCTCAAATTCATGTAAACTATGTGAAATCTGAATCACAAACTAATAGTGTGAAGCGATCTTGATCATACATCCTCTACATTTTAAAATAATTGCAAATTTAGCAAAAAGATACGTAAATGGTATTTACCACAGGAAGCCCAAAGTTGAACCCCCTCCCCTTCATCGTCTCTCCTATTTCTCGCTTTTTGAGCCTAACTCAGCTAACTATCTCTGGGTGTCCTGTGTAATCAAACAGGCCAGGCTACTTATGTAAACATGGCGATCCAAATAATCTTGACAGAAGCGTTTCATCGAGTGAAAAACAACGGTGAAAACAGTATATTTACTCAGTATGCTTCTGTATCGGCGAAAGTGGAATTTAGCTTATCTTTGGCTGGACTTTGTCATATTAGAAGTGGAATTTATGGCCAAACAAGTGTGATATTCTGTGAGTTTAGATGACGTCCTTTCGATCTGGCTATCGGGAAAGTGTGTACCACGCTCGACGAAGCTGCTACCGGACTCCAACTTTTAGGAATTTCCTCAATTTGGCGGCCTTTTACAGTAAATGACAGAGGTGAGATGTTGTTGAGAGAGCGATTTTTGAAATCGATTTTGTCATACTTTATTTTCGCTTGATTGTAAGAAGTGTACTCGATTCGAGCACCCAAAACATTAAACTTGTGAATTAGCTATCGGGAGTTTGCATCGGAAGTTTAGTTCTTCAGATATTTCTGATTTTCTATGTTTTGCCATACATTTCTACCATTTCTCTTTGATATGTAAATGTACGAAAAGCTTATGAATAATGAGCTGCGCGACCAGGCATGTCTCTGATTTCTGGGTATGTGGACATGTATGTACCTCGACGAGTCGGAGATCTTTATCGATGCTCACCGACACAAATAGTCTCCCTCGTGTTATGAGACAAAAGTCGAAGCCTTTTTGAAACCTCTTGAAACTCAAGTTAAACATATTGTTTCAACTTGAATGTCTTTTTGAATATATTACCCTCGACCTTTTAATGAATTGGACCTTTACGGTTAACCTTTGCTTACTTAATAGTGTAAACTAAAGCTACCGCTTTAGCGAAACCATATGCTTTCTAATGTCCTAGCACCTATGTATCAATACAGCTCATCGTATGTAACAACACAGCTTGCCTCATCGCAAACAACGTTTCCTGTAAACAACTTGCTCATTGCTAATGGCATACGCAATGAGTTGGTTGCCTCTGCGAGTAACGAAAACTCCTCCCATCCTGAATATTGGTCGAACTACGTGTTCACACCTTTCCTCAACTTTACCCCCGAAAATCCCCTTTTACCGTACATACCTTACAATGTATTTTTACATAGCTGTGTTAGAAACAACTTTTTCCATACATCTATCCTAGTTTATAAGCAAATCTAACTAGATAACTTATACCTTCCTTTGAGAGCTTATTTCACTGTTTACTAGTTATAATCAGTTGACTCTACTGCGTAGCAACCAATAGTAGTTCGAGTTAGTCTCACGTGCACACTGTGATTGACTGATTATTCCTGGTCAATCCCAGCATGCAATCGACGTCTATAAAGGTTGCAACGCGGCAGAATTCATCACTCTCGCTTAGAGCTAGATTACACACAAAGCTCTCTCAATGTAAGCACCACAAAGAAGAGATTAAAGAAGAACTTCAACCAAGATCCTCGTTCTTATTTGTTACCGTCTTTCCCCCGAAGACGTGCTTAACAAACTGGTGGAATAACCCGGGTAAGTTCGCGACTGTATGTCCGAACGAACTCGGTACCTCTTGCTATGTTTAAAAGATAAAGTCTCAAGAAGGAAAAGAGAAGAGAGAACAGCTGGAGAAGATTCTCCACAGAAACAAAGAACAAGGCGAGCAAGCACAAGTCGCCCACCCGCTACCCAGAGCGATCGCCAAAGACTCTGACTAACAGTGAGTTATCTTTCCACTTTCTGGGTTTCTTTGACTATTGTTTTCTTCGGAAGAGCAAGCTAAAGTATTAATAGATAAATAGTACAGTGTATGTCAGTTCAAATATTATTTACATTAGTTGTTGACCGAAGCGTTCAATTCACTCTGGACTTGATTAAGTTTAACGTATTTATTCGGTAGTATTTATGTGATATTTCAATTTAATTTTTTTTTTTTCTGTGGATAGTGTGAGCAATTCTGCAAATATTTTTCATTCAGTTTTCACTTGGCTTTCAAACTGTCCAAACGCGTAAGCACTCGCAGCGTCACACAACGCGCTCAAAAGTCTAATCAACTTTGCTCGGACTGTAACCAAGATCAATCGACCTCCACACCAAAATCGCCACCTGCTATTCCTGACACCCACACTCCTACTACACAACACGTTACAACTGACAATATGAATCCAGAACAGTTTGCCGAAATCCTTTCCACTTTCGGAAATGCTTTTCAAACCACACAAGAGGCAACTGTCGCGGCTCTAGGAAAAATAATTAAAGATAATCAATCTCACGGCCCTAGCGGCTACTCATCAAAACCCCCTACATTTCATGGTGATGGTATCGATGATGTAGATCAATTCCTTGCCTCATTTCAGCGCTATGCCGATTTCTTTTCATGGCCAACCGGAAAACGGATGAAAGCACTTCCCCTCAGTCTCACAGGTCATGCCAATATATGGTTTAATTCTCTCGATGAGGATGCTTATCACTCATACGACGATCTAACACGCCTATTACGAGATCAATTTAATTCTCGCGCTTCACAATGGCTTTTGCGACAGGAATTAACACAACGGAAACAGAGATCGAACGAAGCAGTCGCTGATTTCTCAGCTGACATTCGACGTCAGTGTCAGCGCTTACGTTTATCTAAACCGGAATGGATGCACATTTTCATTCAAGGGCTTAGAACGGAGATCCGCTCTCACATTGTATTACAACAACCTGACACATTTGAGCAGGCTGAGCACATGGCTAAGCTCAAGGAAGCTGTGTTAAAGCCGGATCCCCAAGCTCAATTATCACCCAACGCCCTTGTCCAAGCTCTAATATCTCAATTGCAAAAAGCACAACCGGAAGCCCCAACTGTGGCTGCGTTTTCTGACAACACCAGCCCTTTACCAAGCACCAATTTTTCACCTCCGCCCCAAAGGGAAATACCCCTTACTGAGTCTTCGGCGCGTGCCATTTTTCAACAAGAGCTCCGACAAGCATTTAGAAATAATCCTAACACAGCCCAAGGCTCATATCAGCGATCAGACTATCGCGACAACAGACCTAACTATAATAACCGCAACGATAACCAGTTCCGCAACAGACGCACGCCACAGGGATATCCCATTTGTAACACCTGTAATCGTCACGGACACACTAGTTATAATTGCCAAACTATGATGCAACAACAAAGGGATCCACTCCTTCCCAGAGAGGATCGCAACATGCAATACCCCACTAATAGGTCACCTGCTCAGGGAAACTAAGGCCGGTCTCCGCGTGCCGGGAAAATGTGGGGGCCTTATATGTTAATGATGTAGATATGTATAATAATGATGACGTGTATTCTGAACCTTACACACCTTACCCTGAAAGGTGTGCCCCTATAACGAATAATTCTCAGTCACCTAATGACTTGACCTCTCAACTTATCGATGTCCTCTCCACGTTCTTTACTAATGGTTGCGCCGAAGTCCCGAACGGCGTATACCAACCACCTCCAGATCCGCAAATTATAGACGATGAGAAATATCGTCCAATGGCGTCCAACACGGATGCACTGGTTGCTCAAGTACCACCAAGTATTAATGAAGAAGTCCAGCCCAATCAATCACGTTCAAAAGCCGTTCCCACCGCCACTGCATTAGGTGCAGACACAAAGGTCCTTAATATGACAAATCAGGACATTGATATTAGCAATGCACGTCAGCATTGTAGCAGACCCAAAGAAGAGTCAATCCACGAGTTGATCACCGATCCAACCATAGAATTTCAGACGATTAATGATGATGCCACAGAAGTTAGTAGAAACAGTGTTCAGAGTAAACACTATATTTGTCCAGGACCAGATCGCCCAAATGCGCCATCGAATGGACCTATTTTATCATCATCACTTGTAGAAAATGTCGATGACATTCGGCCAATTGCCGCACCCCATTCGGTTGATCACAATAACCCCGTCTATACGCTTGAAGACGGTGCTGACGTTACTATTGTTGATCTAATATCCAGTACTTGTAATGAGGAGACAGAATTGATTGATGAAGGGGACAGTGATTCCCCATTGGAAAATGCAGAGATGCCTAATCACTTAGTCGATAGAAATCGCAGTCAAGAGGCATGCAACCACAATAATGATAAGGTCGATAATGATGAAAATAATGATGAGGATTCTGATGAGGATATTAATGATGTTGAGAATCAGCTAAGTACCCGCCGTACGAATACATGTGAAAACGGGTACCTAATAAGCGATAATACAGAACGTGAACCTGATAATCGTGTGCATATTAATAATGATTACGAAGCCCAAGAGGACCCGCAGGTCGAGTCATGCGTTGCTCACGAACCTGAAACTTTACTGCAATCTGCAGCGGTAATAATGCGTTGGCGACAGCAGCACCTAATTTCTTGGAGTTGCCTAACGTGAGTTTTGAGAATGTACAAGAGGTGACGCCCACTGATCGCCCTCCCCCTTGTAATCAGGATATGCACAGTGAAGAGGATCTGCATTTTGTTGCAAGTATTCCACTAATATATAAGTCCAACAACCTTTATATACAGGCAGTACTAGAAAGTCTGCCAGTTCTCTGTTTGATTGACACTGGTGCTTCCATTTCTATTGTAAATCACACCTTTTGGCAGAGCTCGCTCGAGCTTTCTAAGTCATCCTTGCTTACTGATGATATTGATTTGGATGACCGAACATTGAAGGGCGTTTCTCTTAAAATCTTGGGAAAACTTGACGTTACACTCTCCTTGGGAGACAGTCGTTTTCCCTTCCAACCATATGTTGTTGAGAACTTTGTACATGATGTACTTATTGGACGTGATTTCCTCCAATACTTCAACTCCAAGATAGACTTTCAGAACGGAACACTAGAACTGACGGCACGACCACTTAATCCGTCAGGTTTGATTGACAATGACACCACTCAACCAGGATATGTTGATGAAGGTGTTAATGATTCCCCAATGGGATACGCAGAATGCAAAGTGTATTGTCCTTCAAACGATGACTATGACACTGAACAGTCATCCAACGACAACGATGAGGTTATTGCAACTATAACCGATGATGTCTACCCAAGCCAGAATACAGAAGGTGTTCCCAAGGTTCATGTGCAAGATAATGACAATTATGACGCTCTGTTAGACTCACAATTAGTCACAGGTGGATTAGTAGATGCACCATCCAAGTCATTACACTTGCCTAACGCAGAATTAGAGATAACGGAAGAGGTAGTTCCTACTGATAGCCCTCCGCCCAACGTAGATTTAGACAATACGCAGGAGGTAATCCCCACTGATAACCCTCCTCCCAGTAGACTTGACTCACAGTATGATAAGAATGAGGAAAATCATCACCACAACTCACATTTACAATTCATCTCTCACCTTACAACCATTAACAATCGCGCACTTTCTTCCATTTTGCGCTTAAATGAAATCCAAGAGATGGTCAGTCAAATTACTCAATTACGTCAGAAGGAACTTGTCGGATACTCACACCTTCCACGTTTCCTTATGCAACAACTTTCAAATCAGCTTAGTGATGATCCATCAATGAAGTTTAGCTCACAAATCCTTAATGATGGCTTTCCACTCTTGGTTAATCCTATGGTTGACATTGAACGTTCTGGTGACAAACTTGACCTGGACATATTAGTGACAGTTCCTGAACTGCCGACTGACAAAGCATTATGCTCAGTCGAATATTTGTCACCTATCAAATACAATGTCTCTGGTACCCTGTCACACAGGGCCAATTTTGACAGATAATTTAGTGTTAATTACTTGCTCTGACATGAAAACAATTGTTAAAACGGATTCCCTAGCTAAGTGTTTCCAACAAGACAATGCTCTACTATGTCCACAACACATCCTACGTCCTGTACGCAACTTGACTTGGCTTGGACTACCGTGGAACCCCAGATCTCACATGTCCTTTCCTCGCCACCACCAACCTACTCACGATTGTTCCAACCTTATCCCACTTTTACACCTTGGAGGTCGCTCCTACTTAGCTACAACCGCTGGTCGTCTACACCTTAATACAGGTACAATAACAATATCACCTCTGATGATCTACCAGTTTCCTTGTAATGTCACTTTCAGTGGCATGTCAACTGGTTTATCCCATTGCCCACGTCGAATTGAAGTTAGTGTGCCCATCGTACAGCCGGACAGCATTAAATATGTGTCATGGAACGCTGCGGCACATCAGAACTCTATCCATTTAGACTATGAACACATGAATATTCCGGCCCCACTCAAGTTAAACAAAAGTACACTCCAACAGTTGGACCACACCTATCGCTTACTAGATGGTCAACTAACTCAACAACTTCAACACGTGAGGGAGGATATCAAAAAGATTCACGATGCAAGACTTACAACGTCTGCCGAAGCTTGTGCTTACATCGGACCTGTGTTAGCACTACTTAATATCATTGCTTTCCTTGTCATGCTATGCCGATGCTGCCGCCGATACAAGTACAACCCAGTACCAGCTGTTGCACCTCCAGAGCGACAACAACCCACTCTTGAAATGGTAGTACTAGATCACACCCCTACTAGCTGTAGAACCTGTGACAAGCCACTTCCACAAGCTAACGTGTAACTCCACAAGAACAAGCAAGACTGTGTATAGAACTATAACTGTACTTTGACTCAATCGATGTATTGGAATCCCAACCAATAGATCTAAGAATATTTAATACTTAAATTTAACTAAGAGAGTATTAGTTCAGTCTGCGTGATGGAGGGCCTCACCAGACATGTACCTAGTATATACTCTACTATGATTGAATACCTAATGTTAACTTCTATTATATTTATTGACCCCTGGGATGTGGTACGATAAACCCACATTGCCCAGTTGTTATGGCTCGGTCAAAGCCAGGCGGGTACTGCTCTGTGCCTTTGCTCGATATCCTGAGGACGTACTTGTGACTAGCGCAACTACAGAGGTCAATCGAGTTAAGATTATTTAAGAAACTAACCAATTCAACAAATCATTAACCATGTGGGATATCGATAGATGTAGGCATATAAATCTCTTCATTGCCTTATGCCTTTCTTTTACCTTTTGCCGTAGCTTGCTTTCTTCCTTGTTTGAGCCCACTCGAGGACGAGTGCTTCGAAGGGAGGGAGTCATGTTATGAGACAAAAGTCGAAGCCTTTTTGAAACCTCTTGAAACTCAAGTTAAACATATTGTTTCAACTTGAATGTCTTTTTGAATATATTACCCTCGACCTTTTAATGAATTGGACCTTTACGGTTAACCTTTGCTTACTTAATAGTGTAAACTAAAGCTACCGCTTTAGCGAAACCATATGCTTTCTAATGTCCTAGCACCTATGTATCAATACAGCTCATCGTATGTAACAACACAGCTTGCCTCATCGCAAACAACGTTTCCTGTAAACAACTTGCTCATTGCTAATGGCATACGCAATGAGTTGGTTGCCTCTGCGAGTAACGAAAACTCCTCCCATCCTGAATATTGGTCGAACTACGTGTTCACACCTTTCCTCAACTTTACCCCCGAAAATCCCCTTTTACCGTACATACCTTACAATGTATTTTTACATAGCTGTGTTAGAAACAACTTTTTCCATACATCTATCCTAGTTTATAAGCAAATCTAACTAGATAACTTATACCTTCCTTTGAGAGCTTATTTCACTGTTTACTAGTTATAATCAGTTGACTCTACTGCGTAGCAACCAATAGTAGTTCGAGTTAGTCTCACGTGCACACTGTGATTGACTGATTATTCCTGGTCAATCCCAGCATGCAATCGACGTCTATAAAGGTTGCAACGCGGCAGAATTCATCACTCTCGCTTAGAGCTAGATTACACACAAAGCTCTCTCAATGTAAGCACCACAAAGAAGAGATTAAAGAAGAACTTCAACCAAGATCCTCGTTCTTATTTGTTACCGTCTTTCCCCCGAAGACGTGCTTAACACTCGTCACGCAACTGTCATTGTCATAATGCCCGACTACGCTCATTGAGCGTCTTCTTCTGTAATAGATCCCTAAAATCTAAGGACGTTTTGATTTCGATTGTATTTTTGCCGTTCACTGACCTGTTTTGGGCGTGGAAATTCTGCTCTAAATAGCGCTGCGCGGCGGTTCTAAAATTAGGGCGCGTAATAGATGTATGACTCAGACAAGGATCATGCAACTGTAATCGTACTGAAAACAACACGGAGAAACCTACATTTTATCA